>CM046997.1:36306998-36906998 GCA_025698465.1 Gossypium longicalyx
TATATATATTGGCTGAAACATCAAAACCACAACCAAACATAACCATAATTTCTTCAAACCCTGAAATCGAACTTAATAAAATAAACAAGCCATTTTTGCATGGCTTATATATATATACACATACCAAAATTAAACATATCCAAAAATAATCTAGCCTATACATGCCATAGGTTCGAAATTCAGCTTATAAAGTACCGAAACTAGTCGATAGTGTGATAAACTTTGCTTACGATTTTCGAGCTCATAACTTGACTCCAAAATCTATAAAACAGAGGCAAACACACACACAGAGTAAGCTATCATAACTTAGAAAGTCATAAGCAAATAAATAACTCAATGACGATATCAACTCAATTTAACCAAACCAATTTATGCTATCATAATCACATTTAATTTCAAGCTTACAATTTCATATACAACATATACTTTCATATATAAATTTTACCTTGGTCAAATATGCATATATCTTTTATCACAGTAACATTAAATTTCAAAACCATGGTACCATTATATAACCGAATATATATATACACTCATAAGCATATACTTTTGAATCAAACTTTATTATCACATACTTATACATAACATGGCCTAATATACTTCACAAAAACACATATATTTACATTAGCATCATGTATAATTTGCATAACATATCAAATAACTAACTTACCTTATTTTAAAATAAGTAATCAACTGTCTCATACCTGATCACTTTAGCTCGACTTACACATTTGATCACAACATATCATTGCTCGTTAAACCATTCGAAATTGAATAGGATACTCGGATAATCACACATATCATACAATGCCAACGTCCCAGATGTGGTCTTACATGTAATAACATATCAGTGCCAACGTACTAGGCGTGGTATTACTCGCACACATATATCGGAATCACATATCGATGCCAACGTACTAAACGTGGTCTTACTCGCACACGTATATATTAATCACATATCGATGCCAACGTATTAAACGTGATCTTACTCGCACATATATATCGATGCCATGGTCTTACTTGCACATCACATATCGGAATCCTATGTCATGACATATATATATCCTATCTATTCCTAAAGCTCATACGGGAATTTTGAATGTCGTAACTCGATCAAATCGAACTCGTAACCATTACTCTCAAACATATATCATTTCAGCACATTCTCAAAAAACTATAACAATTCAATTAAGCATTTATAATATACATATATTGAAATTTACAACATCTATTTGCCTATAAACTTACCTCAAACAACAGTAATTGGAACGGAACGACTATTCGACAACTTTGGTTTTCCCCCGATCCAAATTTGATTTCTTTAGTTCTTGATCTAAACATATTCAAATTAAACTCATTCAAACATAATTCTATTCAATTTAGTCCAAAAACACATAAATGGGCTAATTACCATTTTACCCCTGACATTTTACACTTTTTACAATTTAGTCCAAACTGCACAAAATACAAAACATGCAAAATTTGCACATACCATGCTTAGGCCGAATCTTCCTTATGCTCATACAAGTCCATACATTTCATTTATTTCACATTTTAGTCCCTCAATTTATTATTTTTGCAATTTAGCCCTAATTACTCAAAATCATCAAAAATTCCAATACAAAACATATTAATCCAAAACATATCTTTCATAATCCATCATTTAACATCAAAAAGCTCAATTATTCATCAATTTAATAACTCAAAATATTGATCAAAATTATAAATTCAAGCATGGCTTTGTAAATTACACAGCAACGATCTCAAAAACGTAAAAATTATCAAAAATTGAACAAAAACTAACCTTGAATCAAGCTTGGACAAGGTCGAATACCCTAAATCTTATTTCTTTTATTTCTTTCTCAATTTTTGGTAAAAATTATGAACAAAATCCATGGATTTTAATTTTATGTTTTATTATAACATATATTATTTAACATTTTAAAAATTTAACCTTTATAATAAAATATAGAACCATTATAATTCATAGTTATAACCATCCATCACATGCTTTCATGGAAAAATTGCATTATAAATACTTCAAATTATAAAGACACATTTAATTCGGTCCTTACACATTAAACCATCAAATTTTCATTTTACGCGATTAAGCCTTTTTATTGAATCGGGCACTCAAACGAAAAAATTAAAACACGAAAATTTCACACATATAAATTCACACATTATAAACACAGAAAAAAATATTAAAATATTTTTCTGACTCGAATTTGTGGTCTCAAAACCACTGTTTCGAATAGGGTCTAAATCGGGCTGTTACATTTATGGTTCTACTAATGATCTTTTTTGTCAAGAATTCTCTAAGCTAATGCAAGGTGAATTTGAGATGAGCATGATGGGAGAATTAAATTTCTTTTTGGGACTCTAAATCAAGCAAATAAATGATGGCATCTTCATCAATCAAGCTAAATACACAAAGGAAATGCTCAATAAGTTTGGGATGGACACTCTCAAACTAGAAGCTACTCTTGTGAGCTCATCTACAAAGATTGACAAAGATGAGGAAGGTAAATGTGTTGATTTAAAGTTATATAGGTTTATGATTGGCTCTTTGCTTTATATTACTGCAAGTAGACCCCGATATCATATTTAGTGTTTGCTTGTGTGCTAGATTTCAATCATGTCCTAAAGAATCACATTTACAAGCCCTTAAGAGAATCTTTATATACCTTAGAGACACTTCTTAATTTAGTCCTTTGGTATCCTAGAGACTCATCCTTTAGCTTGCATGCATTCTTGGATGTGGATTTTGGAGGATGCAAACTAGGTAGGAAGAGCACCTCCGGTACTTGTCAATTCCTAGGTAACATGTTTGTATCATGGTTTTCAAAGAAACAAAATGGTGTTGCATTGTCCACCACCAAAGCGAAATATATTTCTGCCGGTAGTTGTTGTGCTCAAGTTTTATGGATGAAGCAACAAGTTAAGGACTATAGAATTGATATAGATACCATTCTTATCACGTGTGACAATACTAGTGCTATTTGTCTCACTAAAAATCCCATCCAACATTCTAGAACTAAACATATTAAGATTAGACATCAATTCACTAAAAGGAGAGATTGTTCTAGAGTATGTTGACAACTTAAATCAATTAGTTGATATTTTTACAAAATCTTTAGAAAAAGAAATATTTTGAACACTTAGGAGAGAATTGGGTATTACTACCTTACCTTAATTTTGTGTTCAAATGATTTTTTTTTTTTTGCACTTTGTTGTTTTTCAAAATGTTTTATGACTCAAAATTAATTGCAGAAGTGTCTATGCATGATTTTTATGACTCCTATATGCAATTAGTTAGGGGGAGTTAATTGTTGCATGATTAATCGATTTTGATCAATATTGTCTATCATAAAATTTTTGAATACCTTTAAATGTGTTCAATTAAACTTTGTTTGATGAAAATGTTCAATTTTTGCATATCTGGAACGACGAAAATGTGCAAGTGTACACAATCGCAAAAAATAATAAAGTGACAATTAAATGTTGAGTTATCGTACCCACAGGGACTGTGGAAAGAATTATTTATGAAATTAATTTAAAAAACACTTTGGTCAAGAAAAATATTTTGATTTGAAGAAGTAATTAAAAACTAGGATTTTAACAAAGTAAAATAAATAAAAATAAAATAAAAGTTCCAATGCACGATTTCAAAAGATGATTTTAATCAAGATGACATAATTGTGTTAGATTAATTGAATTTCTTAACTTAGAATTATTAAACTCATTTCATGTTTTTATGAATAAATTCACGGCAAGTCGGTGATTTGCTAACTTACGAATATACTTACCAACCAAAATCCATTTATCTCTTGACTATATCTCTATGTTAATTCAACCGATTAAACAAATTACAATAAGAAAATGTGTTAATACACATACATACTTATGAAATTAAAATAATCTCTTGTACATATCTCTATGCCAATTCAAACAATTAATTCAATCTCATAAGTACATAAAAGATTATGTGAGGTAACAATGTATTTCTACCTTGAAATAGTTTAATCACAATAATCTTGCAAATTATGCAAGACTAATGTCTCGCTAGATACCGTTACTAATTTAACCCTCAGCTGCCTTAGATGATCAAACATGCACTGATTAAGTATCTTATCAATTAATTACAATTTAAATCCGTTTAAATAATTAATTCATTAGTTACCTTACAATTGTAGTCCAAGAATAACTTAGTTATGGTTTTACTTAATCAAACATCTTACCGAGGCCTATAACAACACAAACACAATTTTAATAAATTAAGTAGATGAAATGCAATCAACCTAACATGAATTAAATTTAAGCCATAAATTAAATTAAACATATCAACATCAAAAATATTCATAGACATGTTCATCATAACAACAACGAAATTAAAAGGATAGGGAACAAGAATCAAATCAGATGTTTTCTCCATGGCTTGATTAGTCTGCTCCACTCCTCCTTCTCTGATTGTTCTTGTCGAACTGAGGCTTCTATGAGCACTTGAATGCTGCTCCAAATGGTGGTTGATTGACTCTTTTTCAAGAGGTGAAATCGAAAAGGGAATGGGGAAGAAAATGAAGAACAATAAAGAGAATGAAGAGAAAAAAATGAGAGAGAAGTGAAAAGATGAGAAGGGTGGAGATGTGTTTGAAGTGAGCAGCCAAGTGGGGTATTTATAGGTTGAGAAGGCTGCTAAAAATAGCAAAACTCAGCAACAAAAGACTCCCCCATGGCCGGCCACACATGTGGCATGTTTAAAGATTTCAAACATGCTATTTTAAGTTAAGGGCAAATCTAGAATGGAATAAATAGTGGAGGGGTTTGAATGCAATTTGAAGGAGTCTTCAGGGGCCATTTTGCAAGCCAAATAATCAGCCAAGCAAGCTGATTTGGTCAGCATGTCAAATGGTTTTGGGTTGCCCAATGCTCAGTTGGATCGATTTTCTCGATTTAGCTCAACTGGGCCCCTTTTCATACTTAATTAACAATAATTTATTTAATCAAAATTAAATTGGATTAAAATTAAAACTAATTATATTATGAATTAATACACATAATTTGGACCATCTTAGGCTGAAAATTAATTCGCCTTGATGCTTCAAAATTGCTTCTCGATTTTGTGCTTCTAGCAATGTTTGGCGAGCCGTTTTTCGTCATTTTGCAAATCTGTCGAAAATAATAAAAATTAATTAAAATTTGATATAAAATTAATTAAAATTCAACATGTTCATAACTTGGGTGAAATTTAATTATTTTATAAATATTATTTATTTTTTGACACGAATTTTACCAAAACATGAATTTGAGTTAAAAGAGCATGAAAAAGTGTGTATATTTTCGTGTTTCTACACCCCCAAACTTAATTCATTGCTCGTCCTGAGTAATGCACAAATTTGAAAAGAATTTCTCGGAAACACCTTTGAAAAATTTCTTCAAAAAAACATTCTTCCCAAAATTATGATTTTAGTATACTTATGCTCAAAAACAAGAAATTTGATAATTATGCTACTTAAGCATACATATCATTCAAATTAATCTCTACAACTATTATGATAGTAAAAATAGACTAAATGCTTTCTCAATAAAAACATGTAAATCCCTACCAATTTGATTTTATTCCCTTATTTTTGATTAAGCTGCAATCATTAAGTTTAACTTATGCCTTTTTATGTTGAACATAGCAACTTCTCTCCACTAATTTAGGTAGCATAGAAACTTGAATCAATAGGTCTTTAAAAAGGTTGTAACGTGGCTAGGCTTGGGGTGGTAAAAGATAGGTAAATTTAAGCTAAATACCCTAGACTCAACTTCAATAGGCCCTTCGGAATAATTATCTTCAATTCACCAACTTACTTTACTTTCGCATGCTCTTTTGTACATCTATTTTATTTCAAGTGCATATGCTCTTCTTTTGTTCTTTTTCTTTTCTTTTCTCTTTTTTGAACGAGCATTTTACTGTATGTACTACAATTTTTTTGAGTATTTGATACTTCTTTCCAACTCCCCCAAACTTATTTTCAAGGAACATTCTAAATAGTAATGAGTCTAGTGTTTGGGGCAAAATAGAGATAATTAAGAGAAAAGTGATGGCTAAATATTGCAAGTAGAGGTGTTCGTGGGCTGGGCTACTCGGCCCAGCCCGAAGTCCCGCCCGAAATATGGGAAGGTTTGGGAAAAAATATAGGCCTGAAAAATGGGCTTGGACAAAAAATAAGGCCCATTTAAAAAATGTGCTGGGCCTCGGGTAAGGTCGGGCCGACCCAAATTCACTAAAGGACAAAAAAAATCTGTACTTTTTTTTATTTTTGAATGTTATTTTCTTGTTGTTTTCTCCCTATTTTGCTACCATTTTACTATTATCTTACTACTATTTTGTTGTTATTGTTTAGATATTGTATAAAACTTATTTTATTGTTAATTTTGTTATTATTTTAAAGGCATTTGTTAATTATTATTATTATTTTAGAGGCATTTGTTTGTTAAGTTGCATCTATCTTTGTGTTATTTAAGTCTACATATTTTTTAAAATTTATTTTAAATTTGTTGGAAAATATTTATTTTGATGTTTTTAGTATTTTTAATGTATTATATATATTTAAAAATAATGTAAAAATAATACAAAAATAATATAAAAATTAATACGAGTGGGCCAGCTCGGGCCCAGGTTTTAGTATTTTTATCCGGGTCAAGTTCGGGCAAAATTTTAAGCCCGTTTTTTGGGCTCGGCCCGGCCTGAGCCCAATAAATGGGCATAATTTTTTAGTTGAGTCTAACCCAAACCTGGCCTGGCCCGGTCCATGAACACCTCTAATTCCAAGGGTTCAAATTAAATTAGGCCACATAGTCTCAAAGTTTGGTTTCAAGGGATAAAAATTCATCATGGTTGGCTTGAAAGGCTCAAATGGTTCAAACAAAAGTTGCCAAAATCATTTTCAACTTTCAATGCTTTCTAGGATTTCGCCTCAAGAAACTACTAAGTCAATTCTAGAGACTTAAGTTTTCGTGTACGCCTAACTTTCCTAAGGAACTAAAAATTTTATGGTATAATTTGCATGTTTTATTAATAATACATTTATGTCATATTTCAGTTAACATAACAATTATTGAAATAATCAAACATTATTCATACTGAGGTTTTGCATACTTAACAAAATTTCAAATTTTTGAACAAAATATAACCTAATCATAACTGAAAGAAAAATTTATTCTGAGTTGAAATAATTTCAATTTTTGGGTCCCCCTTACTTAAGATGAACAATGTCCTCATTGTTAAAAGCGAATAGATACTATACACCATGTAGGATTCTAGAAAAGAGGAGGTGAGTCAATTTGACTGCTTAAGTACCAAGCTCTCTCTAGATCCAATCCTAAACATAAATATATATCTATTGCCACACTTTGTACTTGGTAACTTGTTCATTTTTATTTATGATTTCCACCTATTGTTTTATTATGAAAAAATTAAAAATTCCTAATAAAACCTAATCCTAAAATATTATATAACCTAAGAACGAAAATAAAATAAAGTCAAGATCCCCCTTTTTATTTATTTGCAGATCCCTCTTAATTCGACTAATCTTTTGCTCCATCGTCTTTGTTTTTGCATGAATCACTTCGCTCCCTCTTCGATAGTGGACTCCATGGTTAAAATATAAAATCTGGAAACTCAGGTACAAAAATAAACAGGTCATTGTATATTTTTGTAAGAGCGCTTCTTATTGAGCCATCCCGTATTTTTGAATATCCCTAGTAAGCTTGTTGCTGCCACTGCATATGTTGCATAATGTCCATCAATTTTGATAGCTCTTCTCGAAGATCTGGGCTGTAACACCCCTTGCCCGTATCCGACGCCGGGACAAGGTTCGAGGCATTACCGGACTTAAACATGAACAAACATATAAAACTGAGCCATAAAATTTCATCCAAAATTTAAAACTTTTCAATCTAATGCAAATTGTCCCTTATAACGGCCTACGAGGCCCAAAACATACATTGAAAGCGGTTCGGGACTAAACTGAGAACCTTCAGAACCCTTTTTGACACTTAGAAAATTTTCTTGTTTTGGAGAGTCACACGCCCGTGTGGCTTGGGACACGCCCGTGTCCTCAGCCGTGTAACTCTCTGACTATGACGTCATCAGCAAAATGAGGTCACACAGCCACAGCACATGCCCGCGTGCTTAGGCTATGTGGCGAATTAAATTCTCGAAATTAAGTACAGACTTCACACGGCCTGGGTACACGCCCATGCCTTAAGGCAGTGTCCTCCACACGGCTGAGACACACGGCCGTGTCTCTGCCCGTGTGTTTACTATTGGGCATTCTGTTTGCATTAATTGGGGTGGAGGGGACACACGACTGGATCACACAACCATGGGGCAGACACACGGCCTAAACACATGCCCGTGTATCTAACTGTGTCGCAATTTCTAGGCTATTTTCCAAGCCATTTGCCACCCTTGAACACTCACCTACCTACACTATCTTCATGGCAATGCAACATGATACCTTTAGTTACTCAAGCATTCACATACATGGATAATTTATAGCTTGGTAGTGTCAACATATCACATACTTAAACCATTAGGCTTTCATATGGCATTCCACACCAATTTCATATCTATTCCTCATTACACCAAAATTTATTGTCATACTCTTTAATCATATTTCATACATTAAATAGACATGCCATCCATCACACTCATTAACATAATCAACCACAAGCAACCACATCAAGCATAACACATTTGTATGCATGCTCAAATGATTAGGGTTACACCCTAAATAATCAATATGAGCCACCTCTCATGGCCATATACAAAATGAATCACAATACCATTATGAGCCAACACATTTGGGTAATCAATATGACACATAACAAAAAGACCAAGTCCTTATACATGCCATATTCAAAATGTTGAATCTAACTATACCAAAATTTTCAATTGATAGTGTGATCGAAAACTCTGACGTCCTCTGATCCTCGAGCTAGCTTGGCGACACTATAAAAAAGAAGGGAGGGGGTAAGCTTTAAAGCTTAATAAGTTCACATGCAAATAATAAGCAACATAAATCATACAATTAAAATAAGGCAAAGTAACATAAATGTCATCAAGTCTCATAAGCATAACTTTCTCATATGCATTCTTATCACATGTTCATAGCATACTGAGATCTTTAATCATGAGTTTATGCACATACTTATACCAACTTGCACATAATACTTAATTTCTCATCTTTGATGTGTTCATTAAGATTACCCATGGAACTTCTCTCCCATTGAACACTTGGAATACTATCAGATACATCGGAATCTCGCACCTAAGTGCTCCATATGTAGCCAATGGTACCTTATATCACATATCACATGTTGCTCTATTTCGAGCTACTCACGGGTCTGCTCTCACAAGCTGACGGTCAAGATGTAGCTACACGAGCTGCTCACACAAGCTGTCAGGAATCCGTAACACATGTCAGACTACCCAGCCACCAGTAGAACATACAAGACCAATACCCGGAACGCCAAAACATGTGTAACATATATCATGAACTTAGACCACAACTCATGAGCTGAGATCACATAATTCCTAGTGACATGTCACTTGTATCCTAAACTATTCCTAAGGTTCAAATGAGATTCTTCGATACCACATTTCTATTGAGCTTGCTCGTAATGTCGATTTCAATATCCGTAGCACCAATCACATACTCATGGAATAATCAAAGCAAAATTCATAATAAAATTTAAGCATTAACAGATGGTACAACATCATATTAATTATATATATACTTACCATACATGCAATATTAAAGCATTTAAAGTATGGTACATGTTGCATAATTTGCAAATGAACTTACTTCGGTACAAAATGATAGAAATGAGTCTAATCCTCGTAAACTTTGTTTTTCCCCCGATCAAGACCTGAATCACGTTTTTCTTGATCTATAATGTCAAATTTAACTTGTTCATTACATACATTGTTTGAATTGACCCATAATTCATACTTTGATAAAATTACCTTTTTACCCATAACTTTTTACTTATTTACACTTTAGTCCCTAAGCTCGTAAAATGAAATGCATGCATTTTCTTGGTTACCCAAGCCTAGATGAACCTATACCATGCTCATATTAACTCACATTTTCTTTTATTTCACATTTTTACTGCTCATTTTTACACCTTTTACAAACAAGTCATTTTTAGGTGTTTTCACTAAAAATCACTTAGTAAAAGATGTTCATCACACATCAAACTTTCATAATCTTCCATTAATCATCAAAATACAAACATGTCACACATGGGTCAAGTTTCATACATGAACCCTAGCTCAAAATATGGCTAGAAATGGATAGATCAGGCTTCAAGGACTTCAAAAATGCAAAGAATATAAAAAACGGGGCTTGGGCGCACTTGCAATCAAGCTTGAAAATCTGAAAACCCTAGCTATGGAACCATTGCAAATTTTGGCACACTAGGAGGAAGATGGACAAAATTTTTTACTTGATTTTTCTCTGTTTATTCTTTTATTTACCAAATGACAAAAATACCCTTAAGGTCTTTCTTTCCAATTTTCCTATTCATGCCTATTTTTGCCCAAATTTTTAAAACTTGGTCAAATTGCTATTTAAGGACCTCTAATTAATAATCTAATGCAATTTCATGCTTGAAGCTTCTAGAACATAAGTTTTGCAATTTATTCAAATTAGTCCCTAACTTCAAATTAGACACTTTAGGCATAGATTTTCTTCATGAAAATTTCACACAACCATGCAATCATATCATGGACTATCAAATAATCATAAAATAATTATTTCTATTTCGAATTTGTGGTCTCGAAACTACTGTTTTGACTAGACCCTAATTCAGGATGTTACAACTCTCCCCCTTTTTAGGATTTTCATCCCCTAAAATCTTACCGGTAAAAAGGTTTGGGTATTGTTTTCTCATAGCCTCCTCGGGCTCCCATGTAGCCTTTTCAACCCCATGTCTTTGCCATAACACTTTCACCAAGGTAATGCTTTTGTTTCTCAATTGTTTGACTTCTCGAGCCAAAATCTTAACCGGTTCCTCACCATAAGTCATATCCGGTCGAATCTCAACCTCTGTCGGTGAAATCACATGTGAAGGATCCGATCGATAACGGCGCAACATAGACACATGGAACACATCGTGAATTTTTTCCAACTCAGATGGTAAAGCCAACTGATACGCAACCGACCCTATTCTCTCGGTGATCTTATACGGCCCTATAAAACGGGGACTTAATTTGCCTTTTCTACCAAATCTCAAACCTTTTTCCATGGAGATACTTTCAAAAATACCTTATCACCGACTTGATACTCAATTTCTTTTCTTTTTAAATCTGCGTAGGATTTTTGTCTATCCAAAGCAGCTTTCAAACAATCTTGAATCACTTTTACCTTTTCTTCAATTTTCTTAACCAAATCAACCCCATGAATCTGATTTTCTCTGAATTCAATCTAATATAAGGGTGTTCGACATTCACGCCCATACAATGCCTCATAAGGTGCCATTTTCAAGCTTGACTAATAACTATTGTTTTAGGAAAACTCCACCAACGGTAAGTACTTTTCCCAACTACCTTGGAATTCCAATACACAACATTGGATCATGTCTTCCAAGATCTAAATTACTCGCTTAGACTGACCATCAGTCTGCGGATGGAAAGCAGTGCTAAAATTAAGCTTTGTACCCAAAGCTTTACGTAACTTTTTCCAAAACCGTGATGTGAACCTCAGAGCTCTATCCGATTCAATCGATATAGGTACTCCATTAAGTCTCACAATTTTAACAATGTACAATTCAGCTAACTTATCAAGTGAGTAATTGGTACGTACCGGGATAAAGTGAGCTGATTTAGTCAATCTGTCGTCAATAACCCATATGGCATCTTTCTTTCTCGGAGTTAAAGGCAAACCTATCATAAAATTCATAGTAATTCCGTCCCATTTCCACTCAGGAACCATGATCGGTTGAAGTAAACCTGATGGTACTTGGTGTTCAACCTTTACTTGCTGACAAACTAAGCATTTCGATACAAATTCTAAGATATCTCTTTTCATACCATTCCACTAATACATTTTCTTCAAGTCATTATACATCTTTGTACTGCCCGTGTGAACTGAAAAACAACCGTTGTATGCCTCATGTAAAATATTTCGAATCAACTCATTGTCCGTTGGAACACAAATCCTACCACAGAATCTCAAACAACCCTCGGAATCACTCAGAAAGTCGGGTTCACTGTTGGACTTACATTGAAATCTCTTAGCTTGCAACTCCTTATCAACTTTCAGAGCATCACAAATTTGTTGAAGAAAAGTCGATCTAGCTCTCAACTCAGTTAGAATTGAACCATCATCTGACAAAGTCAGACGTGTATTCATAGCCCTCAAGGCAAACAATGACTTCATACTCAAAGCGTTGTCGACCATATTTGTAACACCCCTCACCCGTATCCAATGCCGGGACAGGGTTCAAGGCGTTACCAGACTTAAACATTCACAAACATACAAAATCAAGTCACCAAATTTTGCCCAAAATTAAAAATTTTCAAGCACATGCATATCACCCCTTGTACAGGCCTTCGAGGACTAAAACATATAGTAGGGCAGTTCGGGACAAAAGCAAAAACATTCGATAATCTTTGGGCAACTTAACAATTTTTTAGCTTTGGAGAGTAACACGCCCGTGTGGGTTGGGCCGTGTGGTCGCAAACGCCCGTGTGGCTTGGGACACACTCGGGTTCTGAGCCTATGTAACTCTTTGTTTATGATGTCAGCAACCGTTTAAGGGCACACGGCCAAGGCACACACCCGTGGCTAGAGGCCGTGTCCTTCACACGGCTGAGACACACAGCCGTCTCTCTACTCGTGTGGTCAAGACTTAGGCTAATTTCCAAGTCTTTTGTTATCTTTACATGCATACACATACACAGTTTCAATGGCATTCATCCTTAGCTCATTATTATGCATTAGTTTCACCTACTCATTATAAACTAGTCTAGCTACATCGCAAGACATTAACACATATCATGAATAAATAGGCTTACAAGCCAAAATCATTATAAGCCACATCTCATGGCTATAATCAACAATTAATATAAGCCAATACCTTTGGCTAATCACAACAATAGTCATCATAGAAAAACTAAGTCCCTAACATGCCACTCACATGAAAACATTTAACATACACATGCCAATACTCCAAGGATAATGGCTCGATAGTGCGATGCTGCCTTCGACGAACTCCAACCCCGAGCAGACCACAAAACTAAAAGAAATGAAAAGGAGGGAGTAAGTTTTTCACTTCGTAAGCTCGCATAAAAATAATAAGCAATGCGATAACATGCTATTTTCATATTCTTTCTATTTATTCAAATTCCAGCTAAGCTATTTTCCTGAGTCACAGTCATTAAATTATTTATATCCGGAGCTACAGAACTCCAAATTAAGATCCATTAATTTTCCCAGAAACTAGACCTATATCTCTTCTTATCATAAAATTTTCAGAATTTTTGGTCTAGCCAATAAGTATAGTTTATTATTCAAAGTCTCCCCTATTTTGCTGCTTGACAACTTCGACCTTTCTTCACTAAAATTTATTTATCTCCTAGTACGAGACTCGAATAATGTTCCCATCTCTTTTTTCCTGAAAGTAGACTCATCAAGGATTTCATTCATATAAATTTTAACTCATAATTATTTTTGTAAAATTTCTAGTGATTTTCCAAAGTTGAGACAGGGGAGTCTGGAATCACTCTAACTTTGTCTCACACATGATATAGAATTCTTTTGCTTTCACCGTTTCCTTTACGTGAAACTAGACTCATTAATATTTAATTTCATATTTTATTAAGCTTCTAACTCAATTTCCACTATTTTTAGTGGATTTTCAAAGTCGGACCAGTGCTGCTGTCCAAATTTGGTTTGGTACAATATAATGATCACTATCATAAGATCATTTCCAACTATCATGAACTTACCATTTCATGGATCCCTTACCCATTGTTTCTCATGGGCACACTTAGTCATACATTCCAAGTATAAGATAATCCCCTATCACATGCACTCAATCATCAAATTAGTCTTATGACAATGCACCATGTAAATTTGTCTTAGATGAGCTCATCACTCATCATCTCATTTATATGCATCATAATAATCTCGTTGAGTTTCTAGGAAATCTCAATGGATTATCCATTTACCGTCAATTCATAAGAATGATTATTTCAGGTATGCACTCCCGCGAACCTCACATCTTACGGCAGGATTACCAGTCCAGGCTAAATCCCTTATAGCGACAAGCACCTTTAATGAGCTCAGATCTAAATTGCCAGTCCAGGCTAAATTCAGACCTTAATCAGATTACCCGTCCAGGCTAAATCCTCAATGCACACATGTTCTTCGGGAGGCTTGATCACTCAAGGAACACCCGTCCGGGCTAGATCCTTTTTATATTTGAGATCAACATATTACCCGTCCGGGTAAATCCTTTCTACAACACATGCAGGATCTTGAATCACATATAAACCATGGTTTATCCGTCGAACTTCCTTTTTAACCTCAACTGGGACATTTTTCAACATGTCATTGTTAAGAATGCATTTTATGTATTTTCATGCCATCATCAAATGCAATTATCATACATTCTTAAATCATGCATTTAGGCATATTAGGAGTTTACTTTAAGTTATTCGAACTTACTTGTCGAAATATCGTCAAGTATAACCGTGTAGGAATTCATACAACCCATGTAATAGTAATTTAACATTCAATTCATGTAACAATAATTTGCCATTCAATTTCACATGACACAACAAGCATTACATTTTTCCATATCATACATACCATCCATCAACTTATCTTAAACATATTAAATCATAAAATTTATGCCATATCAATAGAGAATTACAATTCATGCATGGTATTGCATTATTATTAACACACGAACTTACCTCGAATCCAGAAACGGTAATTTACCATTTTAGTCCACAACCTTGTATTTTCCCGATTTAAGCCCGAATCTCGATTTCCTTGATCTATAATATCACATTTAGCCTAATAATTAGTCACACTATTCATATGGGTCTAAAAATCATATTTTTACAAATTTGCATTTTGACCCCTAAACTTTTGCATATTTCCACTTTTGCCCCAAGGCTCGGAAATTAAACTTCATCCTATTTTCTTATGTTTTATGACATGCTGACCATTTTTACCTTCTATTACAACGTCAAATTCTAACTCTAACATGTACTAATGAACATTAGGTATTTTTACCGATTATGACATTTTACTTGTTTTCACGTAAAATCGCTTAGTAAAAGTTGTTTATCTAACACCCAACACTCATTTTCTACCATTAGACATCAAAATGTATGCATATTTCTCATGGGTAAATTTTTAAACATAAGCCCTAGCTTAAAATAATGGTAGAAATGAGTAGAGCATGTTACCGGGATTTCAAAAATGTAAAGAACATTAAAAACGAGGTTCAGGATCACTTACAAATAAGCTTGGAAAGCTTGAAAACCCTAGTCATGGTGTTTTTCATGAGACATTCGGCCATGAGGAAGAAGATGAGCAAATTTGGCTTATTTTTGGCTTTTTAATTCATTTAATTACCAATTTACTAAAATGCCCTTAATGAAAAACTTTTAAAAACCTATCATACCATGTCCATTTTTGTCCAAAAACTTCAAAATGGTCTAATTACCATTTAAGGACCTTTAATTTAAAAAATCATAACAATTAGACACTTCTAACATGTAGAACTCAACTTTTGGACTTTTTACAATTTAATCCTTTTGACCAAATTGAGTGCCCAAACATCGAAATTTTTGAACGAAATTTTCACGAAATCATTCCGTGAAATCATAGACCATAAAAATATAATAAAAATGAAATTTTCCTTATCGGATTTGTGGTCCTGAAACCACTGTTCTAACTAGGCCCAAAATCAGGATGTTACAACATTCGCCTTTCTCGGATGGTAATCAATCACCAGTTCATAATTTTTTAACAGTTCTAACTATCTTCGTTGCCGCAAGTTCAAGTCCTTTTGAGTCATCAAGTACTTAAGACTTTTGTGATCGGTGTAGACATGACATTTCTCCCCAAATAAATAATGTTGCCAAATCTTCAAAGCAAACACTATGGCGGCCAACTCTAAGTCATGTGTCGGATAGTTCTTCGCGTGAGGCTTCAACTGTCTTAAAGCGTAAGCTACGACTTTACCCTCTTACATAAGTACACATCCCAAACCATTTAAGGAAGCATCACTATAAATCACAAATTCTTTACCTGACTCGGGTTGTTCCAAAACCGAAGCCTCAATGCCTTTAATTTCTCAAAACTCTGTTAGCATTTTTCTGTCCATTCGAACTTGACATCTTTCTGTAACAACCTCGTCATTGAAGTAGCAGTCATGGAGAATCATTTAACAAACCGTCTGTAATAACTAGCCAAGCCTAGAAAGCTTTTAACCTCTGTTACATTCCTCGATGGTTTCCATTCAACAATAGTCGAGATCTTACTCGGGTCAACTCTAATACCATCACCCGAAACAATGTGGCCCAAACAACTTCTCTAAGCCAAAATTTGCTTTCACTAAACTTAGCATACAACTGCTTGTCTCTTGTTGTTTGTAAAACAGTTCTCAAGTGTTCGGCATGTTTTACCTCATCTCTCGAACAAATCAAAATATCATCAATAAACACAACAAAAAACTTGTCCAAATATGGCCGAAATATTCCCGAAATATTCGATTCATTAAATCCATACACACAACAGGTGCGCTCGTCAACCCAAATAGCATTTCAAGAATTTCATAGTGGTCGTACCTCGTTCTAAAAGCAATTTTAGGCACATCTGACTCTTTAACTCACAACTGACAGTAACCGGACCTCAAGTCTATCTTAGAAAACCATGTTGCTCCTTTCAATTGATCAAACAAGTCATCAATCCTTGGTAAAGGATACTTGTTCTTGATTGTTACCTTATTGAGCTATCGGTAGTCTATACACAATCTCATAGATCCATCTTTCTTTTTCATGAATAATACCGGAGCGCCGTACAGTGAAAAGCTCGGTCTCACAAAACCCTTGTCGGTCAATACTTGCAATTGTGACTTCAGTTCTTTCAACTCAGTCGGGGCCATCCTATATGGAGCAATCGAGATAGGTGCTGCCCCTGGAATTACATCAATACCAAACTCCACTTCTCTAATTGGAGGTAAACCTTGCAATTCTTTAGGGAATACATTCAAATACTCACATACAATAGGCACTAATTCAATCTTCAATTCCGATTCTTTTGTATTCAACACATAAGCCAAATAAACTTTACACCCTTTTCTCATACATTTCTGAGCAGACATCGAAGAAATCATTATTGGCAACCTATCTGACTCATCTGATTCAACTCTAAGAGTTTCACCATTTTCACATTTCAATTCAATGACTTTATGTCTACAATTTACTATAGCATCATGAAATGTCAACCAATCCATACCCAATATAACATCAAATTCATCAAATGGCAACAATATCAAGTCAGCCTGAAAACAATAACCTCTAATCATCAAGGGACATTTCTTACATACTTTATCAACTAAAACATGCTTGCCTAACGGGTTTGACTCCTTAATCATAAATTTCGTAGACTCAATAGGCATATTCATGCTATATACCAATTTCATGCACACATATGAATGAGTAGAACAGGGGTCAATCAAGGCAATAACGGTAGTATCACAAAGAGAAAAGGTACCCGTGATCACATCAGAAGAAGATGCGTCCTCACGCGCACGTATGACATAGGCCCTAGTCGAAGCTTTAGCTTTAAATCTCACCGCTATATCCCTCATTACATTTTTACTACTAGCCCCATTACCGATACTTCTCGAGGGTCTCCCTTTTGTGGCCGTACTACCCGGCCTTGTACTCTAAAATTTTTCTTTCTCGACCATCTCAGGACAGTCTTTGATATAGTGGTCTTGAGAACCATATCAAAAATAAGATCCATCATTTATCCTACACTTACCAAAATGACTTCTACGATATTGTTGGCACTCAGGTCTGGAAGGTCTATCATTACCCACACTAGCCACAGATGTAGCCTGAGATTTAAAACCCGAATTTTGCTTCTTATGATTTTTGTATGAATGCCCAATCGAAACATGAGAACGGGAATACATATTTCTGGATTTCTTAGACTGAGATGGAAGTGACTTGCTCATCGGCCTCTTCCTTATATCTCTAGCCTCAGCCTCGGCCTTTCTCTTTTCCTTGGTCAGTTTTTCAGCTTTACAAGCCCGATCAACAAGCACAACAAATTCCTTCAGCTCAACAATACCCACTAACACTCTAATATCCTCATTAAGTCCATCTTCATCTACACATTTTAGCCTCAGAGGATACACACTCTCGAGCATATTTTCTGAGCCGAACAAACTCTCTTTCGTACTCAATAACTGACATGCAGCCTTGTTTCAAATTAAGAAATTCCTTACACTTTTGATCGATGAATTGCTCACTAATGTATTTCTTTCGGAACTCCTCTTGAAAGAATTCCCATGTAACCCTTTCTTTCAGAACCACTGAAACTAATGTCTTCCACCAATGATATGCCGTATCTCTCAATAAAGAAATAGCACACTTCAAACACTCTTAAGGTGTACATGATAGCTCATCTAATACCCGAATAGAATTTTCAAGCCAAAATTTCGCTTTCTCGGGGTCATCATCAACAATGGCCCTAAATTCCTCATCTCTTTGCTTTCAAATTTTGTCAATCGGGGTTCTATGAAACCTCATGAGGTCTGTACCTTGAGGAACTTGGGGTACGGGTTGAGGATTTAGAGGGGGTGGAGGGGGTTAAGTGTTCAGGTTCGTTCGAACGAACTCAATGTACCAGGCATCCATCATACGGAGAAATGCTTCCCTACCTCCTTCTCCTCTACTAAAAATTGTGGGTCTACTATCAGACGGTACTACTCCTTCAGTGGGAGTAAGCGCGTTACTTTCAACATCATCCGCCACTACTCTATCGGGATCCATTTACTATATGAAAACACAATTTTAAATCATTAGGAGTCGCCACACTATCATAATATATGTATGGTATGTATAGCTAGACTCATACACATGCTACGTTAGCCTGAGAACTGACTAAATCGTAGTTCTGATACCACTAAATGTAACACCCCTTACCCATATCCGACGTCGGGACAGGGTTCAAGGCATTACCAAACTTAAACATAAGCAAACATATAAAATCAAGCCATAAAATTTCATCCAAAATTTAAAACCTTTCAATCACATGCAAATTGTCCTTTATAAGGGCCTACGAGGCCCAAAACATACATCAGAAATGGTTCGGGACTAAACCGAGAACCTTTGGAACCCTTTTTGACACTTAGAAAATTTTCTTGTTTTGGAGAGTCACAGGCCCGTGTGGGTAGGCCGTGTGGCTTAGGACACGCCCGTGTCCTCAGCCCTTGTAACTCTCTAACTATGACATCATTAACAAAATAAGGTCACACGACCACAGCACATGCCCGTGTGCTTAGGCCGTGTGGCAAATTAAATTCTCAAAATTAAGTGTAGACCTCACACAGCCTAGGTACACGCCCATGCCCTAAGGCCGTGTCCTCCACACGGTTGAGACACACGGCTGTGTCTCTGCCCGTGTGTTTACTACTGAGCATTCTGTTTGCATTAATTGGGGTGCAGAGGACATACGACCGGATCACACATCCATAGCCTAGAAACATGCCCATTTGTCTAACCATGTGGACAATTTCTAGGCTATTTTCCAAGCCATTTTCCACCCTTGAACACTCACCTACCTACACTATCTTCATGGCAATGCAACATGGCACCTTTAGTTACTCAAGCATTCACATACATGGTTAATTTAGAGCTTGGTAGTGTCAACATATCACATACTTAATCCATTAGGCTTTCATATGGCATCCCACACCAATTTCATATATATTCTTCACTACACCACATTTATTGTCATACTCATTAATCATATTCCATACATTAAATATACATGTGATCCATCACACTCATTAGCATAATCAACCACAAGCAACCACATCAAGGATAACACATTTGTATGCATGCTCAAATGATTACTGTTACACCCCAAATAATCAATATGAGCCACCTCTCATGGTCATATACAAAATGAATCACAATACCATCATGAGCCAACACATTTGGCTAATCAATATGACACATAACAAAAAGACCAAGTCCCTATACATGCCATATTCAAAATGTTGAATCTAACTATACCAAATTTTCTAATTGATAGTGTGATCGAAAACTCTGACGTCCTTTGATCCCCGAGCTAACTTGGCGACACTATAAAAAAGAAGGGAGGGGGTAAGCTTTAAAGCTTAGTATGTTCACATGCAAATAATAAGCAACATAAATCATACAATTAAAATAAGACAAAGTAACACAAATGTCGTCAAGTCTCATAAACATAACTTTCTCATATGCATTCTTACCACATGTTCATATCATTCCGAGATCTTTAATCATGAGTTTATGTACAAACCTGTACCAACTTGCACATAATACTTACTTTCTCGTCTTTAACGTGTTCATTCAGATTACCCATGGAGCTTCTCTTTGAACTGCCCGTTGAAAACTTGGAATACTATCGGATACATTGGAACTCGCACCTAAGTGCCCTATATGTAGCCAACGCTACCTTATATCACATATCACATGTTCCTCGCTTTCGAGCTACTCACGGGTCTGCTCTCACAAGCTGACGGTCAGGATGTAGCTACACGGGCTGCTCACACAAGCTGTCAGGTATCCGCAACACATGCCAACTACCCAGCCACCAGTAGCACATACAAGACCAATACCCGAAACGGCAAAACATGTGTAACATATATCATGAACTCAGACCACAACTCATGAGCTGAGATCACATAGTTCCTAGTGACATGTCACTTGTATCCTAAACTATTCCTAAGGTTCAAACGGGATTCTTCGATACCACATTTCAGTTAAGCTTGCTCGTAATATCGATTTCAATATCCATAGCACCAATCACATACTCATGGAATAATCAAAGCATAATTCATAATAAAATTTAAGCATTAACACACGGTACAACATCATATTAATTATATATATACTTACCATACATGCAGTATTAAAGAATTTAAAGTATGGTACATGTTGCATAATTTGCAAATGAACTTACTTCGATACAAAATGATAGAAACGAGCCTAATCCTCGTAAACTTTGTTTTTCCCTAGATCAAGACCCGAATCACGTTTTTCTTGATCTATAATGCCACATTTAACTTGTTCAATACATACAGTGTTTGAATTGCCCATAATTCATACTTTGGTAAAATTACTTTTTTACCCCTAACTTTTCACTTATTTATACTTTAGTCCCTAGGCTCGTAAAATGAAATGCATGCATTTTCTTGGTTACCCAAGCCTAGCTGAATCTATACCATGCTCAGATTAGCCCACATTTTCCTTTATATCACATTTTTACAACACATTTTTACACATTTTACAAACAAGTCCTTTTTAGGTGTTTTTACTAAAAATCACTTAGTAAAAGATGTTCATCACACATCAAACTTTCATAATTTTCCATTAATCATCAAAATACAAACGTGTCAAAAATGGTTCAAGTTTCATACATGAACCCTAGCTCAAAATATGGCTAGAAATGGATAGATCATGCTTCAAGGATATAACACCCCTTACCAGTACCCGAGACCAGGACAGGGTACGAGGCATTACCCGACAAGTACACAAATATTTATGCAAAACCAGGTTATAAAACTTCCTTTCAAACTAACTTCAATCATATACATGTTTAACGTCCCTTATATGGACCTGCGAGGTCCATAACAAGCATTGCGGATAGTTCAGGACCAAACTAGAGACTTTATAAAAACTTGAACGATTTTTCTTAGAACTGAGTCATACGCCCGTGTGAGACTGAGGACATGCCCGTGTCTTCAGGCCGTGTAACTCTCTAACTATGACGTTAACACCAAATTAAGGTCACACGGCCACATCACATGCATGTGTGGCCAGACCGTGTGATCAATTAAAGATTTAATGATTTTTTCATAAAATGGTGCAGACTTCACACGGCCAGAGTACATGCCCATGTGGGTAGGCCATGTCTCTCACACGGCCAAGACACATGCCCATGTCTTAGCCCATGTGTTTACTATTGGACATTCGTACTTGTAAAACTAGGGTGCAGGGGACACACGGCCGAACAACATGCCCATGGGGCAGGCCGTGTGTCACACACGATTTAGACACAAGCCCATGTGTCTGCTCATGTGGACAAATTCTAGGCTATTTTCCAAGCCATTTGTCACCCTTAAGACTTACTTACTTATACATTTTTTTCTTCGCATGCAACAAGGCACATCTAGCTACTCAAGTACCCACATTCATGATTAAAATTCTGTCCCTAATATTATTTAGGACTATCTCAAGTTTACAAACTTCCTTCAATATTTTCATACCAATATGTAACTCCTAGGTTTTATAACCCTCTTTCCAACTTTACCCATTATTACATTGTTATGGCCATTTTTATAGTCCATGATTCATCACAATTCAATAGGCCATTATCAACGTCCATCATTCTCAAACAACCACATTAACATGAACACTTGCATGCATGCATGATTAATAAGGGTTACAACCCAATAGTAAAATATGAACCATATCTCATGGCCAGATACAAAATGATTTGTTAACCATCATGAGCCATTACACTTGGCTAATTTAAATGACACATATAACTAAAAAGATAAGTTATCCTATACATGCCATTATATCAAAATGAATAGTTCTTTTATAACCAAAACGAGATTGTTGATAGAATGATCAAAGCTCGAACCGTCCTCCAACCTTCACGAGTCTGCAAGCTCTATAAGACAAAAGAAAGTAAAACGGGGTAAGCATTACAAGCCTAGTAAGTTCGTATAACGGAAAGTAAACTTACCGGTCATTTTAACACACAATCTCAATAAGCCATGTTATCCATCAATTATAACTAATTTTCCCTAAACACACGCACTCAACCAACAAGTTAGTCACAATAATTTCAAGATCCATAGATGAGCTCAGCATATCATGTACACATTCAAATTCATATTTCTCAAGTCATTTACATGTACTTTATCCATTGAATCATTGAATTCCCAATGGATATTTCATCATTTAGTACACTCTAGATGTACAATTTACTGATCGTCAATTCATATTCAGTAGTACCCTTTCGGTACACTCTCGAGCCATATCTCTTACAGTAGAATTACTAGTCCAGGCTAAATTCTAGCTGTGCCATGTACTCTAAAGGCTTTGTCGGATTACTAGTCCAAGTTAAATCCTTCTTATGACAAAGAATTTCCTACAGAGTCTAATCTGGATTACCAGTCCAAGATAAATCTAGTCCATTAGGATTACTAGTCCAGGCTAAATCTTAACTGAAACATATGATCGATAGGCTCGTTTCAGGATTACCCGTCTGGGCTAAATCTTTTCTACACTGAGATCAATAGATTACCTGTCAGTGTTAAATCCTTTCTGCAGCAAATGCAGGATCCCATTTCACGTGAGAAATAACTTATCCATCCAAATTCAGTATTCGAACGTAATATAACTCTTTTCACTCAATTTCGGGATTATGGACATTTTCATACAATTCAATATTTGTACATTGCACATTCAATACAACACAGCAATAGAATCGACACATTTATATATATAACCAGTTAAGTTACACGAACTTACTTGAATGATGTCTCGGGTTTAGATTCCGATTATTCCAAAACCTTTTATTTTCCACGGTCTACTTTCGAAATTAGCCTTTCCGAGACTACATAAACAAATTAAATTATTAATTCATCCCATTCTTCAATTTTAGCCCGAAAACTTACTCTATGGAAAAATTACCTTTTTACCCCTAACTTTGTACATTTTTACATTTTAGTCCCTAGGTTCGTATAATGAAATACATGCATTCCCTTGTTTTCCCAAGCCTAGCTGAATTATATTCTAGCTGATAACAGCCTACATTTTCCTTTATTTCTCTTTTCTACTACTCACTTTTACATCTTTTGCAACTTGGTTCTTTTTAGGTGTTTTCATGGAAAACCACTTAACAAAAGATGTTTATCATACATTAAACTTTTATATTCCTCTATTAAACACAAAAATACAAACATGTCACACATGGGTAAGTTTTTGAACATGAACCCTAGCTTAAGATAATGGTAGAAATGACCAGAACATGCTTCAAGGATCTCAAAAATATAAAAAAAACATCAAAAAATGGGCTAGGGAGCACTTACAATCAAGCTTGAAATGTTGAAAACCCTAGCTATGGAGCCCCTTGAATTTTCAACACACTATGAAGAAGATGGACAACATTTTTGCTTGATTTTTCCCTTTTTATTCTTTAATTAACCAAATGACCAAAATGCCCTTAAGGCCTTTCTTTAAAGTTTTACCCATGTATGCCCATTTTTGTCTAAATTTTTTGAACTTGGTTAAATTACTATTTGAAAACCTATAATTTATAATCCAACTCAAATTCATGCTAAAAGCTTCTAGAACTCAAGTTTTGCAACTTATTCAATTTAGTCCCTAAAACTAAATTCTTAGGCATAGAATTTTTCCATGAAATTTTTACATAAGCATGCATCCTTATACTAGGCCCCATAATAATCATGAAATAATTATTTCTATTTCAAAGATGTGGTCTTGAAACCACTGTTCTGACTAGGCCCTAAATTAGGATGTTTCAACTCTCCCTTTTTAGGGATTTTCATCCCCAAAAATCTTACCAGTAAAAAGGTTCGGGTATTGGCTTCTCATAGTCTCTTCAAGCTCCCAAGTGGCCTCTTCAACTCCATGCATGTGCCATAGTACTTTCAAGAGAGTAATATTCTTATTTCTCAATTGTTTGACCTCCCGAGCTAGTATCTTAATCGGTTCCTCTCCGTAAGTCATATCCGAACAAATCTCAACCTCTGTTGGTGAAATTACATGTGAGGGATCAGATCGATAACGGCACAACATGGATACATGGAACACATCATGAATTCTTTCCAACTCTGATGGCAAGGCCAACCGATATGCTACCAATCCAATCCTTTCAGTAACCTCATACGACCCTATAAAACGAGGACTTAATTTGCCTTTCCTTCTAAATCTCAAGACATTTTTCCATGGAGACACTTTTAAAAATACCTTATCACCAATTTGATACTCAATTTTTTTCGTTTCAAATCAGCGTAAGATTTCTGTCTGTCAGAAGTAGCTTTCAAACTATCACGAATAATCTTTACTTTTTCCTCGGTCTCCTTAATTAAGTCGACCCCATGAATCTTATTTTCTTTAAGCTCAATCCAATATAGGGGTGTTTGACATTTACGCCCATATAAAGCCTCAAAAGGTGCCATTTTCAAACTTGATTGATAACTGTTGTTGTAGGCAAATTCTATCAACGGTAAGTACTTTTCCCAACTGCCTTGGAATTTAAGAACACAACACCTAAGCATATCTTCTAAAGTTTGAATTACTCTCTCGGCGATTTGTGGATGGAAAGTGGTACTAAAATTTAGTTTCGTGCCCAAAGCTTCTTGTAACTTCTTCCAAAACCGAAAAGAAAACCTCGGGTCTCTATCCGAGACAATCGACAATGGTACTCCATGAAGTCTCACAATTTCAGTAATGTATAGTTCGGCTAACTTATCAAGCGAGAAATCTATTCGTACCGGTATAAAATGAGCTGATTTAGTCAACCTGTCAACTATGACCCAGATGACGTCTTTCTTCTTTGGGGTCAAAGGTAACCCTATTACAAAGTCCATGGTAATACGGTCCCATTCCCACTCGAGAATCATGATAGGCTGAAGTAACCCTGAAGGCACTTGATGTTCGGCCTTTACCTATTACCAAATCAAACATTTCGATACGAACTCTGAGATATCTCTTTTCATGCAACTCCACCAATACGGTTTATTCAAATCATTATAAATCTTTGTACTACCCGGGTGGACTGATAAACAACCACTATGCGCCTCATATAAAATATTCTGAATCAACTCGGTGTCGTTCGGAACACAAATCCTACCACGGAACCTCAAGCAACCATTGGAGTCAATTTGAAAATCTGGTTCACTGCTAGACTCGCATTGAGCTCTTTTAGCTTGTAACTCTTTATCAACTTTCTGGCCATCAAAATCTATTGAAAAAGGTCGGTCTAGCTCTCAACTCTGCTAGGATCGAGCCATCATCGGACAAAGCCAGCTATGTACCCACAGCTCTCAAGACAAATAGTGATTTCCTACTCAAAGCGTCAGCGACTACATTTGCCTTACCCAGATGGTAACCAATCACAAGTTCTTAATCCTTGAGTAATTCGATCCATCTACGTTGCCTTAGGTTCAAATCCTTTTGAGTAATCAAGTATTTTAAGCTTTTATGATCGGTGAACACTCGGTATTTCTCACCATACAGATAGTGTCTCCAAATCTTTAACGCAAAAACAATGGCGGCCAATTCCAAGTCATGTGTCGGGTAGTTCTTCTCGTGAGGCTTCAACTGCCTCGAAGCGTAGGCTACCACCTTACCTCCTTGTATGAGTACACATCCCAAACCATTCAAGAATGCATCACTATAGATCATGAATTCTTTACCCGACTCGGGTAGTACCAAAACCGGTGCTTCAGTCAGTAATGCCTTTAGTTTCTCAAAGCATTACTCACACTTTCTGACCACTCAAACTTAACATCTTTTTGGAGCAACCTAGTCATCGGAGTGGTGATCATAGAAAATCCTTTAACAAATCGCCTGTAGTAGCCAGCCAACCCTAAAAGGCTTCTAACTTCTGTCATGTTTCTTGGTAGTTTCCATTCGATGATGGCTGCAGTTGTACTCGGGTCAACTTTAATGCCATCACCCGAAACAAAATGTCCCAAAAATCCAACTTCTTTAAGCCAAAATTCACTTTTGCTGGACTTAGCATACAACTGTTTATCTCTAAGAGTTTGCAAAATCGTCCTCAAGTGTTCAGCTTGCTCGAATTCATTATGTGAATAAATCAATATGTCATCAATAAATACAACAACAAATTTATCCAAGTACGATCGGAAAATTTGGTTCATTAAGTCCATAAATACTGCGATAGCATTCGTTAGCCCAAATGGCATAACAAGAAATTCATAGTGACCATACCTTGTTCGGAAAGCAATTTTGGGCACATTTGATTCTTTCACTCATAGTTGGTAATAGCAAGACCTCAAGTCTATCTTTGAAAATATCGTTGCTCCCTTCAGCTGGTCAAATAAATCATCAATCCTTGGCAACGGGTATTTGTTCTTAATTGTTACCTTATTGAGTTGACGGTAATCAATGCAAAGTCTCATAGAACCATCATTTTTTTCCGTCAATTTTTATAACTGAGACTTTAATTCCATTAATTCTGTCAGAGCCATCCAATATGGAGCAATCGAGATAGGTGTTGTTCCTGGCACTAGGTCAATACTAAATTCAACTTCTCTAACAAGGGGCAATCCCGCAACTCCTCAGGAAACACATCTGGGTATTCGCATACTACCAGTACTGATTCAACTTTCAATTAAGGTTCCTTATTATTCAAAACATAGGCTAGATAGGTCTCACACCCTTTTCTTATACATTTTTAGTTGACATAGAAGAAATCACAACGGATGGTATGTTTGACTCATCTGGTTCAACCTGAAGAGTTTCACCATTTTCATATTTCAATTCAATGACCTTCTGTCTACAATTTACTGTAGCTTCATGTTTTGTCAACCAATCCATACCCAAAATGACATCGAACTCATCAAATAGCAACAACATCAAATCGGCCGGAAAACAATGACCTCTAATCATCAAAGGACATTTATTGCATACCTTGTCAACTAATACATGTTTGCCTAACGGGCTCGACACCTTAATCACGTATTCAATAAACTCTACAGGTAACTCCTTACTAGACACCAATTTCATGTAAACATATGAATGGGTTGACCTCGGGTCAATCAAAGCAACAACAAGAATGTCATAAAGTGAAAATGTACCTGTCATGACATCAAGAGCTGAGGCTTCCTCTTTAGCGCCTATGGCATAAGTCCTTCCTAGGGATCGAGCCTTTGATTTTGCAGTGGAGTTCTTTGCAACACTACGACCACCACTAGCACTTCTGGGGTATCTTGGAGGTCTACCTCGAGAGATAGGAGCGTTCGGTTTCAGGTTTGGCTCAACCTCTTTGTCATCTCATTCCGGACAATCCTTAAGAAAGTGGTCAAGAGAACCACACCTATAGCATGCCCCGCTCTTCATCTGGCACTCTCTAAAGTGAAACTTGTTACAACTGTTACACTGTGGCTTTTGGTTTCCCATACTCCCCATACTAGTTGTCATGGGAGATGAAGACCGTGGATTAGGGGACTTAGAGGTTCTTGTTTTACCCAAATATCCCACTGATGAATTGAAGCGTTCTTGGTGGCTTCTCGACTTCTTTGTAGGAGATGTATATGTCTTGCCCATCAATCTCTTACTCGAAACTCAAGCTTTCCTCTCTGCTTGTTTCTTTTCATTACTTAGCTCTTCAACTTTCTTGGCTTTGTCGGCCAGCATGGCGAACTCTCTTATCTCAAGGATCCCAATCAGTAGTTTAACATCCTCGTTTAATCCTTCTTCAAAGTGCTTACACATTTCCGGTTCAGTTTGAACCCACTCTTGAGCATACTGGCTTAGTCAGACAAACTCCCGTTCGTATTCTGACACAGTCTAATCTCCTTGCCTATGTTCGAGAAATTCCTTTCTCTTCTGATCCAAGAACCTTTGACTAATACACTTCTTTTTAAATTCAGCTTGAAAGAACTCCCATTTAATATTTTTTCTCGGTGCCACTGATGATACAGTCTTCCACTAGTGGTATGCAGTGTCTTTTAGGAGAGATACCACGCACTTCAAGCATTCCTCGGGGGTACATGACAGTTCATCAAGAACTCACACAGTTTTCACAAGCCAGAACTCAGCCCGTTTTGGATCATCGTCAATTGTAACCCTAAACTCTTCAGCCTCATATTTTCTTAATTTATTTACTGGAGCTTTACCTTGTGGTACTTCTTCTTCAGATTGGGTAGGAGGTGGGGGAGGTCGTGGTATAGCAGGGTTGGTTCTCAAGTACTCACCAAATCATTCATCTATTATTTCGAAACAAAGTTGCCTTTGCCTCTTCCTGACCCTTAGACATGGGCCTCCTACTACTACCAGATATGGCTTGTTGTATGGAAGCTGGAGCATGGCTCTCGACTTCCTCGGACTCATTTTGGGGTTGGTTCGAAAACTTTTACTATATACAAATGCATTTTAAATGGTTAGGAGATGTCACACTATCATAACTTGTATAATGGCATGTATAGCTAGACTCGATACATGCTACGTTAGTTCAAGAATCAAGTAAACCGTAGCTCTGATACCACTAAATGTAACACCCCTTACCCATATTTGAGGCCAAGATAGGGTACGAGGCATTATCAGGAAAGTAGACAAATATTCAAACAAAATCAGGTTATAAAACTTCCTTTCAAACCAACTTCAATCATATACATGTTTAACATCTCTTATATAGACGTACGAGGTCCATAACATGTAATAGGGATAGTTCGGGACCAAACCGAAAACTTTAAAAAAACTTGAATGATTTTTCCTTAGAATTGAGTCACACGCCCGTGTAAGACCGGGGACACACCTGTGTGCTTTCAACACGCCCGTGTCCTCGGGCCGTGTAACTCTCTAACTATGATGTCAACACCAAATTAAGGTCACACGGTCGCATCACAGGCTCGTGTGGCCAGATCATGTGATCAATTAAAAATTTAAATATTTTTCATAAAATGGTGCAGACTTCACACGACCAGAGTACACGCCCATGTGGGTAGGCCGTGTCTCTCACGCGGCCAAGACATATGCCCATGTCTTAGCCTGTGTGTCTACTACTGGACATTCTGACATGTAAAACTATAGTGTAGGGGACACACGGCCGAACAACATGCCCATGGGGCAGACTGTGTGTCACACACGGTTTAGACACATACCCGTGTGTCTACTCGTGTGGACAAATTCTAGGTTATTTTCCAAGCCACTTGTCACCCTTAAGACTTACTTATACATTTTTTTCATAGCATGCAACAAGGCACATCTAGCTACTCAAGTACCCACATTCATGATTAAAATTATGTCCCTAATATTATTTAGGACTATCTCATGTTTACAAACTTCCTTCAATCTTTTCATACCAATATGTAACTACTAGGTTTTATAACCCTCTTTCCAACTTTACCCATTATTACAATGTTATGCCTATTTTTATAGTTCATTATTCATCACAATTCAATAGGTCATTATTCACGTCCATCATTCTCAAAAAACCACATTAACATGAACACTTGCATGCATGCATGATTAATAAGGGTTACAACTCAATAGTAAAATATGAACCATATCTAATGGCCAGATACAAAATGATTTGTTAACCATCACGAGCCATTACACTTGGCTAATTTAAATGACACATATAACTAAAAAGATAAGTTGTCCTATACATGCCATTATATCAAAATGAATAGTTCTTTTATTCCCAAAACGAGATTGCTGATAGTGTGATCAAAGCTCCAACTGTCCTCTAACATTTACGAGTCCGCAAGCTCTATAAGACAAAGGAAAGTAAAACAAGGTAAGCATTACATGCTTAGTAAGTTCGTATAATGAAAAGTAAACTTATCGGTCATTTTAACACATAATCTCAATAAGCCATGTTATCCATCAATTATAACTAATTTTCCCTAGACACATGCACCCAACCAACAAGTTAGTCACAAGAATTTCAAGATCCATAGATGAGCTCATCATATCATGTACACATTCAAATTCATATTTCTCATGTAACACCCCTTACTCGTGTCTGACGCCGGGATAGAATACGAGACATTATCAGACTTAAACATGCACATACATGTAAAACTGGACCATAAAATTTCAATCATATCAGAATCATTCGATCACATGCAATATGTCCCATACATGAGCCTTCGAGGCTCTAAACATGCATTAAAAATGATTTGGGACTAAATCGAGAACTCATGAACATTTTTACAACACTTAGAAAGTTTTCATGTTTGGAGAGTCACACGCCTGTGTGGATAGGCCAGGTGGTCTCACACGCCCGTGCCTCAGTCCATGTAACTCTTTGTTTATGATGTCAACAAACATTTAGGGTCACACGGCCAAGTGACAGGCCCGTGTGCTAAGGTCGTGTCCTCCACAAGGCTGAGACACACAGCCGTGTCTCTGCTTGTGTGGTCAACACTTAGGCTATCTTCCAAGCCTTTTTGTTACCTTAATCTTTCACATACTTAAATACTTTAAAGACACATATCATAGCATCATTTTAATGATTTAGCATGCTTCACTAAAGCACATTTTTAACAATCAACCATAACATATTACCCAATAATTAATCTCTATTTATTCAACAAATGTCCATGTTCAATCATTATAAACTTAATGCCAATTTACGTGTTTATTCCATAGCTATGACCACCTCGAATGGTCGTAGGGCATTCTCATGCACATATTTTATTTACTATTCATTCATGGCATACAATTATAATCATATCACAAAGTATAAACACATGGCAAGGATAATTAGGCTTACAAGCCAAAACATTATAAGCCATATCTCATGGCTATATACAATGAATCAATATAAGCCAATACATTTGGCTAAATCATAATAAAACATATCAATAACTAAGCTCCTATACATGCCACTCACTTGAAGATGCTTAAGACTTATCGATATCCCCTATTGATAGCTCGACAGTGTGATGCTGCCTCCGACGATCTCCAACCCCGAGCTAACCTGACAACACTAAAGAAATGAAAATGAGGGGGTAAGCTATATAGATTAGTAATTCCATATGAAAATAATAAGCAATTTATCAACATGATTCCATCAATTCTTTTAACATGATTCCAAGGTAAAATAATCATAATTGCACTTTTACTTATGTTCAAGTTAAGCTGTTTACTTGAGCCATAGTCAATCAGTTGCTTATAACTTGAGCTACGGAACTCCAAATCAAGATCCGCTAATTTTACTTGAAACTAGACTCACGTATCTACTTATCATAAAATTTTGAGAATTTTTGTATTATCCAATAAGTACAATTTATTCTTTAAAATATCCCCTATTTCGCTGTCTGATAGTCCCGACCCCTCTACACTACAAATTAATTATCTCTTAATACAAGATTTGGATAATGTTCCAGTTTGTTTCTTTCAGAAATAGACTCATTAATGATTTTAAGAATATAAATTATAACCCATAATTATATTTGAAAATTTTTTAATGATTTTTCCAAGTCAGAATAGGGGATTCCAAAATCATTCTGACCCTGTCTCACAAAAATTCAAATATCATACAATACAAAATTCATTTGCACTTTAAGCCTAGCCGAATCATTTTTATAACTATAGCATCCCACAATTTCCACTAAATCAAACTTTTATGACAAATTTTATAACTTTTACAATTTAGTCATTTTTAACGTTTTCACCAAAAACTACTTAGTAAAAGTCGTTTCTCTAACCATAAACATGCATAGTCTACCATTAAACATCAAAATGCACAAATTTCTAACATGGTTCAAACCCTAGACCTTCATCATAACTCAAATAAATGGTAGAAATAGGTAGATCTTGTTACGAGGATTTCAAAAATGTAAAAATTATTAAAAATGGGGCTAGAACGGACTTACAATCGAACTTGGAAGCTTGAAAAACACTAGATATGTCTTCTCCATGCAAGTTTCAGCCATGGGGTTGAAGATGGACAAAAATTGTCTTTTCATTTTGTTTTTAATTCATTTTAATTACTAAATGACAAAAATGCCCCTAACTTAAAAATATTTTATTTCACCCATTTCATATCCATTTTTGTCCAACAAATTAACCAATGGTCTAATTACCATTTAATGACCTCCAATTTAAAATTTCATAACAATTGGACACCTCTAGCATGTAGAACTCAACTTTTGCACTTTTTACGATTTAATCCTTTTAACTAAATTGAGTGCCCAAATGTCAAAGTTTTCGGACGAAATTTTCACAAAACAATCTCATAAAATTGTAGACCATAAAAATATAATAAAAATGAATTTTCTTACGTTGGATTCGTGGTCTCGAAACCACTATTCCGACTAGGTTCTAATTCGGGATGTTACATCTGAAGTCATTTACATGCACTTTATCCATTGAATCACTGAATTCCTGATGGATATTTCATCATTTAGTACACTCTAGATGTACAATTTACTGACCATCAATTCATATTCAGTAGTACCCTTTCAGTACACTCTCGAGCCACATCTCTTACAAAGCAAAATACCAGTCCAGGCTAAATTCTAGCTGTGCCATGTACTCGAAGGGCTTTGTCGACACGATCCAGTTAAATCCTTCTTATGACAAAAAATTCCCTACAGAGTCTAATCTGGATTACCAGTCCAGGCTAAATCCAGTCAATTAGGATTACCAGTCCAGGCTAAATCCTAACTGAAACATATGATCGATAGGCTAGTTTCAGGATTACTCGTCCGGGCTAAATCCTTTCTACACTGAGATCAATGGATTACCCGTCTGGGTTAAATCCTTTCTGCAACACATGCAGGATCCCATTTCATGTGAGAAATAACTTATCCATCCAAATTCAGTATTCGAACGGAATATAACTCTTTTCACTCAATTTCAAGATTATGGACATTTTCATACAATTCAATATTTGTACATTGCACATTCAATACAACATAGTAATAGAATTAACACATTTATATATATATATATATATATATATATATATATAATCGGTTAAGTTACACAAACGTACTTGAATGATGTCTCCGGTTTGGATTCTGACTATTCCAAAACCTTTTGTTTTCCACGATCTACTTTCGGAATTGGTCTTTCTGAGTCTATATAAAGAAATTAAATTATTAATTCATCTCATTCTTTAATTTTAACCCGAAAACTTACTCTATGGAAAAATTACCTTTTTACCCCTAACTTTGTACATTTTTACATTTTAGTCCCTAGGTTTGTATAATGAAATACATGCATTCCCTTGTTTTCCCAAGCCTAGCCAAATTATATTATAGCTGATAGCAGCCCACATTTTCCTTTATTTCTCTTTTCCACTACTCACTTTTACATCTTTTACAACTTGGTCCTTTTTAGGTGTTTTCATGGAAAACCACTTAACAAAAGATGTGTATCATACATCAAACTTTCATATTCCTCCATTAAACACCAAAATACAAACATGTCACACATGGGTAAGTTTTTGAACATGAACCCTAGCTTAAAATGATGATGCTTCAAGGATCTCAAAAATATAAAGAACATAAAAATGGGGCTAGAGAGCACTTACAATCAAGCTTGAAATGTTGAAAACCCTAGCTATGGAACCCCTTAAATTTCGGCACACTATGAAGAAGATGGACAACATTTTTGCTTGATTTTTCCCTTTTTATTCTTTAATTAATCAAATGACCGAATTGCCCTTAAGGCCTTTCTTTAAAAATTTACCCAGGCATGCCCATTTTTGTCCAAATTTTTAGAACTTGGTCAAATTACTATTTGAGGACCTCTAATTTATAATCCAACTCAAATTCATGCTAAAAGCTTCTAGAACACAAGTTTTGCAACTTATTCAATTTAGTCCTTAAAATTAAATTGGGCATCTTAGGCATAGAATTTCTCCATGAAATTTTTACACAAGCATGCATCCTCATACTAGGCCTTATAATAATCATGAATAATTATTTCTATTCCGGAGATGTGGTCTCAAAACCACTGTTCCTACTAGGCCCTAAGTTGGGATGTTACAACGGACTTCAAAAATGCAAAGAATATAAAAAATGGGGCTTAAGAGCACTTACAATCAAGATTGAAAAGCTGAAAACCCTAGCTATGGAGCCCTTGCAAATTTTGACACACTAGGAGGAAGATGGACACAATTTTTTACTCGATTTTTCCCTTTTTGTTCTTTTATTTACCAAATGATTAAAATTCCCTTAAGGCCTTTCTTTCTAATTTTCCTATTCATGCCCATTTTGGTCCAAATTTTTAGAACTTGGTCAAACTACTATTTAAGGGCCTCTGATTAATAATCCAATGCAATTTCATGCTTGAAGCTTCTTGAACACAAGTTTTGCAATTTATTCAAATTAGTCCCTAACTTCAAATTTGACATTTTAGGCATAGAATTTCTTCATGAAAATTTCACACAACAATGCAATCATATCATGGACCATCAAATAATCATAAAATAATTTTTTTCTATTTCGGATTTGTGGTCTCAAAACCATTGTTCTAACTAGACCCTAATTCGGGATGTTACATGGGTGAGGCAATTGAGTCCTGAACATCGAAGTTACGACATTAGGTTCGGTTACTGGTTCCATTATTCTGACTTATCAAGGATTTCAGCTGATTGTATTGGTTCAATCTCTGTGGGATATTCTTCTTCTTCTTCAGGATCCTCACTCTCTTCAACTCGCTACGGTAGAAGAAAGTCTCTAGCTATTCGATAGAGGTCCCATTTCAATGGTCTTTCGAGTTAAAATAGAGTATAATAAGACCATTTGCCTTAATGAAATTGTAGTCCCATGTGAAATAGGCATAAGGCTGAATCGAATGAAATAGAACCATACATTCACTAATGGTGTCAAATATTCTTTGTGACAAGTGTAAATTCCTTGCTTTGACACAGTCCACTTAGAACCTGGAACTTAAGTTCCTCGAGAATTTGTTGTAGATTTTCAGACTCCATATTGCTCATCAAGGAAGAATATTCGTCGTCTTCGAAATCAGGTAATTCAAAGAATTCATTAATAGCGTTTGAGGTTATTGATATCATGATTCCATGAATAGAAACTTCTGTTAATTTGCTTGAGGTCAAATTCACGTAAAATTCACGAACAAACTTCTCATCTGATACGAACTCGGTTCAGTGTTGATTCAAGTCATTTAGATTGCCCGATCATGAAATTAAGTAAGGCTTGAATTGTTTTCGAAATAAATTGGAAGAGGTTGAGAAATAGGTTCAGACAAAGGTAACGAAGATGGTTTAGATGAAAAATGGATGAGGATCGGCTAAGGGCTAAGATAGAACCAACAATATAGGAAATTGTTGATCTGAGTCTTATACAGCTCTTAGGTGAAAACGGTTGGGAATATAGAAAAGAAACCTTAACCCACTATCTAGCTAGATAGGAACCAGAGGTATGTTAAATGCTACACTTAGAAGTGATAAGTTCGATAAACAAGAATGGAAATACGCCACAAGACTTAGCTTGATAAGTCAGATCAGTCCTAGAGAGGAACAATGAGATTTGAATTTCACAAGTATCAAATAGTTCATATATTGAGCAAAAGTTGTCTAACCAAAACAATGTTTTCTTACAAACTATTTATAGGCATTATTATGACTATTTAGATGCCTATGTGAGACATTTTGTCTTCAGCAATTAACTAAGGTTATTACAAGCATTAATTTTATTTTAAACTCATGTAGGGAAGCTAATAGTTATGTCTCTTCACTTGATTCTGATGTAGATGAAAAGGCATATCTCTTCACTTTATTGATGACTTAATGAACCCTTAATGTGCTGTTTGGTGTCCCTTAATCTCCCTTAAACTGAATGTTAAAAGACTTGTGCATTCATCTCTTTAATTGGCTCATTAACTAGCTTTGAATGCTTTAAAACTAAATAGATTTGAAAAGACACTCTTGGACCATTTGAACAGCCACCATGATGATCTTTGAAGGCTTCAAAAATGTCCAAACTTGAAAAGTCAATTAGCCATAAGAATAGTCACCTACAAGGTAGATAATTAAGCATTAAAGACACTAATAAGAATCAGCACACTATAAACACTCATAGACAAATTTATTAATGAACATGCAACTCAAATCACCTTATTTAAAATGAAAATAAGCACACTTTAATTTATGCAGTAAAAAGTAACAGCCAACTTAAATAACATACTTATATAAACAAACTCAAACATATTTAACAACTAAGATGCTTAAATGCATGGTTTAAGATGTAAACTAAATGAACAAATGAGCTACTTATTGCATGACTTAATTTAATGATGCAAACTTTAACTAACATGGGAGTTACATAATGCATGACTTTATTAAATGCAGAACACATATTAATGATGCTCAAACTATGACATAATTAAAGACTCATACTAATGATGTTCAAACTATGACATAATTAAAGACACAAACTAAAATAACTAAAGTAACTAAAATAAATGAATCAAAATCCTTATTTTCCAGCAACCAAATTAACAAACTGAAATTAAAAACATCATTTTGCACTTGGGCCCCTCGTGCTTCGACTAATTTCGATGTCGTCGAGGTGTATCGAAACATGATGCGGCCGGGATCGAATCATACCCTCCCTCTTGAAGATGATTTCTCCTTATATCAGGCCATTTGCTTGCGACAAACCTCTAAAGGTCACGAACTCCGTTGATCATAAACCTGAAAAAGTCCCTTTCAAGAATATGAGAATCATATATGTCTTGACAAGAAAGAAGGCTATTTGGATACCCTCCCTCTTTGGAAGGATACGATTTCAAATTGTCACCTACACGAAAATGAAATAAATTAGTGACACTTTGAATTATAAACACAAAATAAATTTTCAGAATCTTATTAAAAAATAGATGCATAAACCAATTTCGGGATCAAAAATAGAATTTGGTCTTACCTTTCCGTAATGATTCAAGAAGTTCATCGATGGCAATAAACCAGAATCACAAAGTACTCGAAAGGTATAATCTTGGAAAACAAAATTCCATGGCTCAAGCCCCTTGAAGAATAATATAGAACTATAATCACTAGGATAAAAAACAAGGTTCTCTCTTACCATTTCAATTTGTGTTGAACATTTCATTGCTGGCAACATGGTAGGAACACGAAGCAATGGAAAGTCATGACCATGCAAAACACGCTCAAATCCTTTAAACCATTATATAGAAAAACCTTCGGAATCAAAAATTGATTTTCACTTCGCAAGACATCAGAATTCACATGTTTTGTTTTCAAAAATAGTGATAAAACTTGGAGCAAATGGAAGGGTGCAACACGTTTATTCAAAATAAAATTATGATGCTCACCTTCACTTATCAATAGCTTAGGGAAACATGCTCCAGGTTGAAATACATGGTTTTGATCACTCGTTCCAAAATGCAGCAAAAGTTTCTTTTTCACCAATAAATTACACATGCTAAACAAAGAGGATTTTAGCATACACACATTCAAACAATCAAACCTCTTAAAATTCATTCGAACAAGTATGCACATACTTGAGAATTTCGCACAATGATGTAAAGAATTCACATAGCCATCACAATCAAACAAATTGGGATTTTTACATGAAAAATCTTTATTCAATTTTTGTATACTTCGATTTAATCTATCCTCATCAGTAGATTTACCAACACAATAAATAACATGAGGAAAACTCTTCAGGCCAATAGTTGAAATGAAATCATCATCAACAATCAGAGAATGACAATTATCCAAACCAAAATGAGATCTTTTGAAAACTAAGTCACCAATAATTTTAGTAACAACATTCGAATTAGCTTACTATGACTTAATTGCTAGAAATTCCTTACCTTGCTTACCTTTAAGCACTTGTGGAATAAGTTTACCTTCAACCTTACCTTTCTCAATTAAATGAAATCGCCTCTCATTGGAAAAGTATTGAAGTTGAAACTTGTCAATCGAATCTTCAGAAACATAAAAACTAGGAACAATACGAGGACAATTCGCATGTTGGTTAGTAAAAACATTCCTCCGTTTTTCTTGCTCACTTTCATCTTTTTCACTTGTTTCTTTTTCAACAACAACACTTTTTTTTCACACTCTATTTTCTTTCTTCAATCACTCTCTCTTTTTCAATTTCCTTTTCTGGTTCACATGCTTTTTCGATTTCTTTTTCTTTTATTTCTCTTTTTCTTCTCTCAATTTCATTCCACATTCACTTATTTTCCCTTATTAACATTTCTTGTCTCTCTTTTCTTTTAATTTCTTTTTCTCGTTTCTTTTCATTACAAGAAGAAGATAACAAGACAAATTTAAAATGAAAATCCTTTCATTGGGAAAAGGAGGAGGGATCTACATACAAAATACGATCATCTCTTCAAGATTGAATCTTCAGGGATGAATACCTTGGTGCATACAAAGAATTACTTGGACCTTCTCATTTGTCATCATAATAGTCTTTAAACTCAAAGCTTGAGTTATTTCGACTTGAAGTCCTCATTGAATAGGAATCTTGAGAGGGATATCTTCTCACATAGTCATTGGATGTTAGACTCCTTGACGATCTTGTTTCTATCCTTTGACTTGGAAAAATTCGCTTTCGATGGTAGTAAGATGGGATGAAATGCTTGCATATCACAACTTTCATTTCAGACCAAGTTGATATCTGGCACTCTCGGTTTTGTCTCCGACTCGTGGTGATTTGATCCTGTAATGCCCCGAATTTTGGGCCTAGATGAATTGGGCTTTGGGATTTGGGTCTCATAAAATTTTTAAGTGAGCAAGAAAATGACAAATGACATGTTGGCTTTAAGGGTTTAAGGAATTTGAAGTGTCTAGGTATGTTAGAGAAGTTCAGGGTTCGAGTTTTGTAGTGGAGGAATTTTAATTTAATTATTAGAAGAATCAGGGTTGGTAAGTAGTTGGGATTTTAAATAAAGATAGGGGAAAATAGCATCAAAAAGCCAAATGGAGGAATGGCTAACTGACGCCACTTAGGGAGTAGGGAGGTGGTGTTAGTGGCTAGCAAGGAGATCCAAGGTTTGAATCCTAGCTTAGTATTTTTAGAAGTTTAATTTTGGCCTTCTAGAAGGGTGGAAGTGGCGTGAAGATGGACTCCAAGGGGAGTGTTCAGAAGAGAAAATTAAGGAAAAGATCAAGGGGTTATCAGGGAGAAAAACAAGAAGATGAGAAGGGAGATGTGATGGAGTCGAATTGGGAATTGGGCATGGAAAATTCAGCTATAAGGGCTATAAATAGAGGTCAAATACAAGGTTGCCAGGCTATTGCTGAAATTCTTCTTCACTTTGTTGCCAGAAACCCTTTTCTCTTCAAGATCCAAAAAGCTGAAAACCCTTTTATTTTTATTTCTTTCCTTTGTGCCGATTTCTATTCTTCTCTACACAATTTTCTTTGTTTCACTTAGCCGATTTCTTCTTCTACTCTTCTTCTTTAATATGTGCCAAATAAACCTTATTCACCATACTAAGTTTGAAAGCCGAATCTCCCAAGGGTCGAATACACTTTGAACAAATCTAGTTTAAGTGTTTTACAATCGCTTTTCTTTGCTAAGTATCTATTATTGTCCCTCACTCTTTCTAATCAACTGTGGTAGGGAATTAGTATCAGATCTCAGATCTTAGCTCTCTACCAAAATTGCCTTTAGGTGCTTGCGGTGTTGGTAAGTATTCCTCTCCCATTGGCTAAGGTGGCCGAATGTTCATAGTTAAGGTAAGGGGACTTGTGTTGGATATGAGTCATCTATTATTTTGGTTTTAATGGTTAAGATTGGTGTAGATCTAGGAGTTGATCGTGGTCAGTGATTTAAGAAGGGGCTGTTATATTTATCGCGCAAGGTAAAGTTAAAGTGAGGTTTCGGTTTTAGTAAAGATATGTATTAAGTATGCGATTAATGGAAGGGTGATATTTTTTGTAGGTTGGTGACTAAAGGAATATTAGTACGCTTGCTTACCAGGTGTGTACATACACTGCATACACACCATGAATCGACAAAAGCTGAAATGCCGAAAAGCCAAAAAGTCGAAAATTGGGCTACGGTAGTCTTACGAGTGTGCGAACACTCGTGAGGAGGAAACTAATAGGTTTTCTGAGGCCCATGGTCAATTCCATGGACTTGGGCTATGAATTGGCCAACCAGGCCAGAATAGGCTTAATAGGCCTGACGGGCTGTTGGGCCCATAATAGGCAAAAATTGATAATTGATGCTATGTGATAGAAATTCGTATGTGAGCATGTGTGTAATGTGATTTGGGCATAATGGGCCACATAAATGTGGTTTAGGCCTAATGGGCCATATACAGGTGATTTGGGCCTAATGGGCCATATGAATATGATTGGGCCTAATGGGCCAGATATAGGTAGGTGAATTTGTTTGGGCTTTATAAGGGGTTTTGGGCCTAGTATACGATAACTACATAAAACTTAATTAATCTATTGCGATCGTGGACAAGTCATAGGGTTAAGGTGTGGCAACGGGTATATGCATGTCTAGCATTGGATCTAGAGAGAGCTTGGTACTTAAGTTGTCTTAATGACTCACCTCCTCTTCTCTGGAATCCTACTTGGTGCATAGTATTCATTCATCTTAGCTCATGGGATTTGTTAATGGGCCAAGGTAAGTGAAAATCGTAATTAAGGGAAAATTACCGAAATGCCCCTAAAGGTAAAAATGACCAAAATACCCCTAGGTGTTGAATGTAAGTTTTATGGATGTGACATGCATACATATGATATTCTTCTTAGGTTGCATATGGGTTGGAATTATGGAACGGAGGAAGTATATGAGGATCGCATGGTTGCTTGACAATCGTGGATCTACCTGCGGCTTTTAAAGCCCAATATGTAAATGAAGGTACTTCCGCAACCGGGCTACCATTAATATGTCGGTTGGGTGGGTCGATATTTATATCCCCCCATAGTGTGACGGGGGACGAAGCTGGTGTGTAGTGGATGGATAATTGGGACGGGATTGCATTGCATGTTTGATGTATGATGATTTTTTTGAATGCTTGTTTTTGTTGAGGGTTGTACACACTGAGTTTGCAAAAACTCACCCCCTCTTTTATTTTATTTTCAGGTGACGCTCAGTAGAAGGTTCGATGTTTGGAGGGACCTTGGATGGCCAGCTAGCAAGATAATTTGGACTTGTTTTTTGTAAGCATATAAGTTTTTATTTTATTAAGTATGTTTCAGACCAGATTGTAATAAGGTTTTCATTATGTTATTATTACTTGAATTATTATTATTTTCATTGTAATTATGAGAAGTTGAACATGGGTTTCCTAAATTATAGTATGTTTTCTACGTTTCTGCAACTAAATTTTAAAATGACTTGTTTTCGTAAAATCATATGTTTTAAACAAGTGATTGAAAGGAGTTTTTTTTTAAGTTAATTAAGGTTTCTTTTATTTTAAGAAGGGTTTTCAATGAAAACATGGTTTTCGGTAAAACACTTTAATGTGATACACCAGATTCGGCCATAGCGTCTGGGTCGGGTTTGGGGTGTTACAGATCCCACCAAATCATGGCATAATCAGAGAACTCATTCGACACAAGTTTCTCCTTTTTGCTCTCCGAGTAGTTTTGGCACTCGAAGACTAATTCGATTTTCCTTTCCCATTCAAGGTATACCTCTGGGTCGAATCTACCTCGAAATGGTGGAATGGCTAACTTGATATTCTTTAAATTGTCATCAACATGTTCATGCTCTCTAAAGCCTCGATTTTTATGAGCGCGTTGCCTTTCACTTTGATAAGATGCTTAATATGATGGATTGGACAAACCACAATTGGCAGCAACATTCCGTTCGAAACTTAGAGACATATTATTTGAATCCCACCACGAAATCCTCACGTTTCACTCAAAAAGAAATGTAAATGGCACTCCCACTTGTGTTTGCACTCTTTAATGGCTTTTACTCACTTGAATGATCTCACCTCACTCTTGCCTGTTTCCTCTCAATTCACCTCTTCAAGTTCTTAATAAACTATTTAGACTTAACAGAAGTAATGTGGAGTCAGTTTGCAAAAGTGATGATCGATTTTGGGTAGGGAATGATGTTAGAACGAAGAGGGTAGTCTAGAAACAAAAATAAAATGGTTGTAGTATGGCCAAAGGTTGGAAGGTGAACTTCTGAGCTAGCTTCTTCTTTTTTTCAAACGAATTTGTACTCTCAAACTTGATTTTTACACTTTGAAATTGATACTGAAATTTTTTTTTACAAATTTTTTTGATAAAATCACAATCCCGTAAGGCTTAAAACGTCGATACTTACTCCAATTTCACTAGCTCTGATACTAAATGATATGAACTCGGTTCAATGTTGATTCGAGTCGTTTAGATTGCCCGATCATAAAATTAAGTAAGGCTTGGATTATTTTTGAAATAAATTGGAAGAGGTTAAGAAATAGGTTCAAACAAAGGTAAGAAAGATGGTTTAGATAAAAAATGGATGAGGATCGGCTAAGGGCTAAGATAGAACCAACAATATAGGAAATTGTTGACTCAAGTCTTATACAGTTCTTAGGTGAAAATGGTTGGGAATATAACAAAGAAACCTTGACCCATTATCTAGCTAGATAGGAACCAGAGGTATGTTGAACGCCACTCTTAGAAGTGATAAGTTCAATAACAAGGATGGAAATGATGCCACAAGACTTAGCTTGTGTAACGCCCTAAAAATCCTGAAACCCAAAAATCCAAAAATCCCGAATTTTTTTTTCAGTTCTGATAAAAAAATGTGTGCTAGGTATTTTCGGTTAAGTAGGTAATAGTAGGTCTTGGCTAAGGTTTGAATTTGAACTTAGGGGGAAAGGAAATTATGCGTTAATAATTATTAAGGAACCCTGATGGCAAATAGCTGGGCTTTTAAATAAAAATAGGAGAAAATGGCATAAAAAAGCCTTGTGGAGGAGTGGCTAAGTGACGCCACTTAGGGAGTAGGGAGGTGGCGTTAGTAGCTAGCAAGGAGATCCAAGGTTTGAATGCTAGCTTAATGCTTTTAGAAGTTTAATTTTGGCCTTCTAGAAGGTTGGAAATGGCGTGAAGATGGACTCCAAGGGGAGTGTTCAGAAGAGAAAATTAAGGAAAAGATCAAGGGGTTATTAGGGAGAAAAATGAGGAGATGAGAAGGGAGAAGTGATGGAGTCGAATTGGGAATTGGGCATGGAAAATTCGACTATAAGGGCTATAAATAAGGGTCGAATACAAGGTTACCAGGCTACTGCCGAAATTCTTCTTCACTTTGTTGCTAGAAACCCCTTTCTCCAAAACCCGAAAACCCTTATTCTCCTTTTTATTTTCCTTGTGCCAATTTCTTTGTTTCACTTTTGGTTTAGTAGATTCTTCTTCCTCTCTCCCTTGGTGCTGAATAATCAATTGTTGCCATTCAAATCTCTAGACCCGAATACCCCTTTGGCCGAATACTCTTGGTGCCGCCACTACCTTTACCACCCAGTCGATTCTAGTGTTAGTGTTCGCTCTTCCAATCGGTTGGTTTTTCTAAGTATCTATTATTGTCCCTCACTCTTTCTAATCAACTTTGATAGGGAATTAGTATTGGATCTCGGATCTTAGCTCTCTGTCGAATTGCTCTTTAGGTGTTTGCGATTTTAGTAAGTATTCCTCTCCCATTGGCTAAGGTGGCTGAATGTCCATAGTTAAGGTAAGGGACTTGTGTTAGATACGAGTCATCTATTATTCTGGTTTTAATAGTTAAGATTGGTGCAGATCCAAGAGTTGATCATGGTTAGTGATTTAAGAAAGGGCTGATAGCGCAAGGTAAGGTTAAGGTGAGGTTTCGGTTTTAGTAAAGATATGTATTAAGCATGCGATTAATTAAAGGGTGATATTGTTTGTAGGTTGGTGACTAAGGGAATCGCAGCATGCTTGCTTACCAGGTGTGTACATACACTACACACACAAGTAGATCGGCAAAAGCTGAAATACTGAAATGCCGAAAAGTCAAAAGTTTGGCTGCGGTAGTCTTGCGAGTGCGCGAACACTCGTGAAGAGGAAATTGATAGGTTTCCTGAGGCCCATGGGCGATTCCATGGATTTGGACTGTGATCTGCCCAACTGGGCCAGAATAGGCTTAATGGGCCCGATGGGCTGTTGGGCCCATAATAGGCAAAAATTGATAATTGATGCTATGTGATAGAAAATTTGTATGTGACATGAATATGACAGTGACTAGGCCTAACGGGCCATATAAATGTGATTTGGTCCTAATGGGCCATATATAGGTGATTTGGTTCTAATAGGCCAAATACAGGTATGTGAATTTGATTGGGCTTGTAAGGGGTTTTGGGCCTAGAATATGATGATTACATAAAACTTAATAATTATTTACGATCGTGGACAAGTCATAGGGTTAAGGTGTAGCAACGGGTATATGCATGTCTAGGATTGGATCTAGGGAGAGCTTGGTACTTAAGCGATCTTAATGACTCACCTCCTCTTCTCTGGAATCCTACCTAGTGCATAGTATTCGTTCATATTAGCTCACGGGACTTGTTAACGGCCCAAAGTAAGTGAAAACTGTAATTAAGGGAAAATTACCGAAATTCCCCTAAGGGCGAAAATAACCAAAATACCCCTAGGTGTTGATTGTAAGTTTTATGGATGTGACATGCATACATATGATATTCTGCTTAGGTTGCATATGGGTTAGAATTATGGAACAGAGGAAGTATATGAGGATTGTATGGTTGCTTGATAATCGTGGATCCATCGACGGCTTTTAAAGCCCAATATGTAAATGAAGGTAGTTCCGCAACCAGGCTACCATTGATGTGTTGGTTGTGTGGGTCGATATTTATATCCCCACATGGTGTGACGGGGGACAGAGCTGGTGTGTAGCAGATGGATAATTGGGATGGGATGGCATTGCATGTTTGATGTATGATGATTTTTTTGAATGCTTGTTTTTGTTGAGGGTTGTACACACTGAGTTTGCAAAAACTCACCCCCTCTTTTATTTTATTTTCAGGTGATGCTCAGTAGAAGGTTCGATGTTTAGAGGGACTCTGGGTGGCCAGCTATAAGTTTTTATTTTATTAAGTATGTTTCAGACTAGATTGTAATAAGGTTTTTATTATGTTATTATAACTTGAATTATTATTATTATTTTCATTGTAATTACGAGAAGTTGAACATGGGTTTCCTAAATTATAGTATGTTTTCTACGTTTCTGCAACTAAATTTTAAAATGACATGTTTTCGTAAAATCATATGTTTTAAACAAGTGATTGAAAGGAGTTTTTTTAAGTTAATTAAGGTTTCTTTTATTTTAAGAAGGATTTTCAATGAAAACACGATTTTCTCTAAAACACTTCAATGTGACACACCAGATTCGGCCATAGCGTCTGGGTCAGGTTTGGGGTGTTACAGCTTGATAAGTCAGATCAGTCCTAGAGAGAAACAATGAGATTTGAATTCTCACAAGTATCAAATAATTCATAAATTGAGCAAAAGTTGTCTAACCAAAATAATGTTTTTTTACAAACTATTTATAAGCATTATTATGACTATTCGAATGCGTATGTGAGACCTTTTATCTTTAGCAATTAACTAAGGTTATTACAAGCATTAATTTCATTTTAAACTCATGTAGGGAAGCGAATAGTTATGTCTCTTCACTTGATTCTAATGTAGATGAAAAGGCATGTCTCTTCACTTTATTGATGACTTAATGAACCCTTAATGTGTTGTTTGGTGTCCCTCCATCCCCCTTAAATTGAATGTCAAAGGACTTGTGCATTCATCTCTTTAATTGACTCATTAACCAGCTTTGAATGCTTTAAAACTGAAGAGATTTGAAGAGACACTCTTGGACCATTTGAACAGCCACCATGATGATCTTTGAAGGCTTAAAAAACGTCCAAACTTGAAAAGTCAATTAGCCATATGAATAGTCACCTACAAGGTAGATAATTAAGCATTAAAGACACTCATAAGTATCAGCACACTATAAACACTCATACACAAATTTATTGATAAACATGCAGCTCAAATCATCTTATTTAAAATGAAAATAAACACACTTTAATTTATGAAGTAAAAAGTAACAGCCAAATTAAATAACATACTTATATAAACAAACTCAAACATATTTAACAACTAAGATGCTTAAATGTATGGTTTAAGATGTAAACTAAATGAACAAATGATTTACTTATTACATGACTTAATTTAATGATGCAAACTTTAACTAACATGGGAGTTACATAATGCATGACTTTATTAAATGCAGAACACATATTAATGATGTTCAAACTATGACATAATTAAAGACACAAACTAAAATAACTAAAGTAACTAAAATAAATGAATCAAAGTCCTTATTTTCCAGCAACCAAATTAACAAACTGAAATTCAAAACTTCATTTTGCACTTTGGCCCCTCATGCTTCGACCAATTTCGATGTCGTCGAGGTGTATCGAAACATGATGCGGCCAGAATCGCATCATCATCTGCACTAGGTTTTTTCTCACAAAATAACTCCCAATTGAGAGCTTCAGCAATTTGTTGAATGCGCGCCATGAAATCAATATAGTTGCTTTCTTTCAACGTAGAACCTTTTTCTGGGTGCATCTGTTGATTCTTGGAAGCGCTTTCTTTTCTCACTTTGGCTTCTTCGCTGTGTAATTTATTTTGTTATTCGACAATTTGGGCAGAGGCATGAGTTCTCTTGCAAGGCATGACTAGCTTGAACATAAGATGGAAACAAATATTTTATAAAAAAATTAATTAGTATAAAATATTAATAATTCAATAAATTGGAAAATTAAATAATTAAATAAAATAAAAATTTAGGAGAAAAATTTGTCTTACCACATTTTTATAAAAAATTAAGAATTCAAAGCAAATAAATATAAAGCAAAGTGGTTGGTTTAGGGATGGTTGTAGGGTGCCTTGATGGTGTGGTGGGATAGGCAAGGGTGTTGGTGCGAGAAGCAATATGCGATGTGAGCAGATGGGCGGGCAGCAGGTGGCACTGTCGGGTAGATCCTTGCGCGAGAAGTAGGGCATGCATGTGTCGCACGGATGCGGGGAAGTGGGCAGCAAGCAGGTGCCTGGAGCAGGCCTGACGAGCTGCTGGAGCTGGACGTACGTCAGGTGTGGCGACAAGGAGCAGGCTACTGGCACACAATGTGTGCATGGGGGCTGCTAAGTGCGTGTGTAAGCTGCTAACCGATTGGGGCTGCTACTAGGCATGAGGGTGGTGTGCAAAGCTAGGTGGTGTTGGGGCTAGAGAGTTCAGTACTAGGTGATTTGGTACTTAGTGGGTTTTGGATGCTAGGATTGATGGAGGGATGAGTGAAAAAAATGGCAAAGGTGGGTGAAATTTATAGTGAAAGGAGTAGGAGTTTAACTAGAATTCTTAGAACAAAGTAATAATTAGGATATTCCAAGTTCTAATTCTACATAGAGTTAACAACAATTAATAATTAATATAATGCATATTAAATTATTATTTGCTATTAATTTATTAAAAATAAATACATATTAAATAAAATATGATCAAATTTAAACTAATCCTAATCTATGCAAAGTTGATAATAATTAATATATATTATAATAGATATAATTATATATTAATGATTATCATCTTATTTATTAAATTAAATTAAAAACATTTATTCTAGATGCCTTTTGAAAATATTTACAAGAAGAGACATCTAATTTTTAGTATTTACAAAAAGAGCAACCAAAATTTGAAAATAGTTCAATTAAGTACCTAGACTTAAAAAAAATTTAAAATTAAGTTACAATTTAAAACTTGGATCAAAATTGACCCTTTTATTTGAAAACTTAAAAATTTATATTTCCATTTAGGGAATAATTTCTTGGAAGATTATGTTAAAATCAATTCCCAGGAAAGATTGGAGGGATCACAAGTGGTCCCGCTTAAGTTCCAATCTCCTATACAGAATTTATTTAAACATGCTAATCCCGAAAATATACCCTAAATCATTTATTAAAAAAATAAAAACAAGAAAAATTAAATATATGATAAAATGAACGAGATTTGATCCCGTTCAATTTTATCTCTCCAGTAATGTTTTAAGCGCTGAGCATTGACTCAAAAATTACCTTCCTTACTTTGAAGTTTGACAACTCCATATGGATAAACTTGGTGAATCGTAAATGGACCCAACCAATGTGATTTTAAATTACCTAGAAAGAACCTTAATCTGGAATTGAATAACAAGACTTGCTGACCTGCTTCAAATTCTCGAACCCGAATGTGTTTGCCATGCCATCTCTTAAGTCTTTCCTTGAATAATTTGGCATTCTCGTATGAGAACATTTTGAACTCTTATAACTCATTGAGTTGGAGCATCCATTTCTCTTTAGCAACCTTAAGATCCAAGTTGAGTTGCTGAAGAGCCCAGTAGGTTTTGTGTTCTAACTCCAAGGGCAGATGAAAGGCTTTCCCAAAGACCAACCTATAGGGTGACATCCCTAAAGGTGTCTTGTATGTTGTCCTGTAGGCTCATAATGCATCATCCAATCTTTTGGTCCAATCTCATCAGTTCGGGCAAACTACCTTCTCGAGTATTCCTTTGATCTCTTTGTTTGCCAGTTCAGCTTGCCCATTTGTCTGCGGGTGGTAAGCTGTAGCAACCTTGTGCTTCATTCCATGCTTGTCGGGTAACCATTTCAACCACTTGTTTACAAAATGAGACCCTTCATCACTGATGATGGCTCTTGGGGTTCCAAACCTTGTGAACACATGCTTCTGTAAAAACTTCATCTCTACCTTAGCATCATTTGTCGGATATGCCTCAGCCTCAACCCATTTAGATACGTATTCTACTGCTACCAATATGAATTTTTGACCAAAAGATGGAGGGAAAGGACCGAGAAAGTCAATACCCCAAACATCAAATAATTCTACCACAATGATGTTTGTTTGAGGCATCTTATTTCTGTTGGTGACATTTCCAACCTTTTGGAATCGATCACAACTCCGTACATAAACATACACGTCTTTAAATAGTGTTGGCCAAAAGAATTCAGCTTGCAATCCTTTAGCCTTAGTACGTGTACCTCCAAAGTGTCCCCCACTCGGAGTTGAGTGATAATGATATAGAATCTTATATACTTCATCTTCTGCCATGCATCTCCTGATCATTTGATTTGCACACTTTTTAAACAAGTATGGTTCTTCCCAGAAATAGTACTTCACATCATGAAGAAACTCTTTCTTTTGATGATATGTCTTATCAATCGGCATCAAACCACAAGCTAAATAGTTAGCAATATCAGCAAACCAAAGAGTATTATGAACATGATTTACCTTCAGTATGTGTTCATCTAGAACTGTCTCCTAAATGGGTATAAGTGGAAAATTCCCTTCTTGCGACTCCAATCTGGACAAGTGGTTTCTACCCCCTTTCAATATTTAATTTCTAGAATGAACTCTTGAAGTAGAAGTACCCATCAGATCAGTCTCGACTTAGCGTCTTTCTTGGCAAGTAAATACTTAATTGTTGAGTGGTTCGTATGGACAGTCACTTTGGTACCTACAAGATAAGATCGAACCTTGTAAAAAGAAAACATAATAGCAAGTAACTCTTTATCTACTACCGTATAATTCAATTGAGATCATGTCATAGTTTGACTTGTGTAGTAAATGGGATGAAAACTTTGTTCCTTAGCTGGCCCATGACTGCTCCTATCGCGAAGTCACTTACATCACACATCAATTCAAATGGAAAATCCCAGTGTAGTGTGAAGATTATGTGTGCCAAAACTAATTGACTCTTCAAATCTTTGAAAGCTCTCAAGCACTCCTCAACGAATTTGAACATCGTGCCCTTCTCCAATAATTTGCATAAGGGTTTAGCAATCTTGAAGAAGTCCTTGATAAATCTTTGATATAAACCGACGTGGCCCAAAAAGCTCCTAGCACTCTTTACAAATGTTGGAGGTGGGAGTTTCTCAATAACATCTACCTTTGCTTTATCTACCTCAATTCCATGTCTCATTATCCGATGCCTTGAACAATACCTTCTCGTACCATGAAATGGCACTTTTCCCAGTTGAGTACGAGGTTTGTTTCTTAGCATCGCTTTAGTACCTTGGCTAGATTGGCTAGGCAATCATCATATGCATCTCCAAATATTGAAAAATCATTCATAAAGACTTCCAAGTATTTCTCAACCATATCAGTAAAAATAGACACCATACATCTTTAAAATGTAGCAGGAGCATTACATAAACCAAAAGGCATGCGTCTAAATACGAATGTACCATAGGGAAGGTGAATGTTGTCTTATGTAGATCTTCTGTTGCTACTGTAATCTAATTATACCCCGAGTATCCATTGAGAAAATAGTAATAGTCTCGCCCCGCGAGTATATCCCGCATCTAGTCCAAAAACAGTAAAGGAAAGTAATCTTTCCTAATTGCCTTGTTCACCTTCCGATAATCAATGCAAACTCTCCATCCCGTAACCGTTCTAGTTGATATCAACTCGTTATTCTTGTTCTCAATAATCGTAATACCTCCTTTCTTTGGCACACACTGGACTGGACTTACCCATGAACTGTCTGAGATGGGGTAAATTATACCCGCATCTAACCACTTGATGATTTCTCTCTTTACCACACCCTTCATGATTGGGTTCCATGAATCGTACCTTTCTCACCATCTTTCAGGCTAATCTTGTGCATGCATATAGACGAACTAATGCTACGAATATCGACTATTGTCCATCAGATAGCCTTCTTGAATTGCTTCAATACTAGGATGAGTTTCTCTTCTTGCTCAATGGTTAATTCCACTGAAACAATCACAGGCAAAGTAGAAGCGTTACCTAAATAAACATATTTTAAATGTGAGGGAAGTACCTTCAGTTATAATTTAGGTGGCTCATCGATTGACGCTTTTGATTGGGCATAATTCCTATTCTCTAAATCCAAAGATTCAAAACGAGATTGTGGATTAAATCCCATTGCGGATTAAATCCCCTTTGATTAGCTTTTAAAAAAGCTAATTATTCATCTTCCTCTTAATCATTTGGAGGGTCTGATGTCAAAATTTGTTCCAATGGGTCCTCAACATAGTTGAGTTCTTTTTCCATGATTAATTCCTCTAAATCAGACACTACAAAACAATCATCAATTGTGTCAGGAAATCGCATAGACTTAAAAACATTAAATGTTACCTGGTCATCCTGAACATTCATAGTAAGCTCGCCCTTCTGCACATCAATAAGGGTCCTTCTAGTTGCTAGGAAAGGCCTTCCTAGGATGATTGGCACTTCTTTGTCTACTTCAAAGTCTAGAATAACAAAGTCAGCAGGAAAAATAAATTTGTCTACACGCACCAATACATCTTCGATTTTTCCTTATAGATGTGCTAAAGATTGATCTGCTAATTGAAGTGTAATCGTAGTAGGTCTAACTTCACCTATCCCCAACTTCTTAAATATTGACATGGGCATCAGGTTGATACTCGCACCTAGATCACATAGTGCCTTACCACAATATGTTGCTCAAATGTTGCAAGGTATCGTAAAACATCTAAGATCCTTCAACTTTGGGGGTAGTTTGTCTTGAAGATATGTACTGCATTCCTTTATCAGGGTTACTACCTCAAATTCTCCAAGTGTTCATTTTTTTGACAGGATATCCTTCATGAATTTGACATAGTTCAGTATTTGTTCAAGTGCTTCAACCAACGAGATATTGATATGAAGTTGCTTCAGTACGTCTAGGAACTTCTTAAATTGAATTTCCTGCTTCTACTTCTGAAGTCTTTAAGGGTAGGGTGGTAGAAGCTTCTTTACTAGAACTGTTGATTCGTCTTCTATGACAATTTTGCATCTAACGAAGTTATTAGTTTATCAGAATTAGCTAGTTCAGAAGTTACCTTATCGGATTTACAGATTCAGGTTCCGGTGAAACTAAAATTTCAACACTCAATTGAACTTCCTCTAAGTCTTGAACATCAGCTGGCTCCTTTTCAACTTCGACGTTGTTGTGCTCTAATGTCTTTCTACTCCTCAATGTCAACACTTTACAATGCTCCTTCCCTAGATTCCTTAGATTCTCTATATCACTAGGTAAAGCACCTTGTGGTCGGTTTCTGAGTTCAGTTGCAAGCTGGCCCATTTGGTTTTCCAGGTTTTTTAATGTAGCTACTTGGCTTTGGATTAAGGCATCATTCTTGGCTATGTATGCCTTCAACAAGTTTTCTAAGTCATTGGATAGTTCAGCTTGAAGTTGTTTTTGAACTTGTTGGGTAAAAATAGGTGGCTGGGTCGGCTATGTTAGGCATATGTGTTACTGGGTCCAGCCCCTTGGTTACTCCAAGAGAAATTAGGGTGGTTTTGCCACGATGGGTTATAGGAATTGGATTGTAATCCTTGCCTTACTCGATTTTAGTTCTAGTTACCCATGTAATACACGGATTCTGGGTTCGATGGGCATTCTTTGAACAAATGTCCTTCCCCACAATAGACACAGGCTACATTTTCATATTGATTCAGTGGTTGTGCTGCAAAACTATTAAACCCATTAGTGGTAAAGTTTTTAAGCATTGAGGATATTTAGGATACCTGAGATGCGAGTGAAGTAAGAGCATCTACTTCATGTATTCTGGTGACTCGTCTTCCTGACTCTTCTTGATTGGTTGGCCATTGATAATTGTTACTGGCAATCCTCTCGATGATTTCATAAGCATCATTGTAAGACTTAGAAAGGAGAGACCATTAGCAAAAGCGTCCACTACCATCCTCTTGTGAGCATTGAGACCATTATAAAACATCTCAAGTTGGATGCAATGTGGGATTTCGTGATGAGGGCACTTCTGTAATAATTCCTTTTACCTTTCCCATGCTTCAAACAAGGACTCATCATCCGTTTGTTGGAAAGCAGTGGTCTCGGTCCTCAACTTAGCATTCTTGCTAGGTGAGAAATACTTCATGAGGAATCTTTCTACTAACTCTTATCATATGGAAATTGAATTTGGTGGCAATGAGTTCTACTAGGCTCGAGCTTTGTCCCTTAGCGAATATGGGAACAACTTCAATCATAGTGCATCTTCGGGTACTCCGGCTAACTTGAAAAAATCACTCACCTCCATGAACAGTCTTAAGTCCAGGTGAGGATCTTCGATAGGCATTCCACTGAATTGGCCCACTGTTTGAAGTATATGGAACATGACTGGCTTCAGCTCGAGCTATTGTGCCTTGATTTTGGGTCTCTTAATACCCGAATTAAGATCATGAAACACTGGCACGACATACTGTCTTAAGGCTATATCCCTATCATCAGCAATAAGGATAGGATTTTGAGCAGGTTTTGCTTCGTTTTCTTAATTCAAATTTTCAAAGTTCATCTCTTCGGTCCTTCCCTAACTTGCTTGTCTTCTTCGCTATTGAAAAGTTCTTTCAATCTCAGGGTCTATAGAGAGAAAATCGATAATTTGGTCAATACTCATAAACACTTGAAATAAACACAGAAAAATTAATTAAGTTAAAATTGAACAGGAAAATGAACCAAAATGCAAAATTAACAAATTCACAAATAATGACTTTTTAAAACAGTCCCTGGCAATGACGCCAAAAACTTGGAATGACGGAAATGTGCAAGCGTACACAATCGCAACAAGTAATAAATTAACAAGTAAATGTCGAGTTATCGTACCCACAGGGACTGTGAAAAGAATTATTTATGAAATTAATTTAAAAAACACTTTGGTGAAGAAAAATATTTTGATTTGAAGAAGTGATTAAAAAATATAATTTTGACAAAGTAAAATAAATAAAAATAAAATAAAAGTTCCAATGTACGATTTTAAAAGATGATTTTAATCAAGATGACATAATTGTATTAGATTAATTGCATTTCTTAACTTAGAATTATTAAACTCATGTTCGTGTTGTTACGAATAAATTCACGGCAACTCGGTAATTTGCTAACTTATGAACATACTTACCTACAAAAATTCATTTATCTCTTGACTATATCTCTATGTCAATTCAACCAATTAACAAACTCTAATAAGCAAATGTGTTAATGGACATACATACTTATGAAATTAAAATAATCTCTTATAGATATCTCTATGCCAATTCAAACAATTAATTCAATCTCATAAGCACATAAAAGTTTACGTGAGGTAACAATGTATTTCTACCTTGAAACAGTTTAATCACAATAATCTTGCAAGTTATGCAAGGCTAATATATTGCTAGATACCGTTGCTAATTTAACCCTCAGCTACCTTAGATGATTAAACATGCACTGATTAAGTATCTTGTCAATTAATTACAATTTCAATCCATTTAAATAATTAATTCATTAGTTACCTTATTATTGTAATGCTAGAATAACTTAGTCATGGTTTACTTAATCAAACATCTTACCGAGGCCTATAACAACACAAACACAATTTTAATAAATTAAGTAGATGAAATGCAATCAACTTAACACGAATTAAATATAAGCCATATTAATTAAATTAAACATATCAACGTCACAAATATTCATAGACATGTTCATCATAACAACAACAAAATTAAAAGGATAGGGAACAAGAATCAAATCAGGTGTTGTATCTGTGGCTTGACTAGTCTGCTCCATTCCTCCTTCTCTGCTTGTTCTTGTTGAACCGAGGCTTCTACGAACACTTGAATGCTTCTATAAAGGGTGGTTGATTGACTCTTTTTCAAGATGTGAAATCGGCAAGGGAATGAGGAAGAAAATGAAGAACAATGAAGAGAATGAAGAGAGAAAAATAAAAGAGAAGTGAAGAGATGAGAAGGGTTGAGATATGTTTGAAGTGAACAGCCAAGAGGGGTATTTATAGGTTGATAAGGATGCTAAAAAATAGCCAAAATCAGCAACCAAAGACCCCCCATGGCCGGCCACACATGTGGCATGTTTGAAGATTTCAAACATGCTATTTTAAGGTAGGGGCAAATCTAGAAAGGCATAAATGTGGAGGGGTTTGAATGCAATTTGAAGGAGTTTTCAAGGGCCATTTTGCAAGAAAAATAATCAACCAAGCAAGCTGAACGGGTCAGCATCTCAGACGGTTTTGGGCTGCTCAGTGCTTGGTTGGATCGGTTTTCTCAGTTTAGCTCAACTGGGCCCCTTTTCATAATTAATTAACAATAATTTATTTAACCCAAATTAAATTGGATTAAAATTAAAATTAATTATATTATGAATTAATACACATAATTTGGACCGTCTTAGGCTGAAAATTAATTCGCCTTGATGCTTCAAAATTGCTTCTCGGTTTTGTGCTTCTAGTAGTGTCAATCGAGCCGCTTTTCGCCCTTTTGCAAATCTGTTTAAAATAATCAAAATTAATAAAAATTTGATATAAAATTAATTAAAATTCAACATGTTCATAATTTGGGTGAAATTTAATTATTTTATAAATATTATTTATTTTTCGACACGAATTTTACCGAAACTGCATGAATTTGAGTTAAAAAGAGCATGAAAAAGTGTGTATATTTTCATGTTTCCAATACCTCACAATACTCTATGTTTGATATGAATCATACTCAATTTTGGCATATTCAATCATATGATCTCATTAGAAATTGTTGTTAAGTCATCCTAAATTAGTATAGAACTAATTAAAACTCAAAATTCATGTTGAGAAAATTTTCTACACATTGAATTTTAGCATTTGGTATCGATACTGATACAATTTTATCGATACTTTTTAAAAATTATCAATGCTTGTTTAAAAAGTATCGGTACTCGTGGGATTTCTAAAGCACTTGTAACGTGTTTTTGAATTGTTTCAGAAAAAACCCTAAAGCTTTCTTTTTCAAAACACCTCTAAACCCATTCCTTAAAATCTCAAATTTCTTCATATTCTCTATAAAATCTTGGCCAAATCAACCTGCATTATCATCTTCTAAAAGGATTCTTCAAGTTTGCTCTCACTTTTCACAATTTCAAAGCAATTTTGTAACAATATATACCCGGTCCAGTCATCGAGCCCGAATATCAGGATATCACACCATCGTCAAGCATCACATATATTATAAAATGTCACATTAATAGGAAATCATCATCTTTATTAGCGTTCTTACAAACTTTTAACTCATGCTGTAATGACCCATAATTCACGGGCACCGGAAAAGTGAGTTTTATGGCCTCTGTCTTAGTGAAATAAGTTCGAAAATAATTATTAGGAATAATTGTGAGCCTAGTAATGTGTTTAATTAGGCTTTAATTAAGTGAAATTAGCTCAATTTAGTGTAAATAATAAAAAGGACTAAATTGAATAAAGAGTAAAAGTTTAATTGTAGATTAAAATAAAATAAAAAGGGCCAAAATGGTAAATATGCCATTTACTATAGAATGAGGCGGCATAAGTGTAAGATTTTTTCTTACTTTATTAAATTATTATATTATATTATATAATTATTATTTTATTTAAATTATAATATGAATTATAGCTAAATAAATAAATAAATCTAGTTGTGTGACAAGTGTAGGGTGATGAAGTATACAAGTGTATTGAAATAATAATTAAATAGGTACACTTGTAATATATTTAGTTATTTACTTAAAATTTAAGTAAAAAGATATTATTATTATTATTATTATTATTATTATTATTATTATTATTATTATTATTAAGCTATAAATTATATTTATTATTATTATATTATGAAATAAATTAAGAAAAGACAAGTGTAAGGTAAAAATGAAAGACAAGTGTATTAATTTAAATAAGTACATTTGTATTATTTATATATAATTAGTGAAAAGATATTTTATATTTATTATTAATTAGTAAAAGATATTTATTAGATGTTTATTATTATTAAAATTATTAATTATATTATATTATGAAATAGATTAGATCAAGACAAATGTAGGGTGGATATGGGATACAATTGTAATATATACATTTGTTATTAAATAGATATTTTATAATTATTAATTAATTAAATAGAAAACAAATTAAAATAAGTAAAATAAAGGAAATAATAAAAGAATAAAAAGAAAGACAAAAGAAACAAAGAAGAAAGTTACAGAGAGCATTCGAAACAGGGGAAATAAAAGAAGAAAAAGAGAAAATAGGGTTTTTGAAGTTTGGAGTTAATTTGGTAAGTCAATTAAGTCCTTTTTAGTTAATTTTGATGTTTTAGAAGCTTTAAAACAAGATTTTGATGAAATTAAGTTGATAGTTCAAGAGTTCATATGTTTCCAAATATGGTTCATGTTGGACAAATTATGGAATTAGGGATTTAATTGAATGAATTCTAAGTTAAGAATTGATTAAGGGATTAAATTGTAAAGTAAGTTATAAGTTTTGTATTAGAGGGATTAAATTAAAAGAAATTTTAAATTAGGGTTATATTATGAATACTTGATAGTTAGGATGAATATGGAAGAAAAATGAATAGAATTGAAGTATGAAATAAATGAAACAAATAAAAGAGTCAATTAGGATTAAATTTAAAATTAGACATAAATTGAGTAGAATTTTAATTAATTATTTAAATTAATGTTGTAATTAATAATGTAAGTTTTTATTATTATTTTCATTTTCGTAGCTAACAAGAAGAACGAGGCATCAGCATCCAAAGGAAAAGAAAAGACCGTTGAGGAGTAAACTCGTATTCCGGGTTTGTATTACTATAACTCAAACTATTTGTTAAATGTATATTGAATTTACAGTTATGGAATAATTAAGATAAGGTAAGTATTGTATTTGAAATTAAATATGAGTAGGTGTGAAAATTAATTTTTATATGAATTAAGATAATAGATGTTTGAATTGTTTGAATATTGAAAATTTTTGTGGAAATGAAATTGAAATTGGAAAAGTAAAATAATACCCTATTAACTTGTTGGACTAGATTTGATACAAATGGCATGCCAATGGATTTGTGATGTGATGAGGAGATTTGTAGTTCGGCCGAGAAGATGTTTCTGTTATTCTATACTTTGGTTTATCCGAAGAGGCATTTAATGTCTTATTGGTGTGTTTGGGAGGATATATTATACTGGTGTGTTATGGAGGATTTATAATATTCCAGGTGTGTTTGGGTTGGATATTCTAGTGTGTTTGGATGGAATCCGTGTATTTGTCAGAGTCCGAGCCTTGTTAATAGGGTAAATAATTGAAATGAAATTTTGAAAATGAGATTAATTATTTTGGCACTATTGAAAAGTATGAGAAAGAATGTATGAGTTAAATTATGAATTGAGTTAGTATGTTAAAAATGAAATATGAATTTAAGAGTTATGAAGTAATATAATTATATATAATTAGTTTAGATGATTATAAAGTTTATGGTTGATGTTTGTAATTTATTAATGTTAAATAGTTTTGATTTATAGTAATATCATTGAGTATGAAATACTCAGCGTACGGTTGTTTCCGTGCGCAGGTCATTAGAGTTTCGAGTTCGGTCCAGCATCCAAAACAAACCCGACTCCAACAAGAAGATTTTGGTGATGTATTTCTTCCTTTTGTTAAGTGGCATGTACTAGGTAGTTGAATATGAATTATGTATATACATTTAATTAAGTTAAATGATTTTGGTTGTATATAAATGATTATAATGTTTTGGATTATGAATATGATATAAAGTTATGAAATGGTAAATTTGGTATTAAATAATTGAAATGAAATAAAAGTTATTAATTATACATATATACTAACATGTTATATTGTTTAAACCAAGGTATTAAATTATTATTTTGACATAAATTGGATGTATTTGAGTATATCTAATTATTGGTTGGAGTATTGATATTGGATTGTTTTGGGTTTGAAGTTTTCAATCAATTTGAATGATGCTATGATAGCTGTTTAAGTTAAAATTATGTTAATGATATAAATATTAGTTAGGTAAAATTGGAAACACTAGTATTGGTTGTTTTTGGTCTGAACTTGCAGTGAGTTTTAGGTAAAAATAAGCAGAAATACTGTTGAAATTTTTATAAAAAAAATTGAAATACTCGAACAAGTCCCGTTCTACTTTTAATATGTGTTTGGGCTTCGAGAGTCCAATATAGAGACTTAATTATTAAATTATACTATGAAAGTTATATTAATTGTAAATTATTTGTAAGTTGTCTGATATGTCCGGTAATGCCTTGTAACCCAGTTCCAGCGACGATTTGGGGTTAGGGGGTGTTACACAAGCATATATTAATCATCATTGAAACATGCCAAACATACCTCAAACAAACTTATAATATCAATTAAACATGCATTAGAGCCACCTAGCAAAATTTGAAACAAGTTATGCAAGTATCGATACTGAAACAAAGGTATCAATATTTCTTTTTTGTTCATTAAACCTCAATTCTATTACTTCCCTTCATTCTCATAGCATTAATCTTCATAAATCTTTAAGAAAATATCCTAAAACCTCATTAATTTTATCTTCTTCAATAGTGGATTTTCCCAGATTTGTGTCAAAGTCTTTTTTTCTTCCATCAAGGGTAACCATTGTCTTTCTATTAGTTTTAAATGATATCTAGACTTTTAAATCCAATTTATAGCCATTAAAATGCATGTTTTAAATAAAACCCCAAAATTGGATTATTAATGGTGGATTTCGAGATTGTAGATTAAAATGTGTTTTCAAAGTGTTTTTCAACTTGTTTTAACACGATTAGAAGGTTTCTAAAGTTACTTCAAAGTTTTGTTAAGAATTTTTTGAGTTTTATTGAATTTTTGACATAATGGCCAAAACTTGTCGAGAAATGTCGATACCTTGAAACATGTAGTTTTGTGTAGTTTAAAGGTTGGGAATTATTCGTAGATGAATATGTAGATGAATGGAATCTGTTTCGTGTGAAAATATTAAATATAGGCCTAGATATTCAAATTTAAAGTTTCTATGTCGAGGGTTCCAATTAAAAGAGAACATAGCTTAGGCTATTGTTTTTTACTATTTAAGGTGAGATAATGACTTATTGTTGATTGTATGTTTGTGTGGTTTGTCTTGTTGAAGTTTCGGAGTTAATAGGACCTTCAACAAGTAGAGACAAAGGCAAAGAAATGCTTGTCTGAGCTTTCTGCTTTTCGACGAAAGCATAATTCTGGTGAGTGTTTTGGAATAGTTGCTCGTAGATGATTCATTGTGTAATTGGGAATTTAGAGGTAGCCTAAACCCCTACTCTAAATTCCAAGTGTAAGTGTTCTAACACCTATGACTAAATGTGTTATATATGTGCTTGTGCAATTGTGAAAATATGAACATATATAAGATGTTGTGACATGTGCTATAAGCTTGTGATGATTGTTGTGAAAGAGATTATGTGGGTATGTTATTTGTACCATGTGGCAGTGATTATAATGTGCTAATGATGTGAATATGAAGTGAAATTGTGCGAATAATCGGTAAGTAAATATGTGGTAATAATGTGGATATTTTGGCCTTATGATTTTATGAGACCGTTGGATATAGTTGGCATGCCATAGGATTGTGAGTTCTCACTTTTGTGATGTGATTTTGGGGTGTTGAAGCCTAGAGACAGTTTTTAGAGAGATAAGAAAATGTGAGCTAAGATTCATTCACCAGGATATGTGTGTTTGGTGTGTTGGAGAGTGTTAGCTATATGCTTCACTTATGGGACATGATCGACTCAATTAGTTATTTTGGTCTGTTGGAGATCTGTGTATCCAATTTGTGGTGATAGAGTCCACATTATGTTTCATAACCTCAAGAGTCAAACTATCATATAATGTGATTGAATGTAATTAAATATGGTTTATATGTGCTTAGATATATGCTTAAATAATCATGTGGATAATGTGATAAATGTGTAAAAGTATAAATGGAAGATGATTAAACATGTGAAATATGATATTAGAGTTAAATATATTATGAATATGTGACTTGTTCGCTTAATTGATGCATAGTGACTTGTTTATGTAGTGGCTATTTTGAGCATTGACTGAGCTTGTTAAGCTCACCCACTATTTTTTAACCATTGCAGACAATTGATGCATGATGTTTAGAACCTATTTGGGATGATCTATGTGTTGATATATGTTGTGTTTTTAAGGTATAGAACAGATATATCGATATTTAGGTTTTAGAAATGATACCTCTGCAATTTTCAAAGTGTTGGAAGTTAGTTTCGCTAGTTGGTATCAATATTCTTCCACAAGTATTGATACTTAGGGTAAAATTATCGATACTTTTTTAGTGGTACCGATATTTTTCGAAAGTTGGGTTTTTAAGACAAGAAACAATAAGCTAATTTGGTATTGATTTTCCAAGCGATATCGATACCATTTGAGAGAATTATCGATACCACTTTACCAGTATCGATACTTACGTAACAGTTTTGAGAAATTTTGCTAAATGGTCCTAATGCATGTTTAGTGCTTGTTTTATGATTATTCAATGAATGTTTAGCATGATTCAACTTCCTTAAAGTGTAAATGACCTACATTTTGTAAAAATGCCATAATGATAAAGGAAACAAAAGGATGTATGTTTAATAATGTGTCAACTTATGTTGTGTGCAATGTGAGACAGTGGTGTTTCATCATGTTCTTGGCCTCAGCAACCGAGTCGGGTATAGGGTGTTACATACATGCTTTAATAACTCACAAGGCTAGCTTATATATTCACATGCATTCACAAGTTAAATGAAAATGACCCAAACTACAATTACATACAAAAATTTACTATGAGAACATACTAACATTTTCATGAAACTTAATCGACTCATTTAGCATATTATTTAGATGTTTAAGCATCCATCTCACATCGTATTATCATAATAAATAAGATTACATCTAAACGATAATTTAGCACTTAAGGCTATGAAACATAAAAGTGGGCTCTATCACCACACATCGGATACACGGATCTCTAACACACCAATTAACTCATAGAGTCGAACATATCCCAAAAAGTAAAGCATAAAGCTAACACTCTCCAACACACCAAACATATCCCGTTGAATGGAGCTTAGCTCACATTTCCTTATCTCTCCAACCTATTCCAAGGCCTCAATGCCCAAAAACACAATACATATAGGTGAGTACTCGAAATCCTATGGCATGCCAATTATATCTAACAGTTTCAAGAGATAACAAAGCCAAAACATCCACAATTACACATTTTTAATTTATTATTTAATGCACATCATCTCTGTTCATATTTATCAATTTAGATCGCAACTTGTACATAATGCATGCTTATCGGATTCACATTTAATTGCACATTAAGTGCCACAATAATGCTAATTGAGCCATCACATATCCGACCACATATGTGTGCATTAAAATCAGTACATCATATATCACATACAAGTATTATCACATATTGCTTGTCATAATAATATCAAATTCCACAATTCGACACATATATACTTACCGAAATTCTGCTCGCTTTTCCTACATATTTGCATTGTTATCATATCATTATCACTGTCGTTTGGCATGTATATCATGCCCACAACACAACACAATTCACAATAGTCACACACGTCTCATATCACAATATCATGTCATAATAATCAATCCACAATTATTCACATAATCACATAATTTGCCAAAATAAGGAAAGGGAAATAGAAAACTTACACTCCGAACTTAGGATAGGGGTTTAGGCTATTCCTAAGCTCCCAATTAACACTATGAATCATGTCTACAAGTAGCGATTCCAAACACTCACCGATCACGCTTTTGCTTAATTGTCGAAAGCTTAAACTAGCTTTTCCTTTCCTTTATGTTTACTCGTTGAAGGTCCTAATGATTTTAAAGCATCAACAAGGTAAATCACACAACAACGCAATCAACAATCAGCCAAAGACTCACTTCAAACAATCAAAAAACAAGATTAAGCTAAATTCTCATGTAATTGAAACCTTCAACATAACAAACTTGAATTTCAATTATCCCAGTCTATACTTATTCTTTTTGCCTAAAATTGATTTTGGTTATCTAATTATTCACCTATGACTGATTTTCAACCTTTAAACTACTCAAAACTTGTAACACCCCAAACTCGGCCTAGACGTTATGGCTGAATCTAGAGATGTCACATGTTAGGGTGTTTAAGAAAACCGTGTTGTCATGATGAAACAATTTTCGCTTAAGTACTTATCTTTATCTCACATTAGTTTCAAAAATGTATTACATATTTAATTGTAACTCGTTGCGGAAGCTTTTTAAAACAATTTAAGTAATCGTGGTTTAAGAGAAATCATTTGTTCCTTTTGAAAACCTAATTTTCCCTATTGCTAACAGTTATAATCCATAAAAATAAATGAAACCAAATTTAAGCAAACAGTCCAAGAAGTCCAATTTACATAAAAAAAATAACCCAGAAAATAATTAAGAAATAGATACCAAACCTAGAATTAAATACAGTTCAAAATACGTGTGGCCACCATCGAGTCTCCGCTGCACCGATCCGTCAAGTCTGGGGATTACCTAAGGACATTAAACAAAAGGGTGAGTTTACGTAAACTCAGTGTGTAATTCCACAGAAAACAAGCAATTAGTATACAATCATACTCAGTCTAGGCCTTAGCCCTTTTTAGTATCAGTGGTAGATGGGCCTTAGCCCATTACAGTATCAGTACAGATATGCACAAAATCCTACCCAACTAGCCTCTACAGACCATCTCCATCCAACCCTACACTCCATGTGGGGATTAAATCAATCCACCCATCCCTACACTCCAGATAGTACCGAATGCGGCACAAAACAGTAATTTGTAGCTGAGCTGCCAGTATATTAGGCTTATGAGCCTTTCAGTACACTTCCTGCAAATATAATCATCCCAACCCAATGTAATGCAAACGTACATTATTCCATGCTTTTATGCAGCCATCAATCAAACGTATACATATATAAACCAGTAATCATGCATTATTATTAATGCATCACATACATTCAGATCATACATTTAGGGGTCTAGATAACGCTTACCAACCCGACAGTGGGTTCAGAGTCGACTTGGTGACCTGTACAACCTTAGAAGACATTCGGTAAATGGGCTCACAGCCCATGTGGCCTGTCCGTGTGGGCCTACATGCCTGTGTGGCCCACACGACCCAAATTTGCCTTGGTCGTTAGATCACATGGCCTAGCCCAAAATCCCACACACCTGTGTGGTTTACTCTTGTGGACCCACACGCCCGTGTGGCCCACATAGTCCAAATCAATCCAGCCCATGTGTTACACACGGCCTGCCTGACCATTACACGACCGTGTCTTGTGCGCACGGCCTGGCCTCGTTGATCACACACCTGTGTTATGTCACACGGCCTACCACACGGACGACCAGACACCCGTATGGCATCAAAAGTGAGGTTTTTGGCTTTCGTTGAAACCTTGTTTTCTATGCAATCGGGTACACACCTGGTTTCGATTGATGCTAAGACGAACCCCGAGCCTTCCCGAACCTACATTTGCCTAAAACTACTCAATTAAACACTTAACGATCGAATTAAAACCAACCCAAACGAATTACTCAATCAAGGAGCAATTGGAACTTACCCCTATCGCTTCAAATTCAATTTGCTAATGAAGCAGTACGATAAGAGTCTTGATCTTAGATGTATGATGCTACTAGAACATCAGAATAAATAACCCCAATCAAAACTTAGCATCATAATTCACAAACCACAAGAGACTACTTATCGAAGTTACTCAGAAATGTCACAATTGGGGGGAGAGAGTACGATTGCCTTCCAAAAAGGGATCAAAAAGAAGAGTGAAGAGAAAGGAGAATTTCGGCTGGGGAAAGGGAAAAATGTACAGTAGAATTTCCTTTGGAAGGGGAGAGAAAAACTGAAATTTTCAAAAAAGGTTGCGAGGTAAAATTGGATTCACCCCAAATCCCTTAATTCCCTCCTACTTTCACTCCCACAATCCCCCACTACACATCCACTGTAACGCCCCCTTACCCGAGACCGTCGCCAGAGTCGAGTATGAGACATTACAAAACTTATTTTAGCATTTAAACAAGTTCAAACAATTCTCGTAGTAAATTGTCTATCTGCGTCATAGTCGCTAAAAAAATCATATCTCGAGTTACAAAACTCGAAATCAAATTATGTAAATTTTCACTGAAACTATACTCATATATCTACTTACTAATTTTTTTCTAGAATTTTTGGCTGGGCCAATTAGTACAGTTTATTAGTTAAATTCTTCCCTGTTTCAGGGTTCGGCTACTCTGACCCCTGTGCACTACGAATCAAACTTTTTCTTGTAAAGAAATCCAATGACTATGCCGTTTGTTTCAATTAAAAATAGACTCAATAAAGAATCCATACATATAAAGTTTGGGCTCTAATTATTTTTACACAATTTATAGTGAATTTCTAAATTCAGAATAGGGAATCCAGAAATCGCTCTGACTCTGTTTCACCAAAACGTAAATATCTCATAAAATACAATTCTTTTACCTATTTTGTTTCTTTCACATGAAAATAAATTCATTAAGATTCAATTCCATATTTTATTAATCATCTAATTCTATCTCTACTATTTTTAGTGATTTTTCAAACTTACGTCACTGCTGCTGTGTGATTCTGTTTTATAACCAATTTCACCAATTTATGGTTTTCCATGGATTAGGAAATACATTAAGCATACATAACACTAAATATAAATTTTGATTAGCCATTCCAATTGCTAATCATCGACAAATATTTCCACATCACTCATTCACCATATAATAAGATTATATACACAAAAGGATCATAATGCTATACATGTCATATTCCCAAAATATGCAAGCCACTATGCCGAGGTGGTTCGTTGATAGTGTGAACGTGTCTCTGACCGTCCCGATCTCTATCCGGCTTGTCAAAACTATAAGGAAAGGAAGGGAGGGAGTAAGCATAAATGCTTAGTAAGTTCACATGTAAATAGCAAGTAACATAACCATGCAATAATACAAAATCCACATTTGCATAATATCACCAAAACATTCAAATCATATTTCTCATTCATGATCCTACCATATTATTGTTATATTGAAGTCTCAACCCGAGGGTTAAGTACATACTTATACAAAGTATCCGTTCCACAACACTTACCAACTAGTCACTTTCATCTCGAGAATTTCTTCATTTCACTAGAACTTTACCCGTTGAACACATCGGAATATAATTCGGATGCACGAAATCAAGCTACCATAATTTTACCTATAATGAACTCAGAATGCAACTCAACGAGCTCGGGTGTTCGCATCCATAATGAACTCGGAACACAACTCAACGAGTTCGGATGCTTGCATCCATAAGTGAACTCGAAACGCAACTCAACGAGTTCGGATGCCTCATAATTCTCACGAACTCGAAACGCAACTCAACGATTTCGGATCTCAATTTCTTAGTGACATGTCACTTGTATCCTAATCTATTCCTAATGTTCAAACGGGATTTTCCTCGATCATACTCCTTTGTCATCTTTGAACGAAATGTCGAAATCGATACTTAGATGGTAGTTCATACTTATCAAGTAATTCACATAATTACATGCTTTTCAACAGTAACCACAAAACATAACATTTCATGACAATAAGCATCATATCATTTAAACAACATTAAATTGCTTAAAACGACAATTATGTTACCCTATTTACTCATGAACTTACCTCGGTACAAAATGTATAAAGGTTGCAATTTAACTCGAAATCTTTTCTTTTCCCCAATCAAGGTCGATTTCATGTCTTTATTAATCTAAAATAACACATTTATCTGATTTAATACTCATATTTATCGAAATAGTCCTTAACTCTAACTTTGGAAAAATTATAATTTTGCCCCTAAACTTTTGCATATTTACACTTTTACCCTAAAGCTCGGAAATTAAACTTCTTCCTATTTTCTTATGTTTTATGACATGCTAATCATTTTTCCCTTCTATAGAAACATCAAATTCACACTCTATCATGTATTTATGAACATTAGGTATTTTTACTTATTGCGTCATTTTAGTCGTTTTTACGTAAAATCACTTAGCAAAAGTTGTTTAACATAATCTCAAGCTTCATATTCTACCATAAAACTTCAAAATTCATGCATATCATTCATGGGTAAATTTTTAAATATAAACCCTAGCTCAAAATATTGGTAGAAATAGGTAAACCGAGCTACGAGAATTTCAAAAATATAAAGAACATTAAAAACGAGGCTAGAATTGACTTACTATTGAGCTTAGAAGTTGAAGAAACCCTAGCTATGGTAGGAAGTAAAATTCGGCAGCAACATGAAGAAGATGAATGGATTTTTGCTTGATTTTTCCCATTTTAATTCATTAAAATCCAAATGACCAAAATGCCCTTCCTTACTAAACTTTCAAAATTTCCATCCATGTCCAATTTTTGTCCAAAAACTTAGAAATTGATCAAATTGTTATTTAAGGCCTCCTAATTAATATTCCAAAGCAATTTCATACTAGAAACTTCTAGAATGCAAGTTTTGCAACTTATTCAATTTAGTCCCAAATTTCAAATTAAGCACTTTATGCATAGAATTTCTTCACGAAACTTTCACACAATCATGCAATCATATCATAGACCTAAAAATAGTTATAAAATAATTATTTATATCTCAAATTTTTGATCCCAAAACTACTATTCCGATTAGGCCCTAATTCGGGATATCACATCCACTACTCAGTATCCCTAATCAGCACAACTCTAGCCCAAACTAGGAGCAAAAATACAACCTTTGCCATCCCACAGAATCGAACCCAAGACCTCCCTTACAGTAACACTCCACTTATCCACCAGACCAGCAGGCCCATTCTGTTACAAACTCACCAACAATTAAACTTAAGCCCTTCAAGCAAGGTTAAGGCTTTTTCATAAAAAATACCAAAATTTGCCCAAGTCAAGGCTTGAACTTCGGGCCTCACACGTACACCCAGAACACTTAACCATTGAACCAAATACACAGTTGTCACACATTCACAAAACAAAAAATTAAAATTTTAGGGCGTTACAATTCTACCCCCTAAAAGAAAATTTCGTCCTCAAAATTTACCTAATCAAAATAGATGAGGATACTGCTGACGCATCACATCCTCAGGCTCCCACGTGGCCTCCTGAGTGCTATGATTACACCACAGAACCTTCACTAATGGGATAGACTTCCTTCGAAGAACCTTTACATCTTGATCCAGAATCTGAAGTAGCTCCTTCTCAAAGGTCAAATCTAGCCTAACCTCTATCTCCTCAACAAGGGCAATATACGTAGGATCAAAGCGGTAGCGCCTCAACATCAAGACATGGAACACATCGTGAATACGGTCTAACTCTGGAGGTAGCTCTAACTAATAAGCGACTGGCCCCACTCGCTTCAGAATACAGTACGGCCCAATAAACCTAAGGCTCAGCTTGCCCTTACGACCGAACCTCAGAATCTTTTTCTACAGCGAGACTTTGAGAAATACGAAGTCCCCCCATAGAATACTCCATCTCGCGTCTCTTTAAATCTGCATAAGATTTTTGCCTATCCGATGCAGTTTTCAGTCGATCTTTAATCAACCTGACCTTATCCTCAGTCTTAGAAACCAACTTAGGACCCAGAACATGTTATTCACCCAACTAAGTCCAACACAAGGGAGTGCCACACTTAAGACCATACAGAGCCTCGTAATGTGCCATCTGGATGCTAGACTGGAAGATGCTATTATAGGCAAACTCCGCTAATGGCAGATACTCCTCCCAACCGCCTCGGAAATTAATAACACAGCTCTTCAACATGTCCTCCAATATATAAATCACCCTCTAAGATTGACCATCGATCTGAGGATGGAACGCAGTATAGAAGTCCAACCTTGAACCTAGAGCCTCATGCAACTTTTTCCAAAACTGAGAGGTGAAGCGAGGATCCCTGTCAGAGATGATCGAAATCGGTACCCCATGCAGTCTCAATATCTCTGAAATATAAAGCTTCGCCAACTTCTACAAAGAATAATCAACACGAACCGGTATGAAGTGAGCAGACTTGGTCAATCGATCCACGATGACCCATACTGAGTCCTTCTTAGTGGGTGTTAGGGGCAACCCACTTACGAAGTCCATAGTTACACGCACCCACTTCCAGAGAGGAATCTTAACTGGTTGTAGCAAACCCGAAGGTAACTGATGCTCAGCTTTAACTTGCTGGCACGTTAGGCATCTAGCCACAAAATTAGTAACCTCTCACTTCAATCCTGACCACCAATACAACTCACGGAGGTCTTGATACATCTTATTTCCGCCAGGATGCATAACATAAGGGCTACTATGCGCCTCTCTCAGTATAGACTGCCTCAAATCAGTATCATTTGGAACACAGATCCTCCCACAGAAACAGAGTACCCCACCACTGTTCAGTCCAAAATCTGTAGTGCCACTACTCTCAACCTGACTGAACTGAAGATCCAGTAACTCATCACCCAACTGCTTAACCCTAATCTGCTCAATCCAAGTCGGTTTGACTTGTAGCTCAGCCAACAAACTCCCATCGTCGAACAGGCTAAGTCGGGCGAACATCGCTCTCAGGTCAGTCATAGTCCTATGACTCAAAGTATCAGCCACCATATTGGCCTTACTAGGATGATACTCAATAGTGCAGTCGTAATCCTTAAACAGCTCAATCCATCTACCATGCCTAAGATTTAGCTCCTTTTGAGTAAGGAGATACTTAAGGCTTTTATGATCGGTGTAAATGATACACTTCTCACCGTACAGATAATGCCTCCAGATTTTCAGTGCAAATACCACAGTGACCAGTTCCAAATCATACGTCAGATAGTTTGCCTCATGAGTCTTAAGCTGACGAGACACATACGCTACCACCTTACCATCTACATTAACACACATCTTAAATCGACATATGATGCATCACTATAAACCGTGAACTCCTTCCCAGATTCTGGCTATATCAGAACAGAAGCCTTAGTCAACACAATCTTGAGTTTCTCGAAACTCTCTTGCTAAGTACCAGACCAGACAAATGGTACACCCTTATGTAGCAGCTTAGTTAAGGGTACTGCAATCTGTGAGAACCTTTCCACAAATCGCCGATAGTAACCTGCCAACCCCGAAAAGCTATGGATCTCAGACACATTCTTAGGCTGCTTACAATCCAAAACAGCCTCTATCTTTCGAGGATCGACTTAAATCCCCTCAGCAGATACCACATGACCCAGAAATGTTACTTTACATAACCATAACTCACACTTGCTGAACTTAGCATAGAGTTGCTTTTCCCTGAAAATTTGAAGAACAATCCTAAGGTGCTCGTCATGCTCATCCTCAATCCTCAATCCTCAAATAAACCAATATGTCATCGATTAACACCACCACAAACCGATCCAGATAGGGCTAAAATACTCAGTTCATCAGGTTCATGAAAGTTTCTGGTACATTAGTCAATCCAAAAGGCAGCACTAGGAACTCGTAATGATCATAACGAGTCTTAAAAGCTGTCTTATGCACATCAGCCTCCTTAACCCTCAACTGATGATACCCAGAATGCAAGTCAATCTTGGAGAACACAGACGCCCCTCAAAACTGGTCAAACAAATCATCAATTCTCGGTAGTGGATACTTGTTTTTGACAGTCATCTTATTTAGTTGCCGGTAGTTAATACACATCCTCATGGATCCATCCTTTTTCTTAACAAACAGTACCGGTGCTCCCTACGGGGACAAACTAGGGCAGATGAATCCACGATCCAACAACTCCTGAATTTGAGCCTTAAGCTTCGTAAGCTCCTTCGGTGCCATTCGATAGGGAGCGATAGACACTGGAGCTGTACCAGGAAAAAGCTCAATCCCAAACTCCACTTCACGATTCAGAGGTAACCCCGGTAGGTCTTTAAAAAAGATGTCTAGAAAATCCTTTATCGTTCTGATGTCCTTAACAGTAGAGTCCCCAAAATTAAAAACACTTATATAGGCAAAAAATGCCTCACATCCCTTACGAATGAACTTTTCCACCACTGGTGCAAAAATCACATTAGACAAATAATTTCGACGTTCTCCAATCAAAACTACCTCATTATCCTCCTCAGTCCTCAATACGACCCTCTTAGTTGCACAGTCCAAACTGACACAGTGCTTGACCAACTAGTCCATCCCTAGTATCATATCGAACTCCCCAAGTGGAAGCTCTATCAGATCAGCAAGAAATACCGTCCCTTGAACCTCTAGCAGAACATCTCTAAACAGTTTGTTAGCCAGAAATGATTGCCCTAACGGACTTAGTACAGTGACCTCACTCGTGGCGCTATCAATCGATAACCCCAAAATTTTTAGAAATAGAACAGGCTATGTAGGATCGAGTAGATCCTATATCTATCAATGCAGTGTAAGGCGCATCATAAATAAGAAACGTACCCGTGATGACGTTTAGAGCACCTTTGTCCTCTCGGCGATGTGCAGCATATACTAGAGCAGGCTGCCTCACCTCAGTCTGTCCAGCATCTCTGCCCTGTACTCTCTACCCATGGCCCATACCATTACCACCCCTAGCCTGACCACGGCCTCTCGGTGGCTGTTGTGCTACCCTCTGTGGCTACACAGTACCAGCACTCTGAGCTTGCATCTGATCGGCCCTCAATGGGCACTCCCTAATACAGTGATATAATGACCCACATCTCAAGCAAAGCCCCAGTCCTCCTCCAACACTCGCCCTGATGGTGTCTACCACAGTCGACATATGGCTACGGTCCAGTAGTAATAATAGGGGGCCCAGCTCGAACTGGCCCATCAGGTCTGGCATTTTTCTTAGGCCTCAGTACAGAACTCGAAGGTTCTGAATCCCTCTTGTTTTTACCTCATTCTCTATCACAGTTTTGGCGCTCAGCGCGCTTAACCTCCTCGGCGATCTTCACCTTTTCCACCAGTGCAGAGAAATCACACTCCCTCTACGAAGCTATCAAGACTCTCAGGTTATCTCTGAGGCCATCCTCAAAGTGAACACATCACTCATACTCAGTCACCACCATACCTCGCGCATAGCGGCTTAGTCGCAGAAATTTGGCCTCATACTCGGCCATTGATCGGTCTCCCTATGTTTGATTCAGGAACTTCCTCTTACGAGCCTCCACATAACTGGCTCCTACATATTTCCCCTAGAAGGCTGTCTTAAAGAAATCCCAGGTTAGACGTTCGGGCTGAGTGCCCTCCTTAACAGTAAGCCACCACTGATAAGCCTCGTCTCACAATAGAGAGACTGCACCCTTTAATTTCTGCTCAGGGTTGCAATCTAAGTCATCCATAATCTGCTCGGTAACCTCTATCCAGTACTCGAACACTTTAGGGACGACTCCAGTAACACCCCTAAAAAGCTCAGCTCCATTGGACCAGAGTCATTCCGTAACCGACCTTCGGCCCCCAAATCCAATATTGGGCCCAGCAACCCTCTCTAAAATCCTGAGCATAACTTAGGACAATGCGTTGTCCCCAGCCAAGCGATCATGAGACCCAATCTCAGTAACAGGCAACACCGGCATCTCACTCGTGTGCAAATTCGATATATTACCCAAGGAAGAGGACTCAGCCCGAGCCCCTCTACGGTCTCTACCTCAGCCTCTAGTACCCCGTCCGCTGGTACCTCGTGCGCTCATTGTCTAATCGAATTTATTTGTGTTAAGAGTTTTATGAATCAGTTACAATTCAATAATTATTAGCAGATGTTTTATGTAAATAGTTTCAGTAATTCAAAGTGATTTTCGTAAATTGCAGTCTCAATCAGTTTTGCTACAGTCTCAGTATACACTAACAAAAGTGTTTTCAGTACAGTATACTACCCATAGTAGTTTCAGAATATCATAGCATTTTCAATTAAAGCATATATCGGTTTTAGAGTACTTATAGGATTGGCGCAAGAGACTCGTTGTACCACATACTCGGTAAAAAAATTTCAAATCATTTTAAGAATCAATTCTTCAAAAACCAATTAAAACCCATAATCCAGAACCCAATTTTGCAACTTGGCTTTGATACCGCTAAATGTAACACCCCAAACTCGGCCTAGACCTTATGGCCAAATCTGGCAATGTCACATGATAGGGTGTTTAAGAAAATCGTGTTGTCGCAATGAAACCATTTTCGCTTAATTACTTCTCTTTATCTCACATTAGTTTCAAGAATATTTTACTTATTTAATTGATTTTTTCAAAATGCAACTCGTTGCGGAAGCTTTTTAAAACAATTTAAGTAATCGTGGTTTAAGAGATATCATTTGTTCCTTTTGAAAACCTAATTTTCCCTATTGCTAACAGTTATAATCCATAAAAATAAATGAAACCAAATTTAAGCAAACAGTCCAAGAATTCCAAATTACATAAAAAATAACCCAGAAAATAATTAAGAAATAGATACCAAATGTGGAATTAAATACAATTTAAAATACATGTAGCCATCATCAAGTCTTCCGCTGCACCGATCCGTCAAGTCTGGGGAATACCTGCGCACATTAAACGAAAGGGTGAGTTTACGTAAACTCAGTGTGTAATCCTACAGGAAATAAGCAATCAGTATACAATCATACTCAGTCTGGGCCTTAGCCCTTTTCAGTATCAGTGGCAGATGGGCCTTAGCCCATTACAGTATCAGTACAGATATGCACAAAATCCTACCCAACTAGCCTCTACAGACCATCTCCGTCCAACCCTACACTCCATGTGGGGATTAAATCAACCCACCCATCCCTACACTCCAGATAGTACCGAATGCGGCACAAAACAGTAATTTGCAGCTAAGCTGCCAGTATATTAGGCTTATGAGCCTTTCAGTACACTTCCTCCGAATATCATTGTAACACCCCCTTACTCGAGACCATTGCCGGAGTCAAGCACGAGGCGTTAACAGACTTAAAATATCACTTAAACAATTTTAAATAATTTATTTCACCTTTCGTAATAAACTACCCAACTACGTCACAATCGCTAAAAAACTCATATCTCGAGGTACGAAACTCGAAATTCAAATCCGTAAATTTTCCCTAAAACTAGACTCATATATCTATTTACTAATTTTTTTCTATAATTTTTGGTAGGGAAAATTAGTTCAGTTTATTAGTTAAAATTTCCCCTATTTCAGTGTTTGACTGCTCTGACCTCTGTTCACTACGAATCACTTTTCTCTCTGTAAAGAATTCAGATGACTATGCCGTTTGTTTCTATTAAAATTATACTCAGTATGAAATCTTTACATATAAATTATGACTCCTAGTTATTTTTATACAATTTTTAGTGATTTTATAAATTCAGAACAAGGGATTCAGAAATTACTCTGACCCTATTCCACCAAAACCCAAATATCTCATTTAATACAACTCATTTACCTGTTTTGTTTCTTCCATATGAAAATAGACATAATAAGCTTTAATTTCATATTTTACTCACCATCTAATTATAACTCTAATAGTTTTAGTTATTTTTCAAACTCACATCATTGTTGATGTACGATACTATTTTATAGCAAATTTCACCAAATATGATTTTTGATTAGCCATTCCAATGACTAATCTTTACCAAGCATTTCATTGCCACACAATAGCCATATCATAAGATTATATACATAAAATGATTATAATACTATACATGCCATACTCAAAGTATACAAGCTACTATACCAAAATGATCCACGGATAGTGTGAGCGAGTCTCTGACCGTTCTCGATTTCTGAGCTGACTTGTCAAAACTACAAAGAATGGAAAGAAGGGAGTAAGCATAAATGCTTAGTAAGTTCACATGCAAATAGCAAGTAACATAATCATGCAATCCAACACAAAACACCATTTGCATTTACTATACCACGATTTCATCATACCAAGTTCTCAACCCGAGGGTTTAAGCACATACTTGTCAAATTTTCTCATTCATCACACTTACCAACATGTCATCTTCGTTTTAGGTGTTCTCCTTATTCACTTAAGATTCACCCGTTAAACACATCATAATATAATTCGAATACACGGATTGAATGGACATAAGTGCCATACCCGCAGCTAGACAAACTCAATAGCCTACGGAAATTATGTAGCCAAGCTACCATGTAACCCGCCCATAAATGAACTTGGACTCAACTCAACGAGCTCGGGCGTCTGTATCCATAAGTGAACTAGGACTCAACTCAACGAGTTCGGAACTCAAATATCCTAGTGACATGTCACTTGTATTCTAATCTATTCCCAGGGTTCAAACGGGATTTTCCTTGATCACATAACTTTGCCATCTTCGACGGAATATCAGAACCGATACTTGGTAGCATTTCATATTTATCAAGTAGCTCACATAATTTGAATATTATTCAATAATAACCACAAAACATAAAATTTCATGATAATAATCATCATACCATATAAATATCATTAAATTACTTAAAATGACAATTATGTCACCACATTTACACATGAACTTACCTCGGTACAAAATATTAGAAATCGAGCCTATTCCTTGGAAACTTTATTTTTCCCTCGATCACGACTCGAATCTCGTTTCTCTTGATCTAAAATACCAAATTACTTTATTCAATATACACATTCATCAAAACATCCCCTAATACGAGCTTGGATAAAAATTACCATTTTACCCCTAGCTTTTCAATTATTTACAATTGAGTTCTTAAGTTTGTACAACGAGTTACATGCATTACCCATGATAATTTCCTAATGTCCATAACAGCCTATAATTTACACCAAAAATCATATTTTTACCATCAATTTTATCCTTTTTAGGGGTTTTCACATAAAACTACTAAGTAAAAGTTGTTAAACACACATCAAACCATCATATTCCTTCATTATTCATCAAAATACAATTATGTCACACATGGGTAAATTTTCATACATGCAACTTAGCTCAAAATATTGCTAAAAAATGATAGAACATGCTTTCTAGATTTCAAAATTGAAAAGGGCATCAAAAATGGGTATGAAAATCACTTACAATCAAGGCTTAAAAATGTTGGAAACCTAGCTATGGTGACAAGCAAATTTCGGCAGCCCCTCATGGAGAAGATGAGTCTATTTTGTATTATTTTCCCTTTTTAATGACTATATTTACCAAATGACAAAAATGTCCTTAATGCCTTTCTTTGTAATTATTCATGTACAAGCCCATTTTTGTCCAAAATTTTAGAAATTGGTTAAATTGCTATTTAAGACCTCCTAATTAATATTCCAAAGCAATTTCATACTAAAAGCTTCTAGAATGCAAGTTTTGCAACTTATTCAATTTAGTCCCTAATTTCAAATTAAGCACTTTATGCATAGAATTTCTTCATGAAATTTTCTCATGCAATCATATAATAGATCTAAAAATAATTATAAGATAATTATTTCTATCTCTGATTTATGGTCCCGAAAATCTTACCGGTAAACAGGTGTGGGTATTGATTCCTCATAGTTTCCTCAGGTTCCCATGTAGCCTCTTCTACTCCATGCTTTTGCCATAATACTTTCACGAGAGCGATACTTTTATTTCTTAGTTGCTTGACCTCCCGGGATAAAATATTAATCGGTTCTTCATTGTAAGTCATATTCGGTTGCAGCTCAATTTTCATCAGTGAAATTACATGTGAAGGATCTAAACGATACTGATGTAACATAGATACGTGGAACACATCATGAATCTTCTGTAATTCAGGTGGTAATGCCGATCGATATGCTACCGGTCCAACTCTTTCAATTATTTCATACGGTCCGATAAAATGCGGACTCAACCTGCCTTTCCGACCAAATCTAAGAACTTTCTTCCATGGAGACACTTTTAAAAATACCTTATTGCCGACTTGAAACTCAATTTCTTTTCGTTTCAAATCCGCGTAGGATTTCTGTCTATCTAAAGTAGCTTTCAAACAATCTCGAATCACTTTCACTTTTTCTTCGGTTTCTTTAATTAGATCAACTCCGTAAATCTAATTTTCTTTGAGTTCAGTCCAATACAATGACGTCCGACACTTACGATCGTACAATGCTTCATAAGGTGCCATCTTCAAACTCGTCTGATAACTATTATTGTAGGTAAATTCTACCAACGGTAAGTATCTTTCCCAACTACCTTGGAATTCCAATACACAACATCTAAGCATGTCTTCAAGAATTTGAATTACTCTCTCTGATTTTCCATCAGTCTATAGATGGAAGGCAGTGCTGAAATTTAACTTCGTACCTAATGCCTCTTGCAACTTTTGCCAAAACCACGATGTAAATCTCAGATCTCTATCCGAAATGATCGACGAAGGTACTCCGTGAAGTCTAACAATCTCACTGATATACAATTCAGCCAACTTATTAAGAGAATAATCAATACATACCAGAATAAAATGAGCCGATTTAGTCAATCTGTCGACTATTACCCAGATGGCATTTTTCTTCCTCGGAGTTAACGGCAACCCTGATACAAAATCCATAGTAATTCGATTCCACTTCCATTCAAGAACCATGATAGGCTGAAGTAGTCCCGAAGGCACTTGGTGTTCAGCTTTCACTTGTTGACAAATTAAGCATTTCGGTACAAACTCGGTGATATCTCTTTTCATTCCGTTCCACTAATACATTTTCTTCAAGTCATTATACATTTTTGTACTGCCTCGGTGAATTGACAAATAATCATTATGTGCTTCGTGCAAGATCTTCTGAATCAACTCATCATTTTTCGGTACACAAATCTGATTTTTAAACATCAAGCAACCATCAAAATCGATTCTAAATTCTGATCCTATATCAGCCTCAAATTGCTTCCCCTTAGCTTGCAAATCTTTGCCACTTTTCTGAGCTTCACAAATCTCTTGTAAAAACATCGGTCTTGCTCTCAACTCTACTAGAATCAAACCATCGTCAGACACTGTTAACTGAGTATTCATAGCTCTCAAAGCAAACAACGACTTTCTGCTCAAAGCATCAGCAACCACATTCGCTTTCCCCGAATGGTAGTCAATCACAAGCTCGTAATCTTTCAATAATTCTAACCATCTCCGCTATCTCAAATTCAAGTCTTTTTGTGACATCAAGTACTTGAGACTTTTGTGGTCGGTATATACTTGGCACTTTTCACCATACAGACAATGTCGCCAAATCTTCAAAGCAAACACTATAGCAGCCAGTTCCAAATCATGAGTCGGATAATTCCTTTCATGAGGTTTCAACTGCCTCAAAGCATAAGCCACAACTTTTCCTTCTTGCATATGTACACATCCCAAGCCATTTAGAGAAGCATCACTATACATCACAAATTCTTTACCTCACTCGGGTTATACCAACACTGGTGCTTCAGTTAGTAACTTTTTCAATTTCTCATAGCTCTGTTGACATTCTTTCGTCCACTCAAATTTAACATCCTTTTGGAGTAACCTGGTCATAAGAGTAGCAATTATAGAAAATCCGTTTACAAACCATCGATAATAACCAGCTAGACCCAAGAAACTTCTAACCTCAGCTACATTCTTCAGTGGTTTCCAATCAACAATAGAAAAAAATTTACTAGGATCAACCCATATACAATCACCTGAAACAATATGACCCAAAAATCCTACTTCTCGAAGCCAAAACTCACTCTTACTAAACTCGGCATATAACTGCTTATCTCTCAAAGTTTGCAAAACTGTCCTCAAGTGCTCAGCATGCTCTGTCTCATCTTTTGAATAAATTAAGATATCATCAATAAATACCACAACAAACTTGTCCAAGTATGGCCGGAATATGCGGTTCATTAAGTCCATAAACATAGCAGGAGTATTTGTCAAACCGAATGGCATAACTAAAAATTCATAATGGTCGTACCTTGTTCTAAAAGCAATTTTAGGAACATTTGACTTTTTTATTCGTAGCTGGTAGTATCTAGACCTCAAGTCAATCTTTGAAAACCATGTCGCTCCTTTCAGCTGATCAAACAAATCGTCAATTCTCGGCAACGGAAACTTGTTTTTTATTGACACCTTATTTAGCTACCGATAGTCTACACACAATCTCATAGAACCATCCTTCTTTTTCACAAATAATATAGGAGCATCCCAAGGTGAAAAACTTGGTCTCACAAAACCTTTGTTAATCAACTCTTGCAACTGCGACTTTAATTCTTTCAACTCTGTTGGTGCCATTTTATATGGAGTAATTGAGATCGGAGTCATTCCCAGTATCAACTCAATACCAAATTCTACTTCTAGAACAGGAGGTAAACCCGGTAACTCTTCTGGAAATACATCCAGAAATTCACATACAATCGGCACTGATTCAATTTTCTTCTCAAATTTCTTTGTATTTAACACATACGCCAAATAAGCTTTATAACCCTTTCTCAAATATCTCTGAGCCGACATCGAAGAAATCACACTAGGCAATGCCTCTTATTCATCTAATTCAACCCGCAGAATTTTACCATTTTCACATTTTAATTCAATAACCTTTTGTTTACAATTTATTATAGCATCATGCAATCTTAACCAATCCATACCCAAAATAACATCAAATTCGTCAAACGGCAACAACATCAAGTCGGCCGGAAAATAATGACCTCTAATCATCAAAGGATATTTCTTGTACACTTTATCAACTATAACACATTTGCCTAACGGATTTGATACTCTAATCATAAATTCAATAGACTCAACAAGTATACTCATATTAGATACCAATTTCATGCACACATATGAATGAGTAGAACCGGGGTTAATCAAAGCAATAACATTAACACCATAAAGAGAGAAAATACCAATAATCACATTGGAAGATGAAGCATCTTCACGCGCCCTTATGGCATAAGCTCTAGCCGAAGCTCTAGCTTCAGATTTAAACGCTGAATCTCTGACTACATTCTTGCTGCTTGCCTCATTCCCAGCATTTCTCGATGATCTTCCTCTCGAAACTGCACCACTAGGTTTTGCACTCTGAAATTTTTCTTTCTCAATTCTCTAGGGACAGTCTCTAATAAAATGATCTGAAGAACCACACTGGTAACATTCATTAGTTCTACATGGACCAAGGTGACTTCTACCACATTGTTGGCACTCGGGTCTAACAAATCTCGAATTTCCCATACTAGCCACAGAAGTAGTCTGAGATTTAAAACCCACATTTTGCTTCTTACGATTCCCATATGAATGACCGACTGAAACATGAGAACGAGAATACATATCTCTAGATTTTCTAGATTGCGGTGGAAATACACTGCTTATCGGTCTTTTCTTCAAATTTCTAGTTTCAGCCTCTGCCTTTCTCTTTTCTTTAATTAGTTTTTCAGCCTTGCAAGCTCGATCAACAAGTATTATAAACTCTTTCAACTCAAGAATTCCCACAAATACTTTAATATCTTTATTGAGTCCTTCTTCAAATTTTCTACACATTTTAGCCTCTGAAGGAATATATTCTCTAGCATACTTACTCAACCGTACGAACTCCCTTTCATACTCAGTAACTGTCATGTTGCCTTATTTCAACTCAATAAACTCTTTACGCTTCTATTCAACAAATCTTTCACTGATGTATTTCTTCTGAAATTCTTCTTGAAAGAACTCCCAAGTCACTTTCTCCTTCGGTACTATTGAAATCAATGTCTTCCACAAATAATAAGCTGAATCTCTCAACAAATATATAGCACATTTCAAGCACTCTTCAGATGTACAAGACAATTCATCAAATACCCGAATAGAATTCTCAAGCCAAAATTTTCCTTTCTCCGCATCATCATCAACATTTGCCCTGAATTCTTCAGCCCCTTGCTTGAGAATTCTGTCAACTAGAGTTCTATGAAATTTCATCAGATCCATACCTTAAGGCATTGGGGGTACAGGTTAAGGAATCGGGGGAGGTGGGAGAGGTTGAGCATTCGGGTTCGTATGAACGAACTCGGTGTACCATGCATTCATCATCTGAAGAAAGGCTTCCCGAGACCTTTCTCCTCCTCCTTGACCAATAGTAGGAGGTCGACTTTTAGTCGGCACCGCCCCTTCAGTAGGAGCTGGTGCATTGCTCTCTACATCATCAGCCATAGCTGGATCGGGATCCATTTACTATAAAAAAATCATTTTAAAGGTCAGGAGTCGTCACACTATCACAATATATATATGGCATGTATAGCAAAACCCGTACATACGCCACGTTAGTCCAAGAACTGACTAAACCGTAACTCTGATACCACCAAATGTAACACCCCATTACCCGAGACCATTGCCGGAGTCGAGCACAAGGCGTTAACAGACTTAAAATATCACTTAAACAATTTAAAATAATTTATTTCACCTTTCGTAACAAACTACCCAACTGTGTCACAGTCGCTAAAAAATTCATATCTCGAGTTACGAAACTTGAAACTCAAATATGTAAATTTTCCCTGAAACTAGACTTATATATCTATTTAATAATTTTTTTCTATAATTTTTGGTGGGGCCAATTAGTACAGTTTATTAGTTGAATTTTCCCCTATTTCAGTGTTCAACTGCTCTGACCTTTGTTCACTACGAATCATTTTTCTCTCTATATAGAATTCAGATGAATAATTCGTTTGTTTCTCTTAAAATTAAACTAAATAAGGAGTCTTTAAATATAAATTATGACTCCTAATTATTTTTATACAATTTTTAGTGAATTTATAAAATTAGAACAGGGGATTCAGAAATCACTCTGACCCTATTCCACCAAAACCCAAATATCTCATGAAATACAACTCATTTACCTATTTTTTTTCTTCCATATGAAAATAGACATAATAAGCTTCAATTTCATATTTTACTCACAATCTAATTCTATCTATACTATTTTTAGTGATTTTTAAAATTCACATTATTGTTGTTGTATGATATTGTTTTATAGCAAATTTCACCAAATATGATTTTTGATTAGCCATTCCAATGGCTAATCTTTACCAATCATTTCATTGCCACACAATAGCCATATCATAATATTATATACACAAAATTATTATAATGCTATACATTCCATACTCAAAGTATACAAGCTACTATACCAAAATGATCCACGGATAGTGTGAGCGAGTCTCCGACCGTTCCCGATTTTCGAGCTGACTTGTCAAAACTACAAAGAATGGAAAGAATGGAGTAAGCATAAATGCTTAGTAAGTTCACATGCAAATAGCAAGTAACATAATCATGCAATCCAACACAAAACATCATTTTCATTTACTATACCACGATTTCATCATACCAAGTTCTCAACCCAAGGGTTTAAGCACATACCTGTCAAATTTTCTCATTCATCACACTTACCAACATGTCACCTTCGTTTTAGGTGTTCTCCTTATTCACTTAAGATTCACCCGCTAAACACATCAGAATATAATTCAAATACACGGATTGAATGCACATAAGTGCCATATCCGCAGCTAGACAAACTCAATAGCCTACGGAAATTATGTAGCCAAGCTACCATGCAACCCGCCCATAAGTGAACTCGAACTCAACTCAACGAGCTCGGGCGTTCGTATCCATAAGTGAACTCGGACTCAACTCAACGAGTTCGGAACTCAAATATCCTAGTGACATGTCACTTGTATTCTAATCTATTCCCAAGGTTCAAGCGGGATTTTCCTCGATCATATATCTTTGCCATCTTCCATGGAATATCGAAGCCGATACTTGGTAGCATTTCATATTTATCAAGTAGCGCACATAATTTGCATATTATTCAATAATAACCACAAAACATAATATTTCATGATAATAATCATCATACCATATAAATATCATTAAATTACTTAAATGAAAAGTAAGTTACCACATTTACATATGAACTTACCTCGATACAAAATATTAGAAATCGAGCCTATTCCTCGGAAACTTTATTTTTCCCTCGATCACGACTCGAATCTCGTTTCTCTTGATCTAAAATACCAAATTAATTTATTCAATATACACATTCATCAAAATAGCCCCTAATACGAGCTTGGATAAAAATTACCATTTTACCCCTAGCTTTTTAATTATTTACAATTGAGTCCTTAAGTTTGTACAATGAGTTACATGCACTACCCATGATATCTAGGCATAACTAAATTTCTTAATGTCCATAACAGCCCATATTTTACACCAAAAATTAGATTTTTACCATCAATTTTACCCTTTTTACAATTAAGTCCCTTTTTAGGTGTTTTCACATAAAACTACTAAGTAAAAGTTGTTAAACACACATCAAACCATCATATTCCTTCATTATTCATCAAAATACAATTACGTCACACATGGGTAAATTTCCATACATGCATCTTAGCTCAAAATATTGCTAGAAAATGATAGAACATGCTTTCTAGATTTCAAAATCGAAAAGAGCATAAAAAAGGGGTATGAAAATCACTTACAATCAAGGCTTAAAAATGTTGGAAACCCTAGCTATGGTGACAAGCAAATTTCGGCAGCCCCTTATGGAGAAGATGAGTCTATTTTGTGTTAATTTTCCCTTTTTAATGACTATATTTACCAAATGAGAACAATGCCCTTAATGCATTTCTTTGTAATTTTTCATCCATTTTTGTCCAAAATTTTAGAAATTGGTTAATTTGCTATTTAAGACCTCCTAATTAATATTCCAAAGAAATTTCATACTAAAAGCTTCTAGAATGCAAGTTTTGCAACTTATTCAATTTAGTCCCTAATTTCAAATTAAGCACTTTATGCATAGAATTTCTTCACGAAATTTTCACACAATCATACAATCATATCATAGATCTAAAAATAATTATAAAATAATTATCTCTATCTTGGATTTGTGGTCCTGAAACCACTATTCCGATTAGGCCCTCATTCGAGATATCACAATCATCATCCTAACCCAATGCAATGCAAACGTACATTATGCCAAGCTTTTATGCACCCATCAGTCAAACGTAAACATATATAAACCAATAATCATGCATTATTATTCATGCTTCACATACATTCAGATCATACATTTAGGGGTCTAGATAATGCTTACCGACCCTACAATGGGTTGACAGTCGACTTGGGTGACCCGTGCAACCTTAGATGACATTTCGATAAAATGGGCTTACACGCCCATGTGGAGGGCGTGGGCCAACACGGCCCAAATTTGCCTTGGCAGTGTGATCCCAAAATCCCACACGACCCAAATCAGTCCATCCCGTGTGTAGCACACGGCCTCTCTAACCATCACATGACTGTGTCTTGTGCGCACGGCCTGGCCTCGTCAATCACACGCCCGTGTTTGCCAAACGGCCTACCACATGGGCGACTGCACACTCGTGTGGCATCGACAGTAAGGTTTTCGGCTTTCGTAGAAACCTCATTTTCTTTGCAATTGGGTACACACCTGGTCTCGATTAAAGCTAAGACGATCCCCGAACCTTCCCGAACCTACATTTGCCCAAAACTACTCAGTTAAACATTTAATCATCGAATTAAACCCAACCCAAACGAATTACTCAATCAAGGAGCAATTGGAACTTTCCCCTAACTCTTCAAATTCGATTTGCTAATGAAGCAGTACGAGAAGAGTCTTGATCTTAGAGGTATGATGCTGCCAAAACATTAGAATAAATAACCCCAATCAAAACTTAGCATCATAATTCACAACCCATAAGAGACTACTTATCGAAGTTACTCAAAGAAACGTCATAGATGGGGGGAAGGAGTACGATTGCTGTCCAAAAAGGGATCAAAAAGAAGAGTGAAGAGAACAGAGAATTTCGGCTGGGGAAAGGGAAAAATGGATAGTAGAATTTCTTTGGGAGGGGAGAGAAAAACCAAAATTTTCAAAAAAGGTTGCCAGGTAAAAATGGATTTACCCCAAATCCCTTAATTCCCTCATACTTTCACTCCCACAATCCCCCACTACACATCCACTACTCAGTATCCCTAATCAGCACAACTCTAGCCGAAACTAGGAGCAAAAATACAACGCTTGCCATCCCACAGAATCGAACCCAAGACCTCCCTCACACTAGCACTCCACTTATCCACCAGATCAACAGGCCCATTCTATTACAAACTCACCAAAAATTAAACTTAAGCCCTTCAAGCAAGGTTAAGGCTTTCTTCATAAAGAAAACAAAAATTTGCCCAAGTTAGGGCTTGAACTTGGGACCTCACACACATACCCAGAACACTTAACCACTGAACTAGATACACAGTTGTCACACATTCACAAAACCAAAAATTAAAATTTTGGGGCATTACAAAACTTCTCAATTCATGGTATCAAAATTTTCGACATGTTTATGGTAATTTTCACGAAAATTCATTAAAACGTTGGAAATCTTCAACGACACTTTAAAGTAAGTTTAGAAACCTTCTAGTCATGTCAAAACTAATTGAAAAACACTTTGAAACCATGTTTTTACGCAAAATCTTAAAATCCACCATTAATAACCCAATTTTCGGTTTTTACTTAAAACATGCGATTTAATGGCTAAAAATTCAATTTAGTGGATCAAATAACATCAAAAATTAATAAGGAATCAATTCATTACCTTAGATGAAGAAAAACTTAATGTTTAATCAAAAACTCGAAAAACCCAAAAATTCAATAATAGAGAAATCTATGGTGTTCTTGGAAGTTTTTCTTGAAATACTATGGAGATTTATGGCTTGGGGAATGATATAAATGTAAGGAATTAAGTTTGGGAGTCAAAATTGAATGAGAGGGGCTTTGGAATGCAATGGATGACAAAGGAAAAATATGGAGAAGAGACTAACTTGGGTTTTATAAAAACTAAGGGGGAAAATAGGGTGAAAATTAAATTTTGGTTTAATTTCCTTTTAAATGCTCATAATTTAGACCCATTTATAGTTTAGTCCTTATTTCAAAATTGAAAGTCTTTTGAACATTATTTTCAAAAATTTTTTAATTTTCAAAATGCCATAAAAAAAACATTTTCGAATACCATACTAACGAAATTTTTTAGCTCACTAGAGCAAAAATCCCCATTTTACTCTCAAAACTTTTAGGCTTAATTTTTGGCTGTGACAAATTTCGAGGTAAAACTCTTATTTTTCTACTACGAAACTTGTAGAATTATTTTTAAATTGTTGATTAGAAATTTTTGGGTTGATTTGGAACATATATATATGTGTTTTCATGCAGATGGTTGCATATTTTTAAACAATCTCTTAAAATTTTTCTTCAAACCTATTGCCCATAAAGTGTTTGATAAAATTCCCCAAGTAGATTTTAAGTGCTAACAAGGTCACTCTTGTCGAGTTAGTTAGAATGTCGGTTAGGAAACGCCCTCGTTCCGGTCCTTCATATTCTTCTAGTGGAAAACCCAATTTTTTTTATATTTGTTTTAGAGATATTTATGACTCTTATTTATTCAATATTTTCTAAAATGAAATGTTAATGTTTCTTGCACCCTTGATATCAATTTTTTGGCCAAAATCAATTTTTTCTGTTTCTGCAGACATTAACTAAATGACAGTGGATCAATTTTTTCAAAATTCATTCAACGACTCATATTAATCTTGTTCAAGCATTTTATTCAAATGCTAAACTCAAACATGATAAGTCCGGTGAAATGTTTGTTGCTATAATTCTTTCTTATGAATACTCCTATTCATCTCACTTTAAAAAATTTCATTGAATTTTTGAAACTTCCTCCCGGGGGTGAATCGAATGAGAAAGGCCCTTATAATTCGGCCTTGAACGTTAGACGCTTATTTGCCTCTGAGCTAGATGTCCATGATCTCATTTTGCATTTTATAATTACATGGATATTACTTCCTATTTCAAAACATGCCATTCTTCGATCTGCCAACTATTGGTGGATTGATTCTTTTCATAGCAATAGGCGTTCAGATTTGGCTTTAATCTTATTCAATGACATTACCAAATGTATTGGTCAAAACCTCGAGAGTAAGCTCTTTCTGCCCTTTGGTACATTATTGTCATACATTTTCAAATGTCTTAACATCCCCACAAATGTTGATCATCCTTTGGTCATTAAACACGAACCTATTAGTTTTTCTACCCTTCATTGAGCTGGTTTTAAATTGGATCCTGCAACCAACTTTAACACCTTATACCCGGTCTGGTCACCGACCCAAGCTATAAGGTACTACAATTATAAAACTTTAACATTTTTTATAATTTAAACAAACATAACCAAAATAACTCATATACAAACATTTCCATGCTATTCAATCAATTTAAGACCTAAATCGGGCTTACGAAACATGTAAAACAAACCAAGATCAAATTTGGGTTAAATTGAAACTTCTATAAAAATTTAAGTAAAATGTGCACACATGGGTCACACGGCTGTGTGGCCAGGCTGTGTGAAAGAGGCTAGCCCGTGTGGTCCCAAGTTTGGTCGTATGGCTACTCCACATGCCCGTGCTCTCAGGCCATGTACAGTTCGAATATAGGGTCACACAGTCATGTCGCCAGGCCATGTAACTCTTTGAGACCGTGTGGACAATCCTGCACCAAAAATTAAAGAACCGCACAGCCATTTCATATGACTGTGTGGGGAACATGACCGTGTGATAGACCGTGTATACCCAAAACTACCTTAAAAAACAAGTCATTTCACATTCAAATGCTTGGGCTCGAAGCTATGCAACAACCAACAATCAAACCTATTCAAAGTGTGCCAAAACATGCTAAAATATACCAATTTACAATTAACCTATATGCCTAACCAGTATGCCCTCATTGGCACCACAATTCAAACATTAAAACATAATCCATTCAAATACTACTACTTAACATTTCATACTTATTCAACAATCAAATATACCTCATTTATCATGACCAAAATCATCAACCAAGGTTTACCGAGCTGCCTAAGCATTTGTACCAAATCAACCATTCAAAATGCATTTAAAACCAAAGACATACCATTTCCATCACACACCACAATCAACCCAAAATACTAATTGAGATTCAAATCAATATACACATTTCATACTTCAATTGACACAAAATATAACCATAATGCTTAAAACATACATATATACCAAAACCCTATTTGCATGGCCCTTGTAACCAACCAAAATAAACAAATAGCTTACGAATAAGTTGTCGAATAGTGTGATCTCCAATGACATTCCAATCGACAGAAAATGTCTAATAATCTACAAAGAAGAAACAGCTAATAGAATAAGCTTACATAAAGCGTAGTAAGTTCGTATTAAACTTTAACTTTAACTTATTGTAACTGTTGTAACTAAAATATTTCGCAATTAATTTCATAAATAAGGTCATGAGTTCATTTACTTCCTATACACAATAAATCTCACAATGTTAGTAAGTTCACATATATGAAACATATAACTTTATCATGTCATAAACATTACAAGTAAACACATTTAAGACTCACATTTCATTTCAAATCTTTATATCCAATGTTCCATTTCATATATTTATTTTCATATAACCAAACATAACATGTCAATAATCATATATCAAGATATAAATCATCATATCTTTCTATTCCATTTCCATTTTGATAATTAACTATTTTGCCTGCAGAACAATAGTAAATTGACTTCGAATACACGGAAGGGTAATGCTTACATTAGCTAAGATAAGGACATTAACCGATACTGTAACACCCCTTACCCGTATCCGTCGCCGGAACAGGGTTCAAGGTGTTACTAGACTTAAACGTAAACAAACACACAAAACCGGGCCATAAAATTTCATCCAATTTGAAACCTTTCAATCACATGCAATTTGTCCCTTTAAAGACCCTACGAGGCTCAAGACATACTATAAACTGAGAAATATATAGGATTTTTCCTATATAAATTATCACCTTTTTAGTTAAGTTTGTTGTTAAAATCAAGTAATTATTTAATAAATTAATGAAATATGTGAAAATATGAAAACAGGACATAGAAATTATTAAAATGTGATTTTACGTTTTATTATATAGTTTTCATGCATAAAAAGACTTATTTTATATTAAATTGAGCATATTATATTTTTATGACATAAAGTGGGCCATGCATGATTAAATTAAATAATAAAATATAAAGTTATATTTAATAATTTATTTTAATATATTTCATTAATAAATTGGGTTTTAATTAATTAAGTAAATTGATTAATTAAAGTGGTTAAATTATTTTCTATGGTCCTCTAAATCATCTACTATTTTTGGATAGGTCTGAGAGCTTTATTTTTATTACAAAACCATCCAAATTGGGGACCAAGTCAACCCAAAATTCGGCTGCACATGGTTATTCATAAACCATCTTTTGGTTTAATTACACAAGGTCCTTGAAGAGTTGAAGAAATTAGAGATTTGCCTGAAGATTTGCTGGTGACCGAGTCTTAATCCTGAGTTGTTGTGGCACTCAAATTGACCAAGAATCAAGCAAAATCAGCCACATTCCCTCAATTCATGGCCGACCACCCTTGGAAGGAGTTTTGAAAGATGGACACTCCTATTTTTAGCAAACTAGCTCACATGCCTCACCTATAAATAAGAGCCTCTTTCTCACTTTTTCAATCATCCCTCATCCCTCATCCCTCACTTATTCATCACTCTCTCCTCTCTCAATTCTCTCAATTTCTTAGCCCTCACACCTACCATCATCTTTGCATAAAGATTTTGAGCAAAATTAGCCTCTTAAAGAACCCTTGGTCGGCCATCACAGAGAGCCATCAGCAAAGGAGCAAAGCGAAGGAACGAAGAAGCCCTCATCAGTTAGAGTCTTGGGTGACAGCCACTCTGAATTGGGTTTAATCTTTCTTACTTTAATTTAATTCAAGAATGTTTGCTATGTGTTCTTTGTTCTTGTCTACAAAAATGATACCTTAATTTTATTTAAGCTAGGGTGATTACTTTGATTTAATAATAATTATTTGATTCACGCTTATAATATTTGTGCCTCAATCGATCATGTTTTCAATTAAAATCAAGTCTGTATTTCGTTCATACATGATTGAAATGCACCTGAATTAGCTGAGCGATCCTAACCAGACAACGGCTAATGGACGCATAATTGAAATGTGCATGCTCAATTTAGATCCTAACGCGATTAAATTGCAGGTTGCATAACAACCCTAACCAGGCTTTGTTATCTGCATAGTTTTTAGATTTATGTGATTAAACTATTTCAAACCTAACATGTCCCTGTTACCTTGCATGAATACTAAGAAACCCTTAGTAAATAAAGATCAATAAAATGCGTATTTACTAAGTAAAGGATTCTGAAAGAACCTAATGTGGTTTCCAAACTCATGAAAGATCGAGTTGCCATGGAATGTTTTTCGAATATTGATAAGCATGTTGATAATAATTTGAGTTTAATTAAAGTAAATGTCCTAGCTTATTTATTTTATAATTGTTGCTTATTGTGTTAATTCTGCTAAAATCTATCTCATTCTTATAGTTTGCATACTTAGGATAAATTGCATTAGGGATCATTGCATTTAGTTTCATATACTTAATTTTTTATCACTTCACAATTATATTGTTTTTATTTATCAAATTGTTAATATACTTTAACAAATTAAGTGACTTAGCACAAATACAATCCCTGTGGAGACGATAACTAGATACTTACTTATTACTTGATAACGACTGTGTACACTTGCACAAACCTGAGCGTTACACATACATCGGAGCGGTTTGGGACTAAATCGAAAACTTTCAGAATCTTTTTGACACATAGAAAATTTTCTTGTTTTGGAGAGTCACACGCCCGTGTGGGTAGGCCATGTGGTCACACACGCCCGTGTGGCTTGCGACACGCCCGTGTCCTCAGCCCGTGTAACTCTCTGACTATGACATCATCAAGCAAATAAGGTCACACGGCCAAGTCACATGCCCGTGTGCTTAGGCATTGTGGCGAATTAAATTTCAAAAATTAAGTGCAGACTTCCCACGGCCTAGTCACACGCCCATGTCCTAAGGTCGTGCCCTTCACACAGCTAAGACACACTGCCATGTCTCTGCCGGTGTGTTTACTACTGGGCATTCTGTTTGCATTAATTATGTTGCAGGAGACACATGGCCGGATCACACGCCCATGGGGCAGGCCATGTGACACATACAGCCTAGACACATGCCCGTGTGTCTACCCGTGCAGACAAATTTGAGGCTATTTTCCAAGCCATTTGTCACCCTTAAATGCTCATTTACTCATTCATCTTAGATACCATGCAACATAATATATTTAGTCACTCAAAAACTCATAGACATGATTAATCCATGCCTTTGTAATGTCAAAATATCACACATCCAAACCATCATATTTTCACATGGCATTCCACACCAATTTCATATTCATTCACCATGCTAAATCTACTTTCAATTTACTCAATTATACCATAGCTTTAGTCATCCTCATTAGCCATGATTCATTCTCTTAGCACATGTGTCATTCATCACACATCTCATCCACAAGCAATCACATCAAGCATAAAACATTGTATGCATGCATAATTGATTAGGGTTACAACCCAAATGATCAATATGAACCATATCACATGGCCATATACAAAATGAATCTAATGTTACCATAAGCTAATACATTTGGCTAAACCAATATGACATATAACAAAAAAACCAAGCCCCTATACATACCATACTCAAAAATATTGAGAATAACTATACCCAAATGTCTAGTTGATACTGTGATCGAGCCTCCGACGTCCTTCGATCCCCAAGCTAGCTTGGCAATACTATAAGAAAATAAGAAAGAGAGGGGAGTAAGCATAAAGCTTAGTAAGTTCACATGCAAATAAATAGCAACATAATCATATGTATAAATACCATTAACCTAACATAGTTTACTTATGTATTATCATAAATTCCTAGGGATAGCTTAATTTGTAAACATAGCTTACTAAATTTCAATCTTACCAAAAGTTCATCACATATCGAGCTCATTCAAATGAGTTTATCGTACATACCTGTACAAACTTGTAACACATTGCCATGTTTCCACATCATTGACTTACACCTCGAATAACTCACAGGTTTACCCATTGAACACTCGAAATACTATCGGATACACGAGAAACTTGCATAGAGTGCTTCAAACGTAGCCACATCCTACCTCAAATCATAATCATACATTTCTCGCTCTCGAGCTAAGCACGGGCCTACTCACAAAAGTTGACAGTCAGGACGTAACTACTCCAGCTGTTCACACAAGCTGACAGGTACCCACAACACATGCCGGGCTACCCAACCACCCGTAGAACGTACAAGACTAGCACCCGGATTCACATAGTCACATATACACATAATCCCATGAGCTCATAATCACATAGTTCCTAGTGACATGTCACTTGTATCCTAAAGTATTCCTAAGGTTCAAACGAGATTTTCTCGATGTCACATCTTTGCAGAACTCGTTTACAAAGTCGTTCACATTGACCATTATGTCATTCATTCACTTATCATAATAATTAAACATAGAAATTCATACATTAATAAAGCATAAAAACATGATTCAACATTGCATTATTTACACATGAACTTACCTCGATGCAAAATGTGGACAATTAATTCGATTTAATCTAAAATCTTGTTCTTTCCCCGGTCTAGGTCCAGACTCCGTTTTTCTTGATCTATAATAGCAAATTCAGCTCATTTAATCTTCACATTGTTCAAAATAGTCCATAAATCATACTTTGGAAAAATTACACTTTACCCCTAAACTTTCACATTATTACAACTTTGCCCCTAGGCTCATAAAATGAAATGTGTTCTTTTTTTTATACCCAAGCCTAGCCAAACTTATATTATACTCATATCAGCCCACATTTTCTTTCAAATCATATTTTTAACCACTTATTTCACCACTTTTACAAAAAGGTCCTTTTTAGGTGTTTTCATGAAAAACCACTTAATAAAAGATGTTTATCATGCATCAAACTTTCATATTCTTCCATTAAACATCAAAATACAAACATGTCACACATGGGTCAAATTTCATACATGATCCCTAGCTCAAAATATGGCTAAAAATGGATAGACCATGTTTCAATGACTTTAAAAATGCAAAGAACATAAAAAACGGGACTAGGATTGACTTACTTTCAAGGTTGAAAAGTTGAAAAACCCTAGCTATGGATAGCTTGAGAATTTCGACTACGGCATGGAGAAGATGAACACAATTTTGACTTATTTTTCCCTTTTTATTTTTTTATTAACCAAATGAAAAAAATAGCCTTAAGGCCTTTCTTTCAAATTTTTCTTATTCATGCCCATTTTTGTCCATAATTATAGAAATTGGGAAAATTACTATTTAAGAACCTCTAATCAATATCCATTGCAATTTCATGCCTAAAGCTTCTAGAACTCACATTTTGCAACTTTTTCAATTTAGTCCTAAATGTCAAATTGGACACTTTATCAATAGAATTTCTTTATGAAACCTTCACACATGCATGCAATCATATCATAGACCCCATGAGAATCATAATATAATTATTTCTATTTTGAATTTATGGTCTCAAAACCACTATTTCGACTAAGCCCTAATTCGGGATGTTACAATTCTCCCCCTTAGGGATTTTCGTCCTCGAAAATCTTACCGATGAAAAGGTTTGGGTATTGGTTTCTCATATTTTCCTCGGTCTCCCATGTAGCCTCTTCAACCCCATGTCTTTCGCATAAAACTTTCCCAAGGGTAATACTTCTGTTTCTCAATTGCTTGACTTCCTGGACCAAAATCTTAATCGGCTCTTCACCATAAATCATATACGATCGGATCTCGACCTCTGCCGGTGAAATCACATGCGAAGGATCGAATCGGTATCGGCGCAACATAGACACAAGGAACACATCATGAATCTTTTCCAACTTTAATGGTAAGGCTAACCGATAGGTAACTGGCCCTACTCTCTCGATAATCTCATATAGTCCAATAAAGCGTGGGCTTAATTTGCATTCCCTACCAAATCTCAAAACCTTTTTCCATGGAGACACTTTCAAAAATACTTTATCACCGACCTGAAACTCAATCTCTTTTTGTTTCAAATTCACGTATGATTTTTGTCTGTCTGAAGTGGCTTTCAGACAATCTAGAATCACTTTTACCTTTTCTTCGATTTTTTTAACCAAATCAACTCTGTGAATCTGATTCTCCCTGAGTTCGGTCCAATACAAAGGCATTCGGTACTTACGCCCATATAATGCCTCAAAAAGCGCCATTTTTAAACTCGACTGAAAATTGTTGTTGTAGGCAAATTCTACCAACAATAAATACTTTTCCCAATTACCTTGGAACACAAGGACACAACACGGAAACATATCTTCAAGAATTTGAATTACTCGATCTGACTGACCGTTGGTCTGCGGATGGAAGGCAGTACTAAAATTCAATTTTGTACCTAAAGCCTCCTGTAACTTCTTCCAAAATTGTGAAGTGAACCTCATATCTCTATCCGATATAATCAATAAAGGTACTCCGTGTAACCTCACTATTTCAGAAATATACAACTCAGCTGGCTTGTCAAGTGAATAGTCGATACGTACCAATATAAAATGAGTCGATTTTGATAATCGATCAACCACAACCCATAGAACATCTTTCTTTCTTGGTGTCAAGGGCAAACCCGTCACGAAATATATAGTAATACGGTCCCATTTCCTCTAGGGGACCATTACAGGCTGAAGTAAACCTGAAGGTACTTGGTGTTCAGCTTTTACTTGTTGACAAATCAAGCATCTCAAAACGAACTCAGAAATATCCCTTTTCATACTCGGCCACCAATACAGTTTCCTCAAGTCATTGTACATTTTCGTACTATTCGGATGCATAGACAGACGACCACTATGGGCCTCAAGTAAAATCTTCTGAATCAACTCGGTATTCTTAGGAATACAAATCCTATTTCAGAACATTAAGTGACCATCGGAACTAATCCCAAAATCTGATTCCATGCCCGATTCACATTAAACTCTTTTGGCTTGCAAATCACAATCATTTTGCTAAGCTTCATAAATCTCTTGAGGAAACACTGGTCTAGCTCTCAACTCGGCTAGAATCGAACCATCAACTGCTAAGGCCAATTGAGTGTTCATAGCCTTTAAAGTAAAGAACGACTTCCTACTCAAGGCATCGGCGACCACGTTCGCCTTCCATGGGTGGTAGTCAATCACTAGTTCGTAATCTTTTATCAACTCTAGCCACCTTCATTGTTGTAAGTTCAAGTACTTTTGAGTCATCAAGTACTTCAGACTTTTATGATCAGTATACACACGACATTTCTCACCATACAAATGATGTCTCCAAATCTTCAACGCAAACACTATGGCAGCTAATTCCAAATCGTGTGTTGGATAATTCTTTTCATGCGGTTTCAGCTGCCTCGAGGCATAAGCGATCACCTTGCCTTCTTGCATAAGCATACAACCCAATCCGTTCAAAGACGTATCACAATAAACCACAAAATTTTTTCCCGATTCAGGTTGAACTAAAATTGGAGCCCCATTCAGTAATGCCTTTAGTTTCTCAAAACTCTGTTGGCATTTTTCTGTCCACTTGAACTTAACATCTTTCTATAACAATCTCGTCATCGGAGTAGCAGTCATGGAGAATCCTTTCACAAATCATCTGTAATAACCGACCAAACCTAGAAAGCTTCTGACCTCAGTTACATTCCTCAGCGGTTTTCAATCAACAATAGTCGAAATCTTACTCGGGTCAACTCTAATACCATCACCTGAAACAATATGGCCCAAAATTCCGACTTCTTGAAGCCAAAATTCACTTTTACTGAACTTAGCATACAACTGCTTGTCTCTCAAAGTTTACAAAACAGTTCTCAAGTGCTCGCATGCTCAGTCTCATCATGAGAATAAACCAGGATATCATTAATGAAAACAACCACAAATTTATCTAGGTATGGTCAAAAAATATGGTTCATTAAGTCCATAAATACAACAGGCGCATTCGTTAAACAAAAAGGCATAACCAAAAATTCATAGTGACCATACCTTGTCCGAAATGCAGTCTTCGGTACGTCCGAATCTTTGACTCTCAACTGGTAGTAATCGGACCTCAAGTCTATCTTTCAAAATACTATGGCTCCTTTCAATTGGTCAAACAAGGCATCAATTCTTGGTAAAGGGTACTTGTACTTTATGGTTACCTTATTGAGTTGTTGGTAGTTAATGCACAATGTCATCGAACCATATTTCTTTTTCACAAATAGCACCGGTGCGCCCCACGAAAAATAACCGGGTCTCGCGAAACCTTTATCCGTTAACTCTTGTAACTAAAATTTTAACTTCTTTAAATCCGTCGGAGCCATCCTATACGGAGCGATCGAAATAGGTGCAATGCTCGGAACTAATTCGATGTCAAACTCAAGTTCCCTAATTGGAGGCAATCTGGGCAACTCTTTCGGGAACACATCTGGATATTTACATACTACCGGCACTTATTCAATTTTCAATTCAAACTCTTTTGTATTCAACACAAAGGAAAGAAAAGCTTCATAACCCTTTCTTATATATTTTTGAGCAGTCATAGAAGAAATCACTACAGGCAAGCTATCCGATTCATTTGATTCAATCTGAAGGATATCACTACTTTCACATTTTAGTTCAATGATTTTCCTTCCACAGTTTACTACTACATCATGAATGGTCAACCAATCCATACCAAATATTATATCAAATGGCAAAAGCATGAGATTAGCCGAAAAACAATGACCTCTAATCATTAAAGGGCAGTTCTTACGTACTTTGTCAACTATCACATGCTTCCTTAGAGGGTTTGACACTTTTATCATAAACTTTGTAGACTCAACAGGCATATTCATACTAGACACCAATTTTACACAAACATACAAATGGGTAGATCACGGATCAATCAAAGCAACAACAAAAGTATCATAGAGAGAAAAAGTACCCATAATCATATCAGGGGATGAAGCCTCTTCGCGAGCGCGAATGGCGTAAGTCCTCGCAGGTGCTCTACCCTTGGGTCTTATAGCTGGTTCCCTAGATGCACTCTTACTACTCGTTCCATTTCTTGGATTCTTCTATGGTCTTCCTCTAGAAGTAGCATTGCCCGATCTTGCACTTTGAAATTTTTCCTTTTCAATCGTCTCAGGACAATCCTTAATAAAATGATCGTGTGAACCACACTTGAAACATACCCCAGCTATTCATCCAGCATTCACCCGGACGACATCTACCACAATGTTGGCACTCAATTCTATTAGGTCAAGCGTTACCCACACTTGCTATTGAAGTAGTTTAAGCCTTATGACCCAAATACTGTTTCCCATGGTTTCTAATCAAAAACCCAGCTGAAACACTCGATCGAGTATTAAAATCTCTTGATTTCTTTGTTGAGGATTGAAATGATTTACCCATTTGTCTCCTCTTTGAATCTCGAGACTCTAACTCAGCTTTTCTCTTCTCTTTAATCAATTCCTCGGCTTTGCAAGCTCTCTTTATGAGCACAACAAATTCTCTCAATTCAAGGACACCCACTAACAATCGAATGTCTTCGTTTAATCCATCTTCAAATCTTTTGCACATGATGACCTCAGTCAATACACATTCTCGAGCGTATTTGCTTAGCCTTACAAATTCACACTCGTATTCCGTTACCGTCATTCGTCTTTGTTTTAACTCGAGGAATTCTTTCCTTTTCTGATCAATAAATCTCTGGCTAATGTACTTCTTACGGAATTCCTCTTGGAAGAATTCCCAATTAACTCTCTCCCTTGGTACCACAGACACAAAGGTGTTCCACCACTGATAGGTCGAGTCCCCCAGGAGGGACATAACACACTTCATGCATTCCTCTGGCGTGCATGATAACTCATCAAACACCCTAATGGTATTCTCGAGCCAGAAATCCACCTTGTCAGGGTCATCGTCTTTACTAGCTCGGAACTCTTTAACTCTTTATTTTTGAATCTTATCAACTAGAGGTCTATTCAGTCTCACAAAGTCCATACCTTGGGGTAATACAGGGTTAGGTTGAGGAATAGGTGGGGGTGGAAGGGGTTGAGCGTTCGGGTTCGTTCGAACTAACTCCGTGTACCAGGCATCCATCATATGAAAAAAACCTTCCCTGCCTCCTTCTCCTCGACTAACTGTAGCAGGTCTACTACCAGATGGCGTTGCCCCTTCAGTGGGTGCATGCGCGTTACTTTGAACATCATCCACCACTACTCTGTCGGGATTCATTTATTAAATGAAAACATATTTTAAAATCGTTAGGAGTCGTCACACTATCATAACATATTTATGGCATGTATAGCTAGACTCATACACATGCTAGTTAGTTCGAGAATCGACTAACTCATAGCTTTGATACCACTAAATGTAACACCTCTTACCCGTATCCATCGTCGAAATAGGGTTCGAGGCATTACTAGACTTAAACGTAAACAAACACACAAAATCGGGCCATAAAATTTCATCCAATTTGAAACCTTTCAATCACATGCAATTGGTCCCTTTAACGACCCTACGAGGCTTAAGACATACACCGGAGCAGTTTAGGACTAAATCGAGAACTTCCAAAATCTTTTTGACACTTAGAAAATTTTCTTGTTTTGGAGAGTCACACACCCGTGTGGGTAGGCCGTGTGGTCACACACACCCGTGTGGCTTGGGACACGCCCGTGTCCTCTGCCTGTGTAACTCTCTGACTATGACGTCATCAAGAAAATAAGGTCACACGACCAAGTCACACCCCCGTATGGCTGTGTGGCAAATTAAATTCCAAAAATTAAATGCAAACTTCACATGGCTTGGGCACACGCCCATGTCCTAAGGCCGTTCCCTTCAGACAACTGAGGCACACGGTCGTGTCTCTACTCGTGTGTTTACTACTGGGCATTCTGTTTGCATTAATTATGGTGTAGGGGACACACGTTGGATCACGGCCTAGACACATGCCCGTGTGTCTACCCGTATGGACAAATTTGAGGCTATTTTCCAAGTCCTTTATCACCCTTAAATGCTCATTTACTTATTCATCTTAGATGGCATGCAACACAATATATTTAGTCACTCAAAAACTCATAAACATGATTAATCCATGCCTTTGTAATGTCAACATATCACACATCCAAACCATCATATTTTCACATGGCATTCTACACCAATTTCATATTCATTCACCATGCTAAATCTACTTTCAATTTACTCAATTATACCATAGCTTTAGTCATCCTCATTAGCCATGATTCATTCTCTTAGCACATGTGTCATTCATCACACATCTCATCCACAAGCAATCACATCAAGCGTAAAACATTGTATGCATGCATAATTAATTAGGGTTACAACCCAAATGATCAATATGAACCATATCACATGGCCATATACAAAATGAATCTAATGTTATCATAAGCCAATACATTTGGCTAAACCAATATGACATATAACAAAAAAACCAAGCCCCTATACATACCATACTCAAAAATATTGAGACTAACTATACCCAAATATCTAGTTGATACTGTGATCAAGCCTCCGACGTCCTTCGATCCCTGAGCTAGCTTGGCAATACTATAAGAAAATAAGAAAGAGATGGGAGTAAGCATAAAGCTTAGTAAGTTCACATGCAAATAAATAGCAACATAATCATATGTATAAATACCATTGACCTAACATAGTTTACTTATGTATTATCATAAATTCCTAGGCATAGCTTAATTTCTAAACATAGTTTACTCAATTTCAATCTTACCAAAAGTTCATCACATATCGAGTTCATTCAAATAAGTTTATCATACATACCTGTACCAACTCGTAACAAATTGTCATGTTTCCACATCATTGACTTACTCATCGAATAACTCACAGGTTTACCCATTGAATACTCAGAATATTATCAGATACACAGAAAACTTGCACAGAGTGCTTCAAACGTAGCCACATGCTACCTCACATCATAATCACACATTGCTTGCTCTCGAGCTAATCACGGGCCTGCTCACACAAGTTGACAGTTAGGACATAACTACTCGGGCTACTCACACAAGCTGACAGGTAGCCGCAACACATGTTGGGCTACCCAGCCACTGGTAGAGCGTACAAGACTAGCACCCGGATTCACATAGTCACATATACACATAATCTCATGAGCTCACAATCACATAGTTCCTAATGACATGTTACTTGTATCCTAAAGTATCCCTAAGTTTTAAACGGGATTTTCTCGATGTCACATCTTTGTCGAACTCGTTCACAAAGTCGTTCTCATTGACCATTATGTCATTCATTTACTCATCATAATAATTAAACATAGAAATTAATACATTAATAAAGAATTAAAACATGATTCCACATTGCATTATTTACAAATGAACTTACCTCGATGCAAAATGTGGACAATTAATTCGATTTAGTCCAAAATCTTGTTCTTTCCCCGGTCTAGGTCCAGACTCTATTTTTTTATCTATAATAAAAAATTTAGCTCATTTAATCCTCACATTATTCAAAATAGTCCATAATCATACTTTGAAAAATTACACTTTTACCCCTAAACTTTTACATAATTACAACTTAGCCCCTAGGCTCGTAAAATGTAATGTGTTCATTTTTTTGATACTCAAGCCTAGATGAACTTATATTATACTCATATCAGCCCACATTTTCTTTCAAATTAGATTTTTAACCACTTATTTCACCACTTTTACAAAAGGGTCCTTTTTAGGTGTTTTCATGAAAAACCACTTAGTAAAAGATGTTTATCATGCATCAAACTTTCATATTCCTCCATTAAACATCAAAATACAAATAAGTCACACATGGGTCAAATTTCATACATGAGCCCTAGCTCAAAATATGGCTAAAAATAGATAGATCATATTTCAAAGACTTCAAAAATGCAAAGAACATCAAAAACGGGGCTAGGATTGACTTACTTTCAAGCTTGAAAAGTTGAAAAACCCTAGCCATGGAGAGCTTGAGAATTTTGGCTATGGCATGGAGAAGATGAACACAATTTTGACTTATTTTTCCCTTTTTATTCTTTTATTAACCAAATGACAAAAATGGCCTTAAGGCCTTTCTTTCAAATTTTTCCTATTCATGCCCATTTTTATCCATAATTATAGAAATTGGGAAAATTACTATTTAAGAACCTCTAATCAATAATCCATTGCAATTTCATGCCTAAAGCTTCTAGAACTCACATTTTACAACTTTTGCAATTTAGTCCTAAATGTCAAATTGGACACTTTATCGATAGAATTCCTTCATGAAACCTTCACACAAGCATGCAATCATATCATAGACCCCATGAGAATCATAAAATAATTATTTCTATTTTAGATTTGTGGTCTAGAAACCACTGTTTCGACTAGGCTCTAATTTGGGATGTTACAGATACACAATGCTGCTTACACAAGTTTCAAAAAAACTACAACACATGTAGGACCTCAAGCCATCGGCACGGTATCCATCACCGGTACATAATACCTGCTAAATAAAACACTGGCACGAAGCCTGCTAAATATACACCATCACGAAGCTTTCTAAATATACACCGGGGCAACACTTGCTAAATATACATCAACATAAAGCCTGCTATGCCCTAATGACATGTCATTTGTATCCTATCTATTCACTAGGTTCACATGGACTTATCTTGTATACCATAACCTATACATGCTTACAACTTTTTCCTTGATCACATACATACCATAATCTTTCTATTTTTATAGCATAATACCATATTTCACAAGATCAACGCATATCATGTCATAATATAATTCATTTTCAACTTGGAACATCTCTATACTTTACATTTCGATCATTACTATTTCATTTCATAACTATTCAATGGATCACATAATCATTTACATTTCTATAATACGGTTACAATTGAATTCATACATATAACTTTGCCATATTTTACAAGTTGGTTATTTGTTTCCATTTTCAAAACTTACCTTAGTTTAAGTATGTAAATCATAAGTACACACATATATGTATTTATATACCTATTCACATATATACAAATTTTAATTCAAAACATCAATAGACATAACCAAAATTTAATACGAACTTACCTAAATTGATTCTGCAGCAAAAACGACTCCAAGGTCTAATCAGTAATTTTTCATTTTCTGCGTTTGTCTATTGATTGATCTATTTCTTAATCTATATACTAATTTAACTCAATTATCCAATTCAAATGCTTTTAAATACTAAAATTCATTATTTGACCTTTTATTAACATTTTACACTTTTACCCTAAACCCAAAACCCAAAACCCAAAACTTTCAAATCTATCACAATTAAACCAACTTTATGCTAGCCGAGCCATATTTATTAAAATATCACAAGAAATTCATGCCAAATTAATTATTTTACCAATTTAGTCCTTAAACTTAAAACTAACCAAAATCACTTAACAAAATAGTTCTAAAACATTTCCAAGCTTCAAAATCTTCCATTTAATATCAAGAACATCCAAAAATCATCAATGGTAATTTTAACAAAATTTAACAATTTTGAAAACGAATATAAAAGTTAGTTGAACCTAATTGTAACGATCTCAAAAACATAAAAATTACGAGAAACGAGTGAAAATGGTTTACCATGCAATGGAATATCAATGGTCAAACCTTCAAACTTATTTATCCATGGTGCTTAGATTGAGAGAATAAAAATGAATAAGATGATATTGATTAATTTTTGTTTTAAGTTTTATTTACTTTATTATTAACTTTAATTTTACTCAAAATTCATTATAAAATTAACCACAAGCCGTCTATCATCAAATACATGGTCTAATTACAACATAAGTCCTCACACATCCACTAATTAGACCATTTAATTAGTAAAATTCAATTGTGCTTAACTTTTACGACTTTTACAATTTAATCTTTTTTTCCTTAATTAATTAACCAAACATTAAAATTCCCAAACCGAACCTTCAGAAACCAATATAATAATCCTGTAAAAATTTACAGGCTCGATTTACAAAAACGAGGTCCCAATACCTCATTTTTCGAAATCACTTGACTTACAGGACAATCAACTTATACTTAACTATTCATTCAAATAACAAAAATTATCAAATTAAAATTTAATATAATACTATATTTTAAATAATAAAATTTACGGATTCACTTTTCGAATTTGTGGCCCTGAAACCACTATTTTCAACACCGCTGAAAAATAAGCTGCTACACCAACACTTGGGTTAAAGATGTTCACATTGTTCTTCAAGACAATCATAATGAAGAACTTGAAGAAGGCCAAGACCCTCCACCGGCTTCTTCTTCTACTCAACCGTCTACTCAGCCTCTCTCCGACAAAATGTTTTTCGTCATCCTTAGCACAATTACCTCCTGAACTGATGAGTTTAAGGGTTTCAACACTCACGTAGATGATGTATTTGAACATGTCAATGATAATTTTCGTGGTTTAGACTCTAGGATGTCTAGGATGGAGGAAAATATTGCATTTCTAATGTCTCAATTCCTTCTTCCTCCTCCTCATCCTCCTCTTTCACCTCAAGGAGACTAGGATGCATATATTTCATTTTCTCATGCATCTCACTCATGTTCATTGCACATTTTCTTATCTCTATGGTAGAACTTAATGTTTATTTTGGCATCTTATTTATAGATACTTGTTGGTTTTTTTTTTTTATACATCTATGTTAGTTCTTTGATTTTCCAATTATTTATTATTTTATTGGACTAACAAAGTCTCTCTCTGAGGTTTTATTTGCTAATTTTTTATATAACAAAAAGGGGGAAAAGATAAGAGAAATGTAAATTATTGGTATTTGGTTGATTTTATGACTAATCTTTTAATGCCAACATTAAGTGACTATTTGTTAGTGTTAAATCCTTGTTTCCAAAATTTCATAAAAAACCAAGTCATTGATTCAAATTGAACTTTAAAAAGGGGAGTAACAAATTCAAAAATAAATTTATCAAAATATTTTGTTATATAAAAAAGGGGAGATTGTTGAACTAGCTTTATTTGTTAAATTATTTTGATATAACAAACATCAGTTTAAAATATAAATTTAATTTTTTGAACAAAGAATTCAAAGCATGAATAATATTTCAAAACTTTTAAACATCTTAGAAAATACTTTAAACACTTAGAATATTTTTGACAAAGTTCTGAAAATAAATTTAAACTCTTGAATTTAATCAAAATCATTTCAAATCAATTGAAAAACTGCTCCCTATAAGAAATATCGATGTTTTCCAAAATGTATCAATACTTGTAAAATTTTATGATACTTAATATTTTTATTGATACCAAATATCGATACCTTGAAAATTATATTGATACTTATTAACATTTAACGATACCAAAAATTTATATTGATACCAATTTTGTATTTTGTTTTTCATGATCTATTAAAAAATGTCAAAAAGTATCAATACCCATAAAATTATATCGATACATTTTACTAAGTATCTATAAATCATTTTTGGTATCGTTGGAAACTAATTTTAACGGTCACTGAATCAGACATTAAATGTCCCTAGTATCGATACTCGGACAAAAAATATCGATACTTTTTATTGTAGGTGAATTTAATGGTCTAGTATTTCCATCCCAACGGCTTTATTTATTCTCCCAACAAGTACAACGGTTGGAAATGAAGTAGAATGTATAAATTTCAGCTTCTGATGGTCCTACAACAACTAGAGATATAATTAAGCTTAAAGATCAATCAATTCAACCTTAGTGCTCAATTCTTTCATATTTTTCTTATACACAGTGCTCAATTCTTTCATATTTTTCTTATACACACTTGTGTGCTTCTATTGTTATTCTTTAGTTCAAGTGTATTCTTGTTTATTTGTGCTTTATTGGCAAACATTCTGATCTTATGAGGACTATTTCTTAGTTTACTCCTTTGTAATTCTTTGATTGGGTTTGTCTTAAGATTAGGGTAGAAATATTAAGAGATTTGTAAGGTTAAATATTGTCCTCAAATGTTGAACAAATTAGTGAATTTCAAAAAATCCTTAGTTGTGGAAAGATAAGGTAGTGGAGTAGGCAATTGGGGCCGAACCACTCTAAATCTTTGCGTTCTTTGTTTCATACTTCTTTGATTTTACCAAATCTTTTAAAGGCCAATTCAACCCCCTCTTAGCAATTTTGGTTTGATCAATCGAGCTAACAACCAACACGACCCCTTGAGACTATGTGAACTAAGTCTTCTTCTTAAATGAGTTCAGAAAAAAATATGTGAGCTGATTCTATCTTTATAAGAAAAAGGGAGTTTATCCAACTTAAACAAAACAATATGTCCGTGGTGGAAATGAAAGAAAATTTGTATGGTTGAGCAAGCATGCCTGGGAATTTGTGGCCACCGAAAAAGACATTTGTTTGCTTGTCAGGGCTCTAGAGTTGAGAGAATTTACTGCTTTGACTAAGAGGGCTCAAACTATGGAAGATATAAAGGTCGATAAGCAAAACGCCAATTTAAAAAAGTAAAGACCGAGGCAAGAGAAGTTCTACTAGCTCTATGAAACCACTGTCAGCCAAAAGGGCCAAAGGCTTGAAAGGCCACTCCTCCGTCCCTTCATGATTCCAGAGGAGAGGATACAAAGTAACACATTAAACATTTTATAAAAATACAGGTACCATAATAAAATAAATATTGATATTTTAAGTACCACATTAAATATTTTTAAAGTACAAGTATCACATGAAATATTTTATTAAAATACAAGTACCAAATGTGACATTATCCATATAACCATATGGTCTATAGATTTTTAACATCCCAATTGGAAAATCAAACTTTATGCTAAAAATATATATATTTTTTAAATATCCTAATTGATCTTCCATTTGTTTACTTAAATTTTGAAACATCCTTGAGACATAATAGTTGGTTCCGTAAACAAAACTCAGCAATATTTCTTCTACAAAGACAAGAAAAAACTATAATAAACGAAATCAATTATTTCATTAAAATCAAAGAACAGGAAAAGGTGATGGCAATGCAAAACAAATGCCTTCCTCCCTCCACATTACATCATCCCATAAATTGCTTGGCACAAAACCACAAATTCAATTTCCATTATACACTAATCTCAGCATGCTTGCTTACAACCACAAGGACAGCCACAAATTGCTCTTTAGCCCCCCACCCATACAAAAAATAAGAACGTTACAGAGCCACAAACTTGAACCAACGTCTCAAGATCCTCTGCCTCCCCGTTGCCTTTTTTCTTCTAGTGCCGCAGCTTCATTCAACATGTCAGCTGCATCCTTCTGCATTTCTAGCTTGGCCAAGGCTACAGCCTGCATGTAAAATGCTGTTGACCAGTCGGGGTACACACATTGTGCTTGCATTGCATCTCGGAGGGCAGCATCTGGTTGATCGCACAGAAGATAACAAAGACTTCTTCGTGCATAAACAGTTGGAGAAACCATGGTTCCAACGTCTATGAACTGAAAAGAAAATGGGATCAAATTAACCATTAATGCAGAAAAATGCTATCTATTTTCCTTTAGCCAATTATCTATGGAACTTCCAAATTGTGCTCCAATGCATAAACCATAACCAATAAGAATCTCAAATTTCCCCCCACTCTCATTTTTCTATAGAGCCAGAAGCCCATAGATTCCAACTGATACATTACAAGCACAATGAAGTAAAGTAATTGGGGCAACAGGCTCTGCGCCTTTTCAGTCCACACAAATTCTGTGAATGAATGTAATCTGTTCATCCCAGAAAGAAATGGAATGTATACCTGAGAATAACAATCTATAGCAGTTTTAAACTCTTTGTCACGAAATGCTACATCTCCCCGCTTTCTTGCCTCCAGCATATCTCTCATTTGTTGAGTCCACTCTTGAAAGGAGAGCTGAACCAGTCCATATCCAAACGAATTTAACACCACATAATAGGTAGGCATCCACAAATCTACAGTTCTATGATATTACTTACCTCATTTGTTCCTTCATCATCTTTGTAATGTGTCATTACCAAAATTTGATGGATAGCTGTGAGATCCATCCGTGAACAGGCATCACCCATTGGAGACAACGGCTGCTGTGGAGTAGGAGGCCCCTCCTCATGCTTGGGAATTCCCAACATCACATAAGATGGAACCTGCAAATGAATACCAAGTCCTCACCTCAGAGTCTGATAAAATACAAATTCTAATATTTCATTAGAACAAAACTGCAAAACGCAAACAATATTTCCATGAATGCACATCCAAAAAGTAAACTTGAGGAAATTTAGAGGGAGAGCAAAAGTGGAAGAAAGATGGCTCACATCAGGTTTATTTTGCAATGGGGCAAGTGTAGTCACAAGATCTTTGGTATTTGGCCTCTCCCTTGGTTCATATTGCAAACATTGTGAGGCAAGATCAAAGACCACAGTTGCCTCTTCAGATGAAAAGTGTCCCTCTAGATGTGAATCCATTAAGAGAAGAATGTTTTTGCCTCTTATCATATCCAGAGCCTGCATACAAATAAAGAATTTTTATTTTTTGAAAATAATACCCCAAAATTAATAACTTTTGGGAATGCCAACAAGGAGGCAGAATAAAAGACAGGAAAATTCAAGTGGCAACAGAATCATATTTTCATCCCTTATTCTCATTAAGAATCATCAAGTATAAATCAGGTGGAGTCATCATATCCACGAACTCAAAATTATACCAAACATGTATAGTTATAATATCGACCATCTGTGAGAAATAAAAAAATCCTTGGTATCCATACATCCAACACGTTTAAACAAGAAATAGTGCAATCACTTCATTATGAAAATAGATTACAGCTTTCCAATCAGCAAAAGAGTAGAAAATGTATATATACTTACATGACTTGGAGGAATGTGTTTTCCACTGAGAAGATCCAAAAGGACAGTTCCAAAGCTGAATATAACACTTTCAGGAGTAACCCTTCCTAGAACACAGATATTAATAAGCTCAATCATTCTAGCTAAGAACAATTCTGAAACAAATAACCGATGGTTAACATCATCACTCCTAGAAACTTCAAAGCTCTAAATAATCAGTTTTCACGATAGACTTGGTTCACTAGTATATTCTCAAATTATGCAGTTGCACAACACAGCTTGGAATCCTTAGAAGCTTAAGGCATTGCGATCATCTATAAATATCAGAAATGGACGAAGCTATCAAACATACTATCAATCCCAAGGAAAAGCTAAAGACTTCAGCAAAAGAAAAAGAAGATTCATTGATGGTCTGAAATATCCAACATTACAACCGACCCCCCCCCCCCCAACCATCCCTTTTGTTTCCCCATATTTGGTAAAATTGAATATATGCCAGTAATTCTCACACAATCTATGAAGAGCAAGTTTAAGAATGTCAAATTCATTTATAAAAGACGCATGATCATAGTTAGTTTGGAAAGGATCACATAGTGGAGGTGTTCGCAAAAAGTCCATTTTTGTAGATTTGCATAAAATTAAGGCTCCTCCCCTATAACTTAGGAGAAAATATGAATGATAATTCAGATCTAAACATTTGAAAACAATTGACCAAATGAATAGGTTTTGGATTTACACATACACACAATGAAAAGCAAGATTGTCTTCTTTCTCTTAAGTGAGGAAGAAGTTGAATCCTCAGAAGAATTAAAAAGCTGTTACCATTTCTTAAATACTCAGGAGGCGTGTATGCAAGATTTGTACTATAACTTTTTCCATCCCTGCTGTTCTTCATCAAACCAAAACATGAAAGTCGAGGATCGCCATTCTGCAAAAACCACTAAAAAGGTTATTAATATGCTCGACAAAACAAATACCAAGAGCTAAAAAAAGAGATTTTTGTTGCAATACCTCATCAAAGAGAACCCTATATGCATTCAAATCATGGTACAATGGACGACGTTCGCTGCTACAATAATCTAATGCTTCAGCTATGTATAAAGCAACTCTCAACCGCACAGCCCACTCAATAGTCTGGTTCTCCCCTGTCAAGAAATAAAGAACAGAAATTATTTTCAAGCCAAAAAGTGAAACATTAAAAGGAAGACAATATGGCAACACAATATGTTAAAAGGAAGACAATATGGCAACACAATATGATTTTACATTTTTACTTATGTTACTTGAAAAGCATGACTTACGGTGATAACTTAAAGATATTATCATGCAGGATCTAACTGGTTGAGAGACATTAGTTGGAAACAAGAATTTAACAGAAGACATCAATAAACACCCAACAAGTTAGGTCAGAGGAAGTAATAATTGCACTCAAATTTAATTATATTTAGTTTACTTCTGTTCAGAAAAAGAAAAAAAAAGTGGTAGTAAAAATTGGAACCATACAGTGAAATAAATGCTTTGCAAGGGTATCATTCGGCATGTATTCAGCAACAAGCAATCTCTCGTCGCCATCGCAGCAATACCCAATCAAATTAGCCACTCTCTTATGTCTAAGGTTTCCAACACCGCGAGCTTCATCCTTTAATGATAAACAGAAAAAGAGATTAAAAAAAAAAAGAAAATCAGAAGAAGGGAAACCCTAAAAATGGAAATGGTTCAACGAAAAAAGAAAGCATACGGCGAATTGTTTAGGATCGGGCCAGGCTAATCTAGTGAATTTCTTGATGGCGATCCAACGTCGATTATTGTCGTTTTGGAGGCGGCCTTTATAGACCACATTGGGGGCCTTTTCACCGCATTCAGAGACGATGAAATCGGAACTGAAGTTGTTGGTGGCAGCCTTGAGCTCAGCAAGGGAGAACTCGGAGAAATCAGGGAAGCCCGCAGCCCCACCGGCAAGGAAATCTTTTCCAGCATTGGAAGGTGAGGAAGGGCCATTATTGGTCTGAGTGAGACGATTGGTGTTGGTGTTGTTGTTGTAGAGGTGGTGGTGGTGATTGGTTTTGTGCAGTGAATCGGGTCTTCTCAGAAAGGTGGATTCGCAGCAGCCCATAACTCGGGGTGAGTTGACTCAGACGACTAATTTATAAATTATAACCATAGAGATTCCTCTTCCTCTTTGATTTATTTAATCTTTTTTTTTCTTTTTAAAGTTATATAGTTTGGAGTTTATTCAATTAATGGCAGAGGGAAGGAATGGAGAAGCTATTTGGGTTTGGGAAGTTTCGAAGGAAGGAAGGAAGGAAAGGTGAGGACGACGTCGTGTGGGCGACTGTGTGTGTGTGTGTGTGTGTGTGAGAGAGAGAGTTTACACCATAGGAGTGTGAAAGAAAGAGAGACAGGTTTCTCTTTCTTTCTTTCTTTCGTTGTTTCTCTCTCTCTCTCTCTCTCTCTTTTTCCGTCGGCCTCTTTCAGCCCTTTCTGCACTGACAAAACCTTCTGTCCCTTTCTCGACGTTGCTTTCTTTCTTTCTTTCTTATATGTTTTTTTCTCGCCTTAATAACAATTGTATGCTACAATAATATACTATTAGTCTATAGCTATTATACTATTGAATTGTCCTTTTTGCGTCCTTGATTTGATTTGATTCAAGGGTCTTTTTGTCTTCATCTACTTACTAACTAACCTCTACTTCTATTTCTGCTTCACTCTTAACTCTATATTTAATCATATTTATTTTTAGATGACTTCTTTAGAATTGCATTTTCTTTCTGTATTCTAAATTACCTCGTATAAATTTTCTATAAATAATTTTTTAAAATAAATTTCTATAATTTTTTTATAATTATTTAAGAAACCACTACAAAATAAATCTAGATAACTATTTATTTAGGTTTATCTTATCTTAAACAACTATTTGTTAAGGTTCATTTTCAACATTATTTTAATAATTTTTAATAATTTTAACAATTTCTTATCATTTTAAATACTTTCCTATAATTTTCTATTTTTTTTGTAATTTTTAATAATTATTTGAACAACCATGTCGATATCATGATTATAAAAAACTTTATTTTTTTGGATTTTTAAATTTGTTTAAATATTACCATATTAGTATGAGGTACACGTGATACTTCATGTGTCATTTTCTAATTGCTCAGCTAGCCATATCAATGCTTGACAGTGGAAATTGGTGGAATTTTAAAGGAGGACTAGTTTTCTTTTCTTATCTAACATACTAGAACTAATTTGTTCACTTTTTAGTAGAGGGAGAAAAATGCAATCTGATTCCTACTATAGGGGCCTCCATGATACTTTTACTATATTGGGTTTTATGCTTTTTGTTTCAAATAAAAGTTAATTTTACCTTGGATATTATTTTCAAGGTCATCTTTTAATGAATTTTTAATAGAATGATCAATTTGCACTTTCCTCTAATGTATAGAGGTTAATTTGACCATTTTTTTAGTAGAATAGGCTAAATGTAATCTAACTCCTAGTATAGGGTCTTCCATGGTACTTTTATCATTATAATTTTTATCGCCCATTATTTTATTCAGTGAAAAAAATATTTAATTCCTTGAATAATGATATTAATTAAAAATAATTAATTTTAAAAATTTTAAAATTAAAATAATTAATTATTTTAAGTGAAAGATAAATTTTAATGACAATTATTTATTATTATAAATAATATCTATACTTATTATAAAACCTTTAACTTAGTACTATGGGTTGATCGAGCTTTTGTCCTTTCATGCTTTCTTTTAAATGATAACTAGCTTATATTATGATAATAATGCTTTTGTTCTTTTATACTTTTATATAATCCTTTCATACTTTTATATAATTTTTATTTACTCTAATCTAATCTTTAAATAAAAAGATTAAAAAGTACATATCCAAGGATCAAACATGTGTTTAATAAAATTTATTTACAGTCAGGAAATTGATAGTATTTGGACATGCAAAAAAGGATGAAAGTTATGGAGGAGTAACTGCCTTCACAACAGAGAAGATATGAGTAGCAGCAAAAGCATACAAGAGCAAATGGATAAACAGAGGCAAGCAGATGAAAGAAACACAAAGAACGAAAGGTTAATAGAAGAATTAAGAGTATGCAAAGTGGTCCATGATCATGATGCATCACGAAGGGAGGAGGAATCCATTCATTCTTAGCATAGACGTCGGCATGCAAACTAAGGTAATGATGATTTGGTAGATGATATTGAGGTTGATAATAGCTATGAAAAAGAAGATAATGATAGTTATAGCTATTATATTAAAATACCTTAGAGCGGAAAATAAGAAGTTAGAAAATCATATATAAGGCACATGATCATGTTCCAGTTCGTGTTCATACCCGTGTAACTCTCTAACTTGGGTCACACGGCCATTCATGTAACATCCCGAATTAGGGCCTAGTCAGAACAGTGGTTTCGGGACCACAAATTTGACGTAATAAAATTTATTTTTATTATATTTTTATGGTTTATGATTTCACGAAATGATTTTGTGAAAATTTTGTTCAAAAATTCCGACGTTTGGGCACTCAATTTGGTCAAAAGGACTAAATTGTAAAAAGTGTAAAAGTTGAGTTCTACTTGTTAGAGGTGTCAAATTGTCATGAAATTTTAAATTGGAGGCCTTTAAATGGTAATTATACCATTGATTAATTTTTGGACAAAAATAGACATGAAATGAGTGTAATAAAATATTTTTAAGTTAGGGGCATTTTGGTAAACTAATAATTAAAAGAGTTAAAAAGCCAAAATTTGGTCATCTTCGCCATGTACCAGCTGAAACCCCCATGGAATCCATGGCTAGGGTTTTGTTCAAGCTTCCAAGCTCATTTGTAAGTGATCCCGAGCCCCATTTTTAATGTTCTTTACATTTTTGAAGTCCCGGTAACATGTTCTAGCTATTTCTACCATTTATTTGAGCTAGAATTTGTGTTTAAAAATTTACCCATGAATTATATGCATGTATTTTGGTGTTTAATGGTAGAATATGAATGCTTGGTGTGTAATAAACGACTTTTACTAAGCGATTTTCGATGACAACGTCCAAAAGGACCGTTTTGTAAAAGTTGTAAAATTAGTCATAAAAGGGTGATTTAGTGGAAATTGGGGGCTGTCATAGTTATTAAAATGATTCAGCTAGGCTTAAAATGTAAGGAAATTGAATAAAAATCATTTTAGGAGTATTGGGGCAAAACTAAATATATGCAAAAATTTAGGGGTCAAAATGCAAATTTGTAAAAATATGATTTTTAGACCCATATGAATAATGTGACTAATTATTAGGCTAAATGTGATATTATAGATCAAGGAAATTGAGATTCTGGCTTAAATTGGGAAAATACAAGGTTATGGACTAAAATGGTAAATTGTTGTTTCTGGATCGAGGTAAGTTCGTGTGTTAATAATAATGCAATACCATGCTTGAATTGTAATTCTCTATTGATATGGCATAAATTGTATGATTTAATATGTTTAGGAGTAGTTGATGGATGGTGTGTATGATATGGAAAATATGATGTTTGTTGTGTCATGTGAAATTGAATGGCAAATTATTGTTACATGAATTGAACGTTAAATTAATATTACATGGTTGTATGAGTTGCTAAACGGTTGTACCTGACGAGATTTCGACAAGTAAGTTCGGATAACTTAAAGTAAACTCATAATATGCCTAATTGTATGATTTATGAATGTAAGACAATTGCATTTGGAAATGGCATGAAAATCCAAGAAATACACCTTTAATAATGACATGTTGATAAATGTCCCGGTTGAGGTTAAAAAGGAAATTCGATGGATAAACCATGATTTATATGTGACTCGAGATCCTGCATGTGTTGCAGAAAGAATTTAGCCCGGACGAGTAATCTGTTGATCTCAAACATAGAAAGGATCTAGCCCGGACGAGTGTTCCTTGAATTATCGAGCCTCCCGAAGAATATATGTGCATTGAGGATTTAGCCCAGACAGGTAATCCAATTAAGGTCTGAATTTAGCATGGACTGGCAATTCAGATTTGAACTCAATAAGGGTGTTTGTCACTAAAAGGGATTTAGCCTGGATTGGTAATCCCGACATCACCATATGAGTCTAAGATACGGGAGATTTAGCCTGGACTGGTAATCCGGCCGTAAAACGTAAGGTTCGCAAGAGTGCATACCTGAAATGATCATTCTTATGAATTGACGGTTATTGGATAATCCATCGAGATTTCCTAGAAACTCAACGGGATTAATATGAGATATATGTCAAAAGGAAATATTGAATAATGAGCTCATCTAAGACAAATTTACATGGTGCATTGTCATGAGACTAATTTGATGATTGAGTGCATGTGATAGAGAATTATCCTATACTTGGAATGTATGATTAAGTGTGCCCATGAGAAATAATGACTTTTATATTGTGCTCTATTGTGAAAAATAAGTAAGGGATCCTATGATAGTGATCATTATATTGTACCAAAATAGATTTGGTTAGCAGCACTGATCCGAATTTGAAAATCCACTAAAAATAGTGAAAATTGAGTTAGAGGCTGAATAATATATAAAATTAAAGCTTAATGAGCTTAGTTTCACATAAAGAAAATGATGTAAGCAAAAGAATTTTGTATTATGAGATATTTGAATTCTTGTGAGACAGAGTCGGAGTGATTCCAGACTCCCCTGTCTCAACTTTGGAAAATCACTAAAAATTGTACAAAAATAATTATGAGTTAGGAATCATATGAATAAAATTTTTAATGAGTCTACTTTCAGGAGAAAGAGACGGGAACATTATCCAAGTCTCGTAATATGAGATAAATAAATTTTAGTGAAGAAAGGTTGAAGCTGTAAAACAGTAGAACAAGGGAAATTTTGAATAATAAACTGTACTTATTGAATAGACCAAAAATACTAAAAATTTTATGGTAAGAAGGGATATGAGTCTAGTTTCTGGAAAAATTAACAGATCTTAATTTGGAGTCTCGTAACTCCAGATATAAATAATTTAATGACTGTGACTTGGGAAAACAACTTAGCTAGAATTTGAATAAATAGAAAGAATATGAAAATAACATGTCATCGCAATGCTTATTATTTTCATGCGAGATTACAAAGCGTAAAGCTTACTCCTTCCTTTCCATTTATTTTAGTTTTGTCAGGTCAGCTCGGGGTTGGAGATCGTCGGAGGCAGCATCACACTATCGAGCCATTATCCTTGGAGTATTGGCATGTGTATGTTAAATGCTTTGTGTATGTTAAATGTTTTCATGTGAGTGGCATGTATAGGGACTTAGTTTTTCTATGATGACTATTGTTGTGATTAGCCAAAGGTATTGGCTTATATTAACTTGTTGATTATAGCCATGAGATGTGGCTTATAATGGTATTTACTTGTAAGCCTATTTATCCATGATATGTGTTAATGTCTTGTGATGTAGCTAGTCTAGTTTATCATGAGTAGGTGGAACTAATGCATAATAACGAGCTAATGATGAATGCCATTGAAATCGTGTATGTGTGAGCATGTAAAGATGACAAAAAGGCTTGGAAATTAGCCTAAGTCTTGACCACACAGTAGAGACACGGCCGTGTGTCTCAACTGTGTGGAGGACACGGCCTCTGGCCACTGGCGTGTGCCCTTAAACGGTTGCTGACGTCATAAACAGAGAGTTACACGGGCTGAGGACACGGGCGTGTCCCAAGCCACACGAGCGTGTCCCAAGCCACACAGGCGTGTGTGACCACACGGCCCCACCCACACGGGTGTGTGACTCTCCAAAGCTAGAAAATTGTTAAGTTGCCCAAAGTTTATCGAATGTTTTCGGTTTTGTCTCGAACCGCCCCACTGTATGTTTTTGGCCTCGAAGGCCTGTATAAAGGACGATATGCATGTGTTTGAAAGTTTTTAATTTTGGGCGAAATTTGGTGACCCGTTTTTGTATGTTTGTGAATGTTTAAGTCCAGTAATGCCTCGAGCCCTGTCCCGACGTTGGATAAGGGTGAGGGGTGTTACAATTCACACGCCCGTGTGCTAGGCCGTGTGGACAATTTAATTTTTGAAAATTAGATGCAGGATTCACACAACCAAGACACACGCCCGTGTGTTGGATGGTGTGTTTCACACGGCTGAGGCACATGCCCGTGTCTCTACCAGTGTGCCTAATTCTGAGTATTCTATTTCTCAAATTTTAAGATGTAAGGGACACATGGCCAACTACATGCCCGTGCGCATGGTCGTGTATCACATACAGTTGAGACACACGCTTGTGTGTCTACCAGTGTGGACAAAATAATGCCATTTTCAAGCCTTATTTCTTATCCAAATTTTGCCTTGTACCTACGTTAACATTTTAATACATTTCCAAACCAATTCAAGTCATTTAAATCAGGCCAAATACAAGTATTATGTATAACATATTAGTACATATATTCAAGTGATTAAACTTACCAAATTTGCATTTATGTTTATATGCAAATTTTATCAATTATACTAATTCAAATCCATTCATCATATGGTTTATATACCTTTACCATAAAACCATTTTCAACATACATCAAACATGATAGAGCCTCATATAATTACATCAAAGTGTGCTTAACACTAGTCATTCCAATGGCTAGTTATAACCAAAATATTTTATCATTTAATCTATTTAACCTATACATGCTATTATATCAAAAGTTAGCTTATTTCATATACCGAGAGGTCCAAGGGATAGTGGGATGTGACTCTAACCAAGTTCCAACATTCACTAGCCTCCAAGTATTATAAAACAGGGAAAAATAAAACAAGTAAGCATATTATGCTTAGTAAGTTCGTTTAACAAGATTTAACTTACCAATTATATTCATTTAAAGTAAGCATACAAACATGCATCCAAAACATTGTGGCCAATTGCCTAAACACATGTTCTCATCAAACAAGTTAGTCATGAAATTTACATGAATATCAAGAAAACAAAGATGAGCTCATCATGCAACCATTTCTAGGTATTTCAGAGATATTCAAGATATACTTCATTTAATTCTCATATTTTCTCACATCAGAAGTTTTGTCCGTTGAATCATTGAAATATTGATGGATACTCAGGTAGTATACACAAGGTGTACTTATCAATGATCTGTCAATTCATATATAGGGGTGCTCATAAAAGCACATAATCAAGAAGTCCTCTCTTGAGTCATATAACAGGATGCTCATGCGAGCCATGTAACAAGAAGCTTATCCGGGCTAAATTAGGAAGCTTATAAGAGCTATAAACAGGAAATTCACAAAGAACTTTTAATCGAGAAGCTCTTGAAGAGCATATCAGGAAGCTCACAAAGAGCCGTATAACAGGGGCTTCGGATAACCATATATATGAGGAAGTTAAAGAGAGCTATATTAGGATGCTCACAAGGAGCTGTGTTTGTGTCCGTAACATGTACAAGATCACAACCGATCATAAACAGGACGCTCACAAAGAGCTGCTATAGTCCATAACACATGCAAAATTACTACCGATCAGGATGCTCACAGAACTATATAACGGGAAGCTCGAGAGGACTAATACCAAGATGCTCGTAAGAGCTATGGTATGTCCGCAACATATGTAAGACTACAACCAATTCGAGAAATCCTATATCCATTGAATTTCATTTATTCAAAAGGGACTTAACATTTATCGAGTAATATCCGGCTTGTAATTAATTTCATACATTAAACATTTATACAATTCACACAAATTCAACATTCAATTCAAATATATTAACATTTATAATCTAGTTACACGAACTTACCTTGATACTTGTTCGAGAATCTACTAATCCGACACTTTTTATTTTCTTCGATCCAACTCAGTATTAGGTCTTTCTAGATTTGTATAAATAAATTTAATTATCAATTTAATTCATTTCATGCTCAATTTAATTCAATTCACATTCTAGGCAAAATTACCATTTTGCTCCTATACTTTTTATTAATTCTAATTTCGTCCTTAGGCTCGAAAAATAAAATTCATGCAATTTAATTCTTATTCTAAGCCTAACTGATTTTTTCATATAACATTTACAGCACATATATTTCATAAAAATAAAAAATTTTCTACGAATTTTACATCTTTACTATTTAGTCCCTAAATCACAATTTCATGAAAATTCACTTTATAAAAGTTGTTTATCTATCAACAACCTTTCAATTTCTACCACAAATTTTAGAATTTCAACATATTCATCCATGAAAAGTTTTTGATACTTTGATAACTTTACAAATTAATCCCCAAAATAGATAAATTAGGTTGTTATGATCTCAGAAATGTAAAAATTACTAAAAACTGAACATGATTACTTACCTAATTAAGCTTGCTTGATTTTCTTTCTCTTTCCTAGGGTTTCCATAGAATTTGGGGAAGACGATGATAATAAATGATGATATTAGATATTTATTTTATTTATCATCTTTTATTTATTTCAATTTCCAATTTAGTCCTTTTCTTTTTCTAATTTTCCATGGATGAATCATAAAAAATATCTACTAACTTCTCTTAATGGTCTAATTACCATATAAGGACCTCAAATTTTGAATTCCATAGCTATTTGATACCTATAGCTACTAGAACTCAACTTTTGCATTTTATACAATTTGGTCTTTTCTATAATTAAACATGAAATTGGTAAAATTTTCTTATCGAAATTTTCATACGTCTTTCCTATCATGATGCAGACCATGCAATAATATTTAAATAAATTTACTTTCTGACTCCAAAATCGGGATGTAAATTAAGGATCTCTGTCTGAAATAATGGAAACTGGTACTCCATGCAGAAACATATAATTCAGCCAATCTATCCAAGAAAAAATCCATACGTACCGGAATAAAGTGTGTAACTCTTTCCCATTTCCATTCCGATGTCATAATTAGCTGTAATAATCTCGAAGGTACCTGTTGTTCAGCTTTAACTTGCTGACATATCAAAAACTTAAAAACAAATTCAGAAATACCACGTTTCATTCCCGCCTACCTGTACATCTTTTTCAAATCATGGTACATTTTGTTACTTCTCATATGAACAAACATAATACCATTATGAGCTTCGTTCAAAACCATCTGTACCAATTCTAAATTCTTTGGTACACACATTCTGCCTCTGAATAACAAACAACCATCAAATCCAATATGAAATTTTGAATCGAAATTTGACTCACATTGTACCCGTTTAACTTGTAATTCATCATCACTCTTCTGAGCTTCACAGATCGATTGCAAGAATATCAGTTTAGCTTTTAACTTAGTTATAACTGAACTATTCTGGCAATGACAACCGAGTATTCATTACTCGTAATGCAAATAAAGATTTTCTACTTAAAGCATCAGCAACCACATTTGCTTTTCCTAGGTGATAGTCGATAACTAGGACATAATCTTTCAATAGTTCAAGCCACCTGCATTGTCTCAAGTTCAATTCTTTTTGCGACATCAGATATTTTAAAATTTTGTAATTAGTGAATATATGGCACTTTTCACCAAACAAATAGTGTCGCCAAATTTTCAATGTAAACACAATGGTTGCTAATTCTAAATCATGTATCGGGTAGTTTTTTTCATGTGGTTTTAGCTGTCTAGAAGTATAGGTGATTTCTTTACCTTCTTGTATCAAAACACAGCCTAAACCATTTAATGACACGTCATTGTATATTACAAATTCCTTACCCGATTCAGGCTGAACTAGTACGGGTGCTTCAGTCAACAAGGCTTTCAACTTGTCAAAACTCTGCTGACATTTATCAGTCCATTCAAATTTCACATCCATCTGTAACAAACAGGTAATCAGAGAGGCTATCATTGAGAAACCTTTTATAAACCTCCGATAATATCTAGCTAGTCCCAAAAAGCTTCTGACTTCAGACACATTTTTCGGTGGTTTCCAGTTAACAATTGCTGATATTTTATTTGGGTCAACTCTGATGCCTTCAATAGATACTATATGTCCAAGAAAACCAACTTCCTGAAGCCAAAATTCATATTTACTGAATTTGGCATACAATTGTTTCTTACGCAGGGTTTGTAACACAATTCTCAAATAATCAGCATGCTCATTTTCATCTCAAGGATATACCAGGATATCATCAATAAATACCACCACAAATCTTTCTAAATACGATCTAAAAATTCTATTCATTAGATCCATAAATATTGTAGGTGCATTAGTCAAATTGAACGGCATCACAAGAAACTCATAGTGCCCGTACCTGGTTCTGAAGGTTGTCTTCGCCACATCTGAGTCTTTCACTCGTAACTGATAATAGCCAGAACAGAGATCAATCTTTGAAAATATAGTGACACCTTTTAACTGATCAAACAAGTCATCAATACGAGGTAATGGATACTTGTTCTTGATTATAACCTTATTGAGTTGTATGTAATCAATACATAATCTCAACAATCCATCTTTCTTCTTAACAAATAAAACTGGTGCACCCCAAGGTGATGAACTAGGTCAAGCAAAACCTCTGTCTGTTAGTTCTTGCAACTGCATTTTCAACTCTTTTAATTCAATAGGAGCCATTCTGTAGGGTGCTATGGATATCGATGTTGTCCTCGGAACAAGATATATAGAAAATTCTACCTCTCTAACAAGTGGTAAACCAAGTAATTTTTCCAAAAACACATTAGAAATTTCACAAACAATCGGCACTGACTTAATTTTTGATTCAGATACTTTAGTGTCTAACACATATGCAAGATAAGCATCATACCCTTTTTTGACATATTTCTATGCTGATATAGCTGGGATCACATTAGACAACTCGTCCATTTTATCAGTTTCAACACGAAGCAATTCACCATTCTGACATTTTAACATAATATATTTTTGTTTACAATTTACCACTGCATCATGCTGAGTTAGCTAGTCCATTTCCAGAATTACATCAAATTCATCAAATGGTAACAAAATCAAATCAGCTGAGAAATAATAACCCCGTACTATTAACGGACAATTTTTACAAACTTTATCCACCATCACATACTGGCCCAGCTGATTTGAAACTTTAACCACGAATTCAGTGGACTCAATAGGTAAATTTTTAATAGACACTAAATTTGTGCATATGTATTAATATGTTGAACCAGGATCAATCAAAGCAGTAATATCAGTATCAAGAAGAGAAAAAGTACCAGTAATAACGTCCGGTGCAGAGGCATCCTCTCTTGCACGGATAGCATATGTTCTTGCCGGTGCTCGTGCTTCAGATTTAGCGGTTGAATCTTTTGTTGCACTTTGGCTACCACTGACATTGCCAGGGTGACGGGGTGGTCTACTTCTCAAGCCTAGGTTACTTGGCTTCAAAGTCTAAACAATATCTTTTTCAAGCCTTTCTGGATAATCTTTTAGATAGTGATCGAGAGAACCACATCTATAGCAGGCTTCGCTTCTCGTACGACACTCTCTGAAATGAAATTTATTACAATGCTTACATCTAGATTTGAGATTACTAACACTTCTAGCACTTGCTACTGATGGGGTCAGAGATCTCGGATTAGAGCGTTGAAAGCCTCGGTCATTTCCAGAATACCCCACAGATAAGACAGAATAATCATAATATTTCTTTGATTTCTTTGGAGCTAATGATTGTGGCTTGCTCATAAATCTTTTACTCGAAATTTGGGCTTCCATTTCTGCTTGCCTCTTTTCTTTATTTAATTCCTCAGCTTTATGTGCTAGGTCAGCTAGTAGAACAAATTCTTTTAATTCCAAAATCCCAATTACTAACTTGATGTCTTCATTCAATCCCTCTTCAAAACGTTTACACATAGCAACTTCTATTGGAATACACTCTCTGGCATATTTACTTAACCGAACGAATTCCCGTTCATACTCAGATACAGTTATATTTCCTTGTTTAAGCTCTAAAAATTCCTTCTTTTTCTGATCAATGAATCTTTGGCTAATGTACTTCTTTTTGAATTCTATTTGGAAAAATTCCCAAGTAATATTTTCCCTCAGTACAATAGAAATTATAGTATTCCTCCACTGGTAGGCTGAGTCTTTTAGTAGAGATACAACACATTTCATTCTTCAGGTATACAAGACAATTCATCCAAAACCTTGATTGTATTTTCTAGCCAGAATTCAGCCCCTTCCGAATCATCGTAGACAGTAGCCCTGAATTCTTCTGCCTCATATTTTTGAATTTTATCTACCGAAGGGTTACCAATTCTCATAGATTCTATACCTTATGGCATATCGGGACCCAATTGAGAAGTAGTAGGGAGAGATTGTTGTACAACAGGATTTGTTCTCAAATATTCAGTAAACCATTCATTCATCATTTAAAAGAAGGCTTTTTTTGCCTCCTCACTTTGGCCTCCAGATATAGGCCTTCTATAACTACTAGATGCAGCTCTTTGAACTGAAGCTGGAGCATTACTCTTAGCTTCCTCAGATTCAGCTCTAGCTCAGTTGGACGACATTACTATACGAAAAACACATTTAAAGTGGTCAAGAGATATCACACTATCACAAAATTATATATAATGTCATGTACAACTAAGCTCGTACTTGCTACGTTAGCCTGATAATTGGCTAAAACGTGGCTCTAATACCAACAAATGTAACATCCCTAACCCATATCCATGTTGGAACAGGGTTACAGAGCATTAACGAAGTTTACAGAACAAATACAGTTAATTTATGTCATTTACTATTCATATCCGAAATCAATCATGTTCAATCATATTATCCCTTGAATGGACTCTCGAGGCCCAATTCATGAGTTAGAAACAAGTCGTGACTAATTGAAAACTCAGAGAATTTTTCGTGAAATTCCAAAAAAATTTTAAATACAGGGGTCACACGCCCGTGTGAGTAGGCCGTGTGGCTCACACGGCCAGATGACACAGCCAAATGACACGCTCGCGTCCTAAGCCATATGGGTATTCAATATAAGGCACACGGTCGTATCTGAGTCCATGTTCATACCCATGTAACTCTGTGACTTGGGTGACACGGCCTGTTCAAAAATTAGGTGCAGGATTCACACGGCCAAGACACACGCCCGTGTGTTGGACCGTGTGTTTCACACGGCTGAGACACACGCTCATGTCTCTACCCGTGTGACCAATTCTGAGCAATCTGTTTCTCAATTTTTAAGATGCAGGGGACACACAGCCAAACCACACGCCCGTGCGTATGGTCGTGTGTCACACGCGGTTGAGACACACGCTTGTGTGTCTACCCATGTGGACAAAATAAGGCTATTTCCAAGCCTTATTTCTTACCCAAATTTTACCTTGTACCTACATTAACATTTTAATACATTTCCAAACCAATTCAAGTCATTTAAGTCAGGCCAAATACAAGTATTGTGTATAACATATTAATACATATGTTCAAGTGATTAAACTTACCAAATTTGCATTTATGTTTATATGAAAATTTCATTAATTATACTAATTCAAATCCATTCATCATATGGTTTATATACCTTCACCATAAAACCATTTTCAACACACATCACACATGGTAGGGCTCACATAATTACATCAAAGTATGCTTAACACTAGCCATTCCAATGGCTACTTAGAACCAAAATATTTTATCATTTAATCTATTTAACCTATACATGTAATTATATTAAAAAGTTAGCTTGTTTCATATACCGAGAGGTCTATGGGATAGTGTAATGTGACTCAGACCAAGTTCCAACATTCACTAGCCTCTGAGTACTGTAAAACAGGAAAAGTTAAAACAAGTAAGCATATTATGCTTAGTAAGTTCATGTAACAAGAATTTAACTTACCAATTATATTCATTTAAAGTAAGCATACAAACATGCATCCAAAACATTATGGCCAATTGCCTAAACACATGTTCTCATCAAACAAGTTAGTCATGAAATTTACATGAATATCAAGAAAACAAAGATGAGCTCATCATGCAACCATTTCCAGGTATTTCAGAGATATTCAAGATATACTTCATTTAATTCTCATATTTTCTCACATAAGAAGTTATGTCCGTTGAATCATTGAAATATCAATGGATACTCGGTTAGTACACACAAGGTGTACTTATCAATGATTCGTTAATTCATATACGGGGGTGCGCATTAGAGCACATAATCGAGAAGCCCTCTCTCGAGTCATATAATAGGATGCTCATGTGAGCCATGTAACAGGAAGCTTATCTGGGCTAAATTAGGAAGCTCATAAGAGCTATAAACATGAAGTTCACAAAGAACTTTTAACCGGGAAGCTCTCGAAAAGCTCATTAGGAAGCTCACAAAGAGCCGTATAACAGGGGCTCCGGATAACCATATATATGAGGAAGTTCAAGCGAGCTATATCAGGATGCTCACAAGGAGCTGTGTTTGTGTCTGTAACATGTACAGTATCACAACTGATCATAAATAGGACGCTCACAAGGATCTACGGTAGTCCACAACACATGCAGAATTACTACCAATCAGGATGCTCCCAGAACTATATAACAAAAAGCTCAAGAGGACTAATACCAAGATGCTCATAAGAGCTATGGTATGTCTGCAACATACGCATGACTACAACCAATTCGAGAAATCCTGTATCCATCGAATTTCATTTATTCTAATGGGACTTAACATTTATCGAGTAATATCAGGCATGTAATTAATTTAATACATTAAAAATTTATACAATTCACACAAATTCAACATTCAATTCAAATAAATTAACATATATCATACTTGTTCGAGAATCTACTAATCTTACACTTTTTGTTTTCCTCGATCCAACTCAGTATTAGGTCTTTTCGAATCTATATAAATGAATTTAATCATCAATTTAATTCATTTCGTGCTCAATTAAATTCAATTCACATTTTATGCAAAATTACTATTTTGCCCCTATACTTTTCACTAATTCAAATTTCATCCCTATGGTCGAAAAATGAAATTTATGCAATTTAATTCTTATTCCAAGCCTAATTGATTTTTACATATAACATTTACAGCACCTATATTTCATAAAAATTAGAAATTTTCCATGAATTTTACGTCTTTATTATTTAGTCCCTAAATCACAATTTCATGAAAATTCACTTTACAAAAGTTGTTTATCTATCAACAACCTTTCAATTTCTACCAAAAATTTCAAAATTTCATCATATTCATCCATAGCAAAATTTTGATACTTTGATAACTTTATAAATTAATCCCCAAAATAGATAAATTAGGTTGTTACGATATCAGAAATGTAAAAATTACTAAAAACAGAACATGATTACTTACCTAATTAAGCTTGCTTGATTTTCTTTCTCTTTCTTAGGGTTTGCATAGAATTTGAGGAAGAAGATGATAATAAATGATGATATTAGATATTTATTTTATTTATCATCTTTTATTTATTTCAATTTCCTATTTAGTCCTTTTCTTTTTCCAATTTTCCATGGATGAATCATCAAAAATATCTATTAACTTTTCTTAATGGTCTAATTACCATATAAGGACTTCAAATTTTGAATTCCATAGCTATTTATACCTATAGCTACTAGAACTCAACTTTTTCATTTTATGCAATTTTGTCCTTTCTATAATTAAACATGAAATCGGTAAAATTTTCTTATCAAAATTTTCATGTCTTTCTTTTCATGATGCAGACCATGCAATAATTTTAAAATAAATTTTCTTTCTGACTCGGATTTGTGGTCCCAAAACCTCTGTTCTGATTTCATTGAAAACGAGCTGGTACATTGTTGTTCAAACCTTTATGTTTGGAACAGCATACCAATTTTGAAGTACAATCTGGTGGATAACCCTTAGTGGGCTTCTCAGCGTTAAAGCTCACATTTTTCTTTAAAATGATGAAATGAAAAAGGCCAAGGTTCAATCTATTGGATCTTGTGCCTTAAGTATAATATTTTCGATTAAATATACTTGTATTTTTGAACAAATTGGTTTAATAAAATATCCATTGATTACATTAATATTCTTTATATATTGTCTTCAATGCTTTTTGCATACAAAGAAAAATAGAAGCAAATATTGGCTCACTGATTGTTTAACATTTAACTAATACTAAGCAATATTATGTGGTCGAATCGTATTATGAAAAGACAACTTATATTAGTAGAATAACCTAAACATGTCCTTAGTCTAATCGAAAATGAGAAAATCGATTGAATGACTAATATGCTATCTATCAAGTTTAATTGGGGAGATTTTTTGTCTTGGGCATCGGAGCGGATAACTTTCAAAAGATAGATACATAGATACTGTTGGTGGTATCTAAGGATTCAATTGTAAGGTATCTTTGATTGAAGAAAGAATACAACTAAGTCTGAGTACGCCCCAAATTTTGGCTGAGCATAAAGAGGTTATCAAGTGTATGAAGAAGTTGAGGAAAACTAAATTATCCTTAAGGCCATGCCATACGTGAGGCACCATCTAGGTATAGTACGCTTGGGTTGCTGAAACATTGTTCAAGATGGTTCTAGTGACAATATTAGTTGGGAGTTAGTTGAATTGATTTGACCCTTCCTATAACTAGTGAATCAGTAATGAAGATCTTCGTTGGATTTTCTTTACCTTTCCTTAGATTTTTTAGGAAAATCAAGAGATTTGGATTATGTAAGCATCGTCACTTGTCAAAGTCTACAGTAGGGGGATAGAGAGGTTATATCTAGTGAAGGGGGAAGATATTTCAACTGGTTTTTCTTCTTTCCCTACATTTTGGTTCTTCCTTCTAACCTAAATGTTCTCTTCTTCTTCGTTAAGCTAGAGCTAAGATTTCATTTAATCAGTGGATGATTCAACCTTCTAGTAAGCCTTACAGCTTTGCACGTTACGATCATAAAAGGGAAGGGTATTATAGGAAAGCCTTGTATGGGGGTCACATGTAGTTGAAACGTTAGTAAAATACCTGTAATGGGAATTATAGTAGAAATATTATAATCTTTTAAGCAGTTGTTACTATTGGTTTGGGATGAACAATTGAAAAAAAAGCTCTAGGCTGAGGTAAATGTAGGTCTTTGGTGAGTCTTTGGACCCGTCTAATATGCGTTATGTTATCATGATTCTTTGTATGATAGTCGTACACTTAAATAAGTATGTCTTTGTAACATCTTGCCCAGCGAAGCCATCATATTTGAGTGTTGTTTTAGAAGAATTTTGGAAGGAGTTCTAAATAAGTAAAGTGATAGGTTCGTTTAAGAAACAAAAGTTTATGAGTATGCCTTTGGGTGAAGTCCTGAAAGTTTGAAATATAATCAATAGGAATAAGGCTTAAGAGGATTGTTTTAAGTTGTCCAACGATAGGATTTGATTAAGTATAAGTTGCTTTCTGAGTGTGTTTGTAATGCCTTAGTCTAATGTATTATAGAGAAGTGGAATTTATGGCTAAGTATGATGATTCAAAGAATAATGGTAAGAGTGTATAAGTCTCTGAATTGGACGTATAGTTATATAGAAAAACAACAAACGAAGAAGTGTTCGCCCAACAAAGGTCCCTTTTAGCGTGTTGAATAGGCGAACCAATAATGTTCTGTTAATATGGCCCTCTGTAATAGTAACGGTTAAGGAATCATAGGGATGAATATTTGACTAAGTAGTAGTAGTCGCCCAAATGCATTTTTGGCATATAAAATGGGCGGAATCTGATATGGAAATAAGTAGACAATGATTCCTAGTCAGATTAGAATGATAAGTGAAACGAAAGCGATGGTTATGAAAATGCTAATTATAGGCCACGCTAGAAGGTATAATACCTCCAATAATTAATGTGGTTCCATACTAGTTGACTGGTAAGGAAAGCTGGTTGGGAATTAACCAAACATGAGTCAAAATAGTCAAAAGCTTAAGGAGTATCAAGTAAGACTCTTAGACGTGCCAGTTTTTTATAAGCCACTTAGTTTGGACGTGACCTTTACCAAGTCCCCATGAAAACTTGAGTTAAGTTAAAAGGACACTCAGGTTAAGTTAAGGGGGTTGTCTCCTTATTAAGGACGGAAGGGCTAAGTAGATGGAGGATGCCTCCCAAAAAGACAAGTCCAAAACTCTAGTTTTCTGCTAGTAAGTTGCCTCTCATAAGATGAGCCTGAAAACCCCCAATTTCTGCTAGTAAGCTCCCTCCCAACAAGGTACGTTTCATGAATCTATCTATTAGAGAAATGAATATCTGTAAGTATACTTGAAGAAGTAAGGCTTAGTGATATGTTTGAGTTAAAGTAGAGGTGAAAGGTTACTCGAATGAGCTCTAACAAAGTGTCTTTATTTGGAGAAGCGATGCGAGGAGACCATAGTATTTGGTTGGATGAAATATTTAGAACTCAAGTTGTTGTTGTCACAATGAAGTATTAGATCTGAAATTTGACAGCCTTCTAGGTTGTAAGGTGAGTCTCTAGACCAACTTTTACATGTATATTGTTGTTTAGATGTTTCTATGCTAATTGACTAAATTATGAAACTGGAACTAGTAAAGCATGACTCTATGACTCTTAAAAGGAAGGGAATAATATGTATGTATGTATGCCTGAAAGCATGAATATGTCTGTCATGAGTTAGTCATTGTTTGAACAAGTCTGTTTTGAAAGTGTTTGCCATGAGTAAGTCTATGCATGAAGTTTAAGGGGAACATGTTACATGTATGAAAGAAATAAGTCTATCAAGCATGAATCTGCATGATGAGCATGTGTCTGTCTCTAGAGTCATCTAAAGGGGTCTGTCGGGACTAAAAACATGAATATATGATAAGGACAAGTCCATGGCTATGACACTTTAAATACCATATAGTGTAAGACCTTGACTAGGCCATGGCATCATATGAAATATGTAAAAGACAATTGGATGAGTACTAGCGATGAAGGGCAAACCTTACAACGGCGAGTTTAGGCAAATCCCTATCATCAAAAACACCAATTACTATATAACTGAGACTTTGTGGCATCTTTTTTAAATAGAAGCCTTTGTGGAGATCTATGTTAAGTGGAAGCCTTTGTGATGATCTATGTTAAAATGGAAGCCTTTGTGACAATCTCTTTTATAAGAAAGCGCTTGTGGTGATCTCTATTATAAGAAAGCCTTTGTGGCAATATCTGTTAAAAAGGAAGCCTTTGTAGTAATCTCTGCTGAAAGGAATGCCTCTGTGGCGCAATAAAAAATTGGCTACTCTGTAAAGGATAACCTTTGTGGTGAACATAAAGAGAAGTCTTTGTGGCTATGTAAAGGAAAGAATGCAATCACGGCTGAGACCTGAATGAATGACAAGTAAGAAATTAAGAAAGATTGACACTACTGGCTCTCGGAAGGCAAAAATGAAGGTCGGACTTTGAAGTTAAAGTAAGTATATGAGATGATGAATTGACATGTAGAAAGGCTTTGTATGTTAGTGAATGGTGAGCTCTATATAGTCATAAGGACTGAACAATAAGGCTAAAGTGCGCCAGAGTACGTGACAAAGTAAATATATGAGTTAAGAGTAAGAATAGAAAGTGTACTAAAGAAAGGAAGATTTAGCAATTTCTAAGATAAGTATTGGGCACAGTCTACCCGACCTGAAGATAATTGGTTCATGATGGAATGTGCATGTAACACCCTTAACCCGTATCTGACGTCGAAATAGGGTTACGAGGCATTACCAAACTTACAACACGAGAATTGTACAATTCGAATCATAATTCCTCATCTAATTTAAAATCATTCCAACACATACACATTGTCCCTAATAAGAGCCTACGAGGCCCAAAACACGCATTAGAAGTGGTTTGGAACTAAATCGATAACTCAGGAAATTTTTCAAACTGTAGGGGTCACACGCACGTATGCCCTAGCCATGTGTCTCACATGGCTAAGAGCCACACCCGTGTCTTAAGCTGTGTGGACATTCGAAATGGGATCACATAACCGTGTCCCAGCCCGTGTCCTACCCCGTGTAACTCTCTGACTTGGTTCACACGGCCAGACCACATGCCCGTATCTAAGCCGTGCCAAAACTAGGGAGTATACTGACTTGCACCACACGAGCAACCACACGCCCATGTGACTAGCCCGTGTGAAAACTAGGTGCCACATGGCCAAGCCACACACCCGTGTGCTAGGCCGTGTGAACAAAAATAGGCTATTTACCAAGCCATTTTGCCACCCACACTTGTGCACACCTACACCATATCAAAAGGTACCAAAACATGGCATAAAAATGACATTCCAACCATCCTCAATCAAGCCTTTATGTTGCATAAATCCAAACCAAAAATCACTAGATACCTAGTGTCCTAATAAGCCATTTCCAAACATACCAAACTCATAATCTCAATTCATCAATATGGTTATTTCCAATCATGCATTATTTTACCTAAATTCACAAACATACCAATTTCAAATCTCAACCATTTAGTATCTTCAATACTAAATATCAATAAGCCATTTGCCAAGCAACTATAAACCACATATCAAAGGCCATTGCACATATATATATACATCACCAAATAAGCCAAATCAAATGGCTAAAAGCATAACAATACATGTAGGCTATCATTAGCCAAAACGACCTATACATGCCATTGTAACCAAAATTAACAAACCATGGTACCAAAATAGCCGATAGATAGTGTGATGAAATCTTCGCCAACTTCCAACCTGACCGAGCTTCTGATATCTAAGCATATAAAGAAAATAACACAAAGTAAGCATGAAATGCTTAGTAAGTTCGTAATTCAAGAATAAAGCTTACTACTTCAATTTATAAGCATAATCCACTTTAATCAATTCAATATATCTTGGCATTGGTCTAAATAACATTAACCTCTCAACACTAATTATCACATAATTTAGCAACCCACCTCAAAACAATGTAGCATAAGTACACACTACTTAGTGTATTCACATTTTCAAGCATGTGTATAAGCATATTTTTACCACCTAATAACTCATACACTTTTCCATGCTTTCATAGCAATTCAATTTGAGGCATTGGCTGATCTTTCCTTCTATTTATATCAATTTAACCCGACTGAGTTCATCATGTATTCATATGTCATAAACATATATACCATTCAAATAATATGAATATGATATTCACCAACATATTAATTACAAGGTTAACATAAATTTAATCACATAATTACTCATAATGTTCACAACTTCCTTAGTTTCAATGCTCGTATAGCCTTCCGTACATACCTGTATCGATAAGTATCTATTTATCACCATTTCACCTCTTCAATTGACCCGTTGAACAATTTGGAATAGGAGTCAGATACTCAAGAGTCTTGCGCAATAAGTACCTATACCATGGCCTGAAGCCAAATCAAGGTAACTTATCTCCGGAGTACCTATACCATGGCCTGAAGCCAAATCAAGGTGACTCATCTCTGAAATACCTATACCATGGCCCAAAGCCAAATCAATGTATGACTCGCACCTAAAGTGCCGATATCATGGCAAGAAGCCAAATCAATAAACTCGCACACTAAGTGCTAATATCATAGCCGATTCTTCATCGAACATTTCTAAAATTTCAAATTCATCAACAATACAATTATAAAGCATTTAAAACACAATTATACTAATTCTTATTAACATACGAACTTACCTCAAACTTGTACGACGGAAAACGATTATTTAATCGATAACTTTGTCTTTCCCTCGTTCTAAGTCTGTACGTCATTTTTCTTGATCTATATAATCAAATTTAACTCATTTAATCATTATTCTACTCAATTCAATCAAATTTCATATTATGAAAAAATTACCGTTTTTCCTCTATACTTTTGACCTTTTTACAATTTAGTCCCTAGGCTCGTAAAATTAAAATTCATGAAATTTCATCACACCCAAGCCTAGCTGAAATTCAAACATGCTCATAACAGCCCATACAATTCACAATTTCACATATTTAACACACCATTTTCACATTTATCAATTTAGCCCTTATTTGACAATTTCATTAAAAATCCTTTAACAAAAGTTGTTTATTTAACAACAAGGATTTATTTTCTTCCATAAAACTTCAAAACTCTATTATACTCATCAATGGCAATTATCAAACTATTCAATGGTTTTGCAAATTAGCCCCCTCATTAGATAGATTAAGCAACAACAATTCCAAAAACATAAAAATCGATAAAAACGAATACCAAATTCACTTACGTGCAAGGATTTTTCCTAAGCAAAAATTTCAAGCTGCCATGGCTTCTAAATGCGGTAATTTTCGGCTGAAAGATGAAACAACAGATGGCCACTTTGTTTTATTTTATTTAATTTACCTTTAATAGCATTTTTACCATTTTACCCTTACCTAACTTTGAAAATTACTCAACTACCAAGCCATGCACATTCACTATCACCTTTAATGGATTAATTACCATTTAAGGAGCTCCACTTCAAAGTTCTGTAGCTATTTAATACCTTTAGCTAATAGAACACAACTTTTGCACTTTACGTGATTTAGTCCTTTTCATCAAATTGAACATGCAAACGGTAAAATTTCTTAACGAATTTTTTATACCATAATTCTAACATACTGTAGACCTCAAAATAATATTAAAATAATTTTTTTTTCAACTTCAAATTTGTGGTCTTGAAATCACTATTCTGATTTTTATCGAAAATGGGCTGTTACAGTGCAAGTATACAAATTCGTATCAAGTAATAAGTATGTAAAAATAGTATCATCTCCACAAGGACTGTATCTATTAATCAACAATTGTAGAATTAATAATTCAAAAACTGGTTAAGAAAATAAAATAAAATATTTGAAGGTGATGGATGTCTTAATTAAATCAACAACTAATATACAAATGAGATGAAATAAATGTTTAGCAACAATTCACAACATTTAACAACAATAACATGAATAAGCTAGAACAATTACAACTCTTAATTTAATTCATTCATTATCATGTTTAACAATTTTTTGGAAAAATTCCATGGCAACTCGATCATTTATGAACTTGGAAACTAAAATCATAACCTTTTACAATATCTTAGATTTGTCACTTAGAAAATGTGCATATGTAACCTCCCAAACCGGCCTAGACGTTATGGTCGAATCGGGTAGGCCACATTGGACACCTTAGTGTCGAACCTACCCTAACGATAGTTAAAAACCTTCAAGTACTCATTTTTTATAAAATCGTGGCTTCTATTGCTAGCTTTGGAAAACGTCCATTTACTTAGTCCAACCATGCTTAGGTCAAATAAGCAAATTAGGTGAGTTTAACCATGCTTAGGTCAAATAAGCAAATTAGGTGAGTTTTTGTAAAACCTTATTGATGGGGTTGCCTTTGAAAAATCATTTTGTTATCTCCTTAGCAGTGAAAATTTACCATTACTAGTCAAATTCTTAATTTAGCCATATATCATGCATAGTCCATTTCAACATATTTTTAAAAATTGTGTATCTATACCAAATATGCGTATCATGCATGCATGAAAAACCCCAAAAACTCGAACAGTCCCAAACCACAGTTTAAAGAAACTTTACAATAAAAAACTGAATAATAATAAAATAACCAAAAAAATATAACTAAATTAAAATAATATGACGAAGTAAAGTCCGAAGTCCGAAGTCCGCCATACGTCCGCATGCCAATTCTAATCCTAAGTTCGATCATTACCTGAGAAGTTGAGATAATAGGGTGAGCTTAACAAGCTCAGTGTGAGACTAAACAAGTATTAAGCATTCATACAGGCAATTTCATAGAGGTACCAATAACATAATCAAACATTATCAATAATAGTTGTAACGCTCCAAATCCCGAAAAACCCTTGTTAAATTATTTTTGTGTGTTGCAGCATGGATGTGTGTCTGACTTAGTGGTTCAGTGCTCTAGGAAGTCATGGGTTCAAGCCTTGGCTTGAACAAATTTTTGCTTCTACTTGAATAAACCCTTGTCTTCTGACAATAGGCTTCTTAAATTAAAATGAGTAAAGCATGACAGTATAAGGCCTGCTAGCCTAGTGGTAAGTGGCGTGTGGTGTGTGTATAGGGGTCTTGAGTTCGAGCCCTCCTATGCGCAAAGGTGTTCTATTTTGATGCTCTGGCCATGTAGGAAGTTAGGGTTGACCGAAACTCTATAATATGAGTGGTTGAGTGGAGATTGAATAGCCAATTTTTAGGAGTGGATGGGGGGATCGGATATGGGAGTTGATGGTTGAGTGATATGGGGAGAGTTTTGAGAAGGAAAATTAAGAGGTTTGAGGGGAGTGGTAGAGGATGTGCCAAAGTAGGACTCTCACTCATAGGAGTATTCATCTTTTGAGCAATGTCTGAAGATTGGTCATTTGTTTTGTTGCTTTTAGTTCTTTCTCCAGGGAGTGCCGAATGTGGTTAGGATTTTTACTCTTTATTTTGGAAACTATTGTGGTCTTGCTTCATATTTAAGGGGTTGAGGTTGAAATGACCATTTGGGATTCGTCCTATAGTTCTCCAAACCCTTGCCGAATACCTTTCTCTCCTTATCTCTATTCTCTCAACTTTCATCAAGCACCCTCATCGCGTGGCTAAGAACCGAGCACCTTCTACTATTTCTTTTCTTACGGCTCCACCATCTTGCTTTTTGCTCTTTTATCTTTCAAGCCTTTCCTTTATCCATCTTGTGCCCTTGCTGATTACTTCCCTTTACACTTTCGTTGTGTTCTTGGTAGCGGTTTGTAAGAGGCCTCTGGCAAATCGGTAAACGCTTATGCTCCTTCTCTGATTTCGCTCTTCTGTTAGGATCTTGCCTGCTAACACCTTTTATTCTACCGTTCATTGATAGGAGTACAATTGGTCTGCTTTGCCTCTATTGTTTGTCTGTGCTTTCGGTGGTTGCTTGGGGTGGTCGTATATTGATTGGTGAGTCTCTATTGGTTTCTGATCTTTCGGCTTCCTCCTCTTTTCCCTGACGCTAATTTTCATTTCTTTTCTCTCCTGGTCATGGTGTTTCTTCGAGTTTAGTATCGCTCGTGGAGTAAAGGAGTTCAGTAACATTTCTGAATCGATCAGGAATCTTTCTCTTGTCGCTCACTCAAACAAGGCGATAGTAAGTAATCCTTAAACAAGTTTTGGTTAGAGTTCTTTCAACTCATGTGTTAGGTTTAACCGAGGCTTCTATTGTTATAGGTTAGGGTGCATATGGGCTAATTTGAGCGTCTTCACAATCAAGTGTGTGTGTACAACACTACCATTAGGTGTGAAATGGCAGAAAAGTCGAAAAGCCAAAAATTGAGGCTGTTTACACCATACGGGCGTGTGGCAGGCCGTATCGTAGAACACAACCATGTGGTCAACGAGATGGCCACAAGCGTTTTCATGGGCCAAAATGATAGTGGGCCATTTTGGGCCGATCTGGGTCGTGTGGGCCCAATGGGCCCCACACAAAAAAATCACACAAAGTTTGGTAAATTGTGGGCCAGGCTATGTAAACTACACGGCTAATGCCATTTTTGGGATATGTGGGCCATACGAGAGTGGGAGCCGCCCACATGGGTCCAAAATATGGGCTATAGGCCCATTATCACTAATTGACTGTTAAGGTTGCACGGGTCGCCCAAGATGACTGTGGACCTACTATTGGGTCGGCAAGTATACTTAGACCCCATATTGATGAAATGACCATTATACCCCTGTGAGGTAAATTAACTGAAATACCACTGTGCTATGTGTGACCAATTTTGAGCCTGACATTTCTACATACACGTATGATATTATGTTGCATTACATGGGGTAGGATATATGATATTGGAGGAAGTGTACTAGAAGGCTATAAGCCTATTACTGACAACTCTGCTGCAAATACTGTTTAGTGTTGCAACCGGTACGACTTGGTGTGTAGGGTTGGATGGGTCGATTTTATCCCCACATGGTGTGTAGGGATAGTACGGAGATGGTGTGTAGTGGATGAATTGGGTAGGATTCTTTGCATACTGTACTGAAATGGGCTAAGGCCCAGACTGCCACTGTTACTAAAATGGGCTCAAGCCCAGATTGCTATTGTTACTGTAAAAGGGGCTAAGGCCCCTAACTGAAACTGAAAGGGCTTAAGCCTAAATTGCGCTTACTCTGTTTGGATGCTATTATGGGGTTTCACACACTGAGTTTTCGTAAACTCACCCACCTATTATCTATGTAGGAAATCCCCAAGCTTAGACGGACCGAGGCGACGGAGGACTCAGTGGGGGCCACTCATTGTAGTTATTTCTTTTGATACTATACTTAAGATTTTATTCTAGGTTTTTATTATGTAATAAGGCCTCTTTAATTTTTATTTTAATTTGGGGATTTATTTACTTGAGATTTTTTTATCAATTAGTATTAGGTCTCAGGTTTTCAAGAAAATTTTAAACAAATGTTTTTCTAAAAACACTACGTTTACGCAACACATATTAAGAGCTTTCGCAACAAACACAATGTTAAAGTTTTAATGACGAACTAATATGTTTGATAATCGCTAAAACAACTTGAGTTTTTCCCAATGAAAAGAAATCCTAAATTTTTGTTAACAAACCAAAGGAAATTTTAAGAAGCATAGTTTTTAATCAACTAGTGTTCTGAAAAAACACTCCAATGTGACATCACAGATTCGACCATAACGTCTAGGCCAGGTTTGGGGTGTTACAATAGTTTTCAAATGCACATGATTGTGAAAAGTGCACCTGTGAGATCCTACCCATACCATCCGCTACATACCACAAGTTCCCCAGAACCTATTTGCCAAACTCTAATGTATGTGAGCAATGCTCAATGTGGTTAAACCACCAATAATCAACAATGTAGTGAAACTACCAAATAAATAATGCAATATAATCGCCAATCCTTTCGCTACTCCAAATTTAGTGCACTGACTAAAAATATATGCAGACTTAATATGCCGTTGGTACTCCACGGAACTCCTTTGTCAACTATAAAATCCTACCTCAATGCACATGCAATATGTCATACAAATTCATACTTAATCATATTTCAATACATTTTACATTTATTCGACATGTTCAACATGTCTTCAATAATCACATACTTTTAGAAAAAGGAAGCAGTGTTTCAATTTTCAAATTACCATTAAGATGGTATTTGTCTATATCGTTCAATTCACATATTTTATGAATTTCATTGTGTACCGATAGTAACCTCACATATATATCATAGTAAATATTTCATGCATGCACAAACCTAATATCTCAACATTTCATACCATTCAATCAAACATTCTCATATCACATAATATAATTATACATAACAATCTCAATTACATATTCATATAGTCAAACTAGTAATTTTGCCAACACATTAGTCTTTTAAGGCTCAAAACGTACCTGGTTCGGCCACTCGAAAAAATAATATTTTTGCTACTATGCCAAACCAATCAGCAAGCTAATTTATCAAATATAACATGACATTTATCATAATCAAACAAATTTTACAAGTTTAGGACCCACACCTTATTTTTCTCTTTCTCGCAGCACCCTAGTGAAATTTCAATATTCCTAGTGAATATTTCAATATTCCTTAATAAACCTTTATACTATCCTAAACCAAAATTCAGTATAAATTCAATCAATTTACCACTTAACCAACTCCCAATTACCTACTTATGGGTTCAAACCAATTTTTGAATTAATAACTATTTTACGAATTCAACTAGTTCGATTCACAACAGCAAAATAGGTTTTTAGCGGCGTTTTTTTGAGCATATAGCGGTGCTTATAAGTGCCCCTAAAACAATTTGCAGTGTTTTGATAAGCACTGCAAAAAATGCTGTTATAGATAACGCAACTAAATTTTGCGGCATTTATGTGGAAAAACGCCGCTAAAGAACATGACCTTTAAAAAATACCGCTATAGAACATGACCTTTACAGGTGCTTTTCCCACAAATGCCACTAAAGAACATGACTATTAGTGGCGCTTTCCTATAAACGCTGCTAAAGAGTATGACCTTTAGTGACATTTTTCCCACAAATGACTTTAAAGAACATGACATTTAGCGGCGCTCATGACCTCTAGCGGCGCTTTCCCCACAAACGCCACTAAAGAACATGACCTTTAGCAGTGCTTTTCCCAAAAACCCCACTAAAGGTCCTGTTCTTTAGCGGCATTTTTAGTAAAAGCGCCGCTAAAAGTATTGTTCTTTAGTGGTGTTGTGAAAAAATGCCACTAACTTTAGCTAAATTTTACCAACCTATTTTCATTCAGATAGAACCAGAATTGTCAACATAATTTCCTGTAACATCAAATCCAACCAAAAATTACAAATCTAAATGATATTTCAAATCCAACAAAAGAAATATGAATATGATCTAAATTAATAAATGAAATAACAAAATATATTATATTCAAAAGTTATATTGTAAAAATATTCTCACAATAAGAAAAAAAAGTCTAAGATGGCAGATTCTGTGACTGCTGAAAAATCTTCATCATATTTTGAAGCTGTAGCTGGAGTTCGTCATATTTTTTGCTTCCCTCACTGCTGCCTCCGTTTTAAGTTGCAGATAGAGTTCTTCATATTTTCTTTGAGCCTTTGCTTCTCTTGATGTTGCCTCCACTTTAAGTTGAGCAATTTGCTCAACTGTGCTCGCTTGCATCTGAGCCATCTAGTCTCTTAACCTCTGAACTTCAGCTTGAGCCTGATTCCCTGAAGACATGTATTACTGTGAGCTGGATCCAAAATATTGGGTTGGGTTAACAAAAGATCCTTGAAATCAAACCCGACCATACCTTTCAAGACCCAAAATTTCAGTAATAATTCGGTTATCAATGCCGTCAAAATTAACAGAACTATCACTTGAAGCGATAGCTTCATACTCCGCCCTTTTATCCTTTAGTTTCTCCTAATAAATCAATCAAAGAGTTAGAAACGAAATATATAATCAAAATAAATGCAACATAACTTAACATTATTTGCATTACATACGACGAATAAAACCATTATAATTAAACATGATAAATATTTAAAATAATTCAAATTTTATTAAGTAAATATACCATAATTTCTGTAGCTTCAGTAGTCATAGGAGACCCATCTTTCTTTCTATGTGTAATGTCAAAAAGCTGAAGGAGTCCAACATTTTGACCAGACGACAATTCCTACAATATAGTAGGAAAAATATTATTTAGTAGAAAGTAATTGATATTTAACACAATTAATATATTCAAAATACTGTAACACCCTTTACCTGTACCTCAAGCTGGGATAGGATACGAGGCGTTACCGAACACATACAAAGTCATTCATGCAAAACCAGGCTATAAAATTTCATTCAGTTTAAAATGAATCAAACACATGTACATTGTCCCTTATATAGGCCTACGAGGCCCAAAACATACAACAGAGGTGATTCGAGACTAAATCGAGAATTTTTGAAAATTTTACAACACTTAAATTTTTTTTTCGTGTTCGGAGAGTCACACGCCCGTGTCCTCAGCCTCTGTAACTCTTTGTTTATGACATCATCAACAAATAAGGGTCACACGGCCAACTCACACGCTAGTGTGCTAGGTCGTGTCCTCCACACGGTTGAGACACACAGCCGTGTCTCTGCCCGTGTGGCCGAGAAAATGGCTATTACCAAGCCATTTGTCACCCTTATTTGCACATACTTAAACACAACTACAATAGTACAATTCATGGCATAAATAAACTACCATCAAGCAATAACATATCATTTTCATACCATCATCTATCATGCATTAAACATCATGCCTTACCAAATCATTTCATGCTAAATTCACACTCAAAAGACATTAACATATGAATAAATTCATATCCATTATATATATCAAGCAAATATAAACCACATCACAAAACATTGCCATATGCACTTGCCTAATTATCTGGGCTTACAACCAATTAGCCAATATAGCCAATTTGCATGGCTACAAATTACATCCAACCTTTAGCCTTCATAAGGCAATACATTTAACCAATTAATAATGACTCATACAGCAAATAACCAAGTCCCTATACATGCCATAAACTTAAAGGGGTTTGCATTCACTTATACCGACATGATAGCTTAATAGTGTGATAGCATCTCCGGCGATCTCCAACCTAAGCTAGCTAAAAACCTATAAGAGATGGGAAAAGAAGGGGAGTAAGCTTTAAAGCTTAATAAGTCTATATGAAAATAATAAGCATTTTATTAACATGATTCTACCAATTCTCACAACATGATCTCAAGGTAACACAATCATATTTGCACCTTTTTACTTATATTCATGACAAGCTGTCCACTCAAGTCATGGTCACTCAATTATTTATAACTTGAGCTATAGAATTCTAAATTAAGATCTGTTAGAAGCATTTGAAACTAGACTCATATATCTTTCTACCATTAAATTTTCAGAATTTAAGAATCAACCAATAAGTACACTTTATTCTTCAAAGTTACCCCTGTTATGCTTTTTGACAGCTTTGACCTTTCTTTACTAAAAATTAATTATATCTTAATACAGGATTCGGATGATGCTCCCATCTATTTTTATTGAATTAAAAATTTATTCATATAAATTCTAACCCATAATTATTTGTGTAAAATTTTTAGTGATTTTCCAAAGTCAAAACAGGGAAATCCAAAATCATTCTGACCTTGTCTTACGAAAACTCAAGTATCTCATAATATGAAATTATTTTGCTTACAAGGTTTCTTCTATGTAACACTAGACTCAATAATATTTAATTTCATATTTTATTCAGCCTCTAATTCGATTTTCACATTTTTTGGTGGATTTTCAAAGTTGGACTACTGCTACTGTCTAAAACTATTTTAGTGCAATATAATGATAACTAGCATAAGTTCATTTTCAACTAATCATGAACTCACCATTTCATGGATTCCATGTTCAATTACACAATGTAAGGTAGCATGATATTGCAACAAATTTCATAATCGTAATTCATACATCTTAGCTCACCGAGGTCTCGACATTTCAAAATCTCAATAACTATAAGCTTAGCGTACATACTTGTACCCTTTCAACATTTTTCACATATCCATTCTTGTCTTTGACATACCCTTTTGGGACTATCATCAAATCATTCTTTGAACTACCCGTTGAACACTTGGAATACTATTGGATACGTGGAAAACTTGCACATAAGTGCCACATATACATACGTAGCCAAAGCTACCTTAGAACATGTAAGTCTTGAAATAGAGCAACTCACGGGCTTGCTTACATAAGCTATCGTCAGGGTGTAACTATGCGGGCTGCTCACACAAGCTGTCAGGTATCCGAACCACTCAGGACTACCTAGCCACTAGTATGACACACAAGACCAGTACCCAAAACCAAATTACATTATCTCGTACATCATGAACTTAGACCACTCAATGAGTTCAGAGGTCACATATATATATCACGAACCCAGACCTCTCAATGAGTTTAGACTCCTTAATTCCGAGTGACATGTCACTTGTATCCTAGACTATTCCTAAGGTTCAAACGGGTTTCCTTGCTTGTCGCATCACTGTCGAACTTGCTTGCAATGTTGTTTACGATATCCATAATACCAACCATGTACTCATGGAATATCAAGGCATATAATTCATGATAACAAATAAACATTTAAGTTCATATAACATTAAAGCATTTAAACACGTAATTCATCACATTATTTACACATGAACTTACAATTCATGTAACATGAAGCATTAACATTCAAGTATAACATTGCATTATTATTATTGCACGAATATTGTTTTCCTTGATCTATAATATCACATTTAGCTTACTAATTAGTCGCATTATTCATTGTGACCCAAAAATCATATTATGGCAAAATTATATTTTTTCCCCTAAACTTTGACATATTTACACTTTTACCCCTAGGCTCGTAAAATGATTTTCATTCAATTTATTCGTACTTTAAGCCTAGCAAACCATTTTCATAACTATAGACACCCACAATTTCCACTAAATCATACTTTTATGATAAATTTTATAACTTTTACAAATTAGTATTTTTTAGCGTTTTCACCGAAAACTACTTAGTAAAAGTCGTTTAACACACAACAAACATTCATATTCCTCCTTTAAACATCAAAATACACACATCTAGCACATGGTTAAATTTTTAAACATCAACTCTAGCTCAAATAAATGGTAGAAATAGCTAGATCTTGTTATGAGGGTTTAAAAAACGTAAAAATTATTAAAAACGGGGTAAGAATGGATTTACATTCGAGCTTGGAAGCTTGGAAAACCCTATCCATGGTTTCTATATGCAATTTTTGGCCATAGCTTGAAAATGGACAAAGATTGGCTTTTAATTTTGTTTTAATTCATTTTAATTACTAAATGACCAAAATGCCCGTAACTTAAAAATATTCTATTTCACCTATTTCATGTCCATTATTGTCCAAAAAATTAACCAATGGTCTAATTACCATATAAGGACCTCCAATTTAAAATTTCATAGCAATTAGACACCTCTAGCTTCTAGAACTCAGGTTTTGCACTTTTTACAATTTAGTCCTTTTGACCAAATTGAGTGCCCAAACGTCAAAATTTTCGAACGAAATTTTCACGAAATCATCCTGTGAAATTGTTGACGATAAAAATATAATAAGAATAAATTTTCTTACGTCAGATTTGTGGTCTCGAAACCACTACTCCGACTTGACCTTAAATCGGAATGTTACAACTCTCCCCCCTTTAGGGATTTTCGTCCCCGAAAATCTTACCAGATGAAGTTGCTTTCAACTTTCATGAAACACTTTCACTAACTTCTCAGAATCACGATTCGATTTAACTTCGTATATGTCTTTTCAATAACCTTTGAACTTTAACATACAATGCTAGAGCATATCGTCAAAAATCTGAGTTACTCTCTTAGACTCACCATCAATCTACAGATGTATTACAATGCTAAGATAAAAATGCGTACTCATAGTTTCATGTAGCTTTTTTTCCATAATTGGGATATAGCCCTCGGCTCTTGATCTGAAAAAAATAGAGACTGATATTTCGCATAATCGAATAATCTCAAAAACATCTTATTTGACTGGTTTGTTAAACAAGAAATCTGTACATGCTCAATCAATCAAAATCTGATAACATCTTCCTTTTCAGAGATAAAAATAATTCAGATACAAAATCTATAGTTTTTCCATCTTATTTTCATTCTAGAATCATCACTGACTGTAATAGTCCTGAATACTCTTGAAGTTTGGCTTTTACCTGTTGACAAATCGACATTTGAATACATATACAAAATATCATGTAACATCCACATCACTAGCACATCTACTCTATATAACTGCACATTTTATTACTCTTGGATGAATAGACTACTATTGAGCCTTGTGCAAAACTTTTGCATAAATGCTGGATTCATCAATACGCAAATTCTATCTCGAAATAACAATAATAGCAAGAACCATATCCGACCTGACATTCAACATCAGAAGTAAACTCACTCTGAATCCATTTAGATTATAATTCACTATCACATTTTCAAGCTTATCAGTTGCACAAAGGAAACATCACTTTAACATTTAATATAGCTATAATTAGACCATTATCAAATAAGATCAATCAAGTAACTAGTACTCACAAAAATAAACAAAGATTTTCCATCTAGGTATTTGTAACTATAACTGCTTTCTCCATGATTGATTGATAATTTCCCAAAATTGTTCAATATCTCAAGTTATCAACACTGTCTTTAACTCAGATTTTTTTCTGTGCCAACAGATACGTTAAACTCTTAAGATCAAGAAACATGTAACAATCTTCGTTGAACAAACAATGTCGACAAATTCTCAATATAGACATAATAGTGATCATCTCTAAATCACTAGTCGAACAGTTCCTTTTTAATGTGACATTAACCATCTGAAAATCAAAACCATCACTTTACATTTTAGTAATAAAACACCTACCAATCCATTCGATAGTGCATCATCGAAATTCATAAATTCAATTGACCTGTTCACTCTGATAAAACAACTGAGTTAATTTCAACTGTCAAATAATAACATACTAAAGTTCTCTTTTCTTCATGTTGATAAAGCAACTCAAACACACAGTCTTTTCAATTTCTCTTAACATGCTAATCAAAGGTCTAGCAACCATATTAACTTAAGGAAATAGAATATCTGATTTAATTCATTGACTTTAATCAGACTTACCTGAGGGAAGAGATCCATCATATAATTTTTAGCTTGTGCTCTCATTGTTTATACCTTTTCCAAAGAAAATTCCTTCCACGAAAATTAGAGAAATCCAGACACCAGAATCACCCCATTCCTATTATCGAATCTAGGAATATAATCATTGTAACACCTCTAACCCATATCCGTCGTCAGATTAGGGTTACAAGGCATTACCGATCATATCACAGTTCATACTAATACACATTACACTTTACAATTCAAAATTTACTTTTAAGCTTTAGTTCAGCAAATCATGTATTAACATCATGTATGAATACTATAAGTTTTAATTTCAATGAGTCACCATTATCAATCCACACGATTTCTCTTTTTTTAAAAAAAAAATCAAAACACTTACCAAAGCCGAATTGCTACTACACATATTAAATATTTCATAAACAACTATAGGGAAATAATTTATTTGCTAAATACCAAACGTCAATTGATTATGCCATATATATATCCATTTGTTTTACTAATAAAAAAATCACTATTCATATGGTCTTTTATTTCATTGTATCACCCGAATGTATGACCATTCTATGCTCAAGATTTCATACTTCTTCATTTTTACCTTGTCAATTCACATGCATACATTTAAATAAGTAAATGAAATAACATACACATATATCACCCTTAATATAATCGTATATATATTTAACTAACAAGCTTAACCGAATATATATAAGCATGTAATTTTTATTATCAACCCAACCTTCAATTTATAAATTTAAGTTCCAAAATGTCAAACTTACCATGTTCAAAATAACTATATACCCTCTATTGCCAATTCACAAAATACTTCTAAATCAAACATGACAACCAAATTTACATATACAATCATATTATAAAATTTAATAAATAAACATATATGTTTCAATACATTATGCCATAGCCAAACCTGTTAATGATGCTCACATATAATATAAGCAGCTTACCTAAAATAATGATTACATTTAATATAAAATACATACCAAAAAATCGGCCAAATTTATCCAGGAAGCATATGCAATATTTATCAACTATTAAGCTAAATGAACATTTAACCAAAAGCAAATAAAATCAAATTTAGGCATAACAAGCAAACCATTTTCGAAGCACATGGTACCTAACACAACGTCACACATGCAAGGCACATAACTATATAACCAAAGTGAACATAAACCGAACTTAACATAACCGAATTTAACAACAAGCCATTTTCGCATGGCCATTATGCAAACCAAAATCTAACATTTCCAAAACACATTCCAGCCTATACATGCCATAATTCGAGTTTGGTTATTTAAATACCGAAGCTGTAGATAATGTGATAGACTTTGCTAACGATCCCCGAGCTTGCAACTTGAATCCAAAAATCTATAAAGTAAAAACAAATATACACACAGAGTAAGCTTTTTATAGCTTAGTAAGTCATAAGCAAATAAACCACTCAGTAATATACTCAACCTATTTTAAGTTAAACCAAATAGTGTTATCATTACCAATGCTTAACTTAAACTTACAAAAGAGATAAAATAATAAATTTCCATGCATCATTTTTAACTTGGCCGAATTCTCACCTAAATTAAATAACCAAATATCATTTAACTTTCAGGCCAAATTATCATAATATAATCAAGCATATATATATATATATACCATTTAAATAAGCTCAAGAATTATAATATGACATTTTACACCCATACTTCCAATTTGACCGAATACTCATATAGTCACTAACATATTATTAATCATTTCCAAAGCCAAGAAGACATATTTAAACTTAGTACAATTTCGCTCAAGTGCATAAGCTCATGTATCGAAATAATATTTCATATACATATACTAATCATATAAACGAATATATCTCATCGTATATATACATATATAAGGACTATTCATAACGTACTTAATACTCATTCACAAAGCCAAATACTCATATTACATACACATATTTTCTTTATTTTCATTTTACAAGATTTGTATCAAATAGCTAAGGTGTTTACTTACCTTACCTCAAGTAGGTAACAAGTTAATTCACACCTGGCATAAAGCTCGTTTCACATATTCGAACTCAATTTACCTTTTTCCCAATGAACCATTTGGAATTGGATAGGACACTAGGATAATCACACAAGTCGTACAATGCCAACATCCCAGACGTGGTCTTACATGTAGTCACATATCGATGCCATTGTCCCAAATGTGGTCTTACATGTAGTCACATATCGATGCCATTGTCCCAAACAGGGCCTTACTCGTAAACACATATCGGAATCACATTTCGATGCCATGGTCTTACTCGCACACATATATCAGAATCCTATGTCATGAAATATGTATCCTAACTACTCCTTAGGTTCATACGGGGCTTTCAGACGTCATAACTCGGTCATAACTAATTTAGAAATGTAGTAACCAACCCTTTTCAAATTCGGCCATAACAATTATAAATTCATACATTTCATAACAGCATGTATCTCTAGAATTTAACTACAATTAAATGTGTCTATTTGCTTATAAACTTACCTTAGACGATACAAAACAGAACAAGGCAACTAGTCGACAACTTTCGTTTCCCCCGATCCAAATCTGATTTATTTGGTTCTTGATCTAAACATATTCAAATTAAGCTCATTCAAACATATTTTCATTCAATTTAGTCCAAAAACACATAAATGGGAAAATTACCATTTTACCCCTAACATTTACACTTTTTACAATTTAGTCCTTTTTGTACAAAACACAAAATACACAAAATTTCAGCTTACCGATGTTGAGCCGAATTTTTCCCACTCTCAAACAAGTCCATATATTCAATTTATTTCACATTTTAGTCCCTCAAATTATTGTTTTTGGCAATTTAGTCCTAATAACTCAAAATCATCAAAAACTCCAATACAAAATATGTTAATCTAAAACATATCTTTCATATTTCATCATCAAACAACAAAAAACCACAAGCTCTCAACAATGGCATAACTCAAAATATTCACCAAAATAAAAAAATTCAAGCATGGGTTTTGTAGTACTTGAAGCAACGATCTCAAAAACGTAGAAATTATCAAAAATTGAGCTAAACACATACCTTGATTGAGCTTATAAGTGGCCGACCCTAGGTTTCTCTTTTTCTTTTCTTTTGTTTTTAATTTTGGTGCAAGAAAAAAGAAAAATAATATGAATATGTTAACTTAATTTTAATTTATTAACTATTTTACAATTTTACCCTTTTAAATTAAATAACTAAAACACATATTATAAGGGCACAATCGACCATTATAAGTTCCAATGGTCTATTTGCAACCTAAAGGCTTCCATTTAAAAAGCCAATAGCATTTTGGCGCTTTATACATTAAACTACCAAATTTTCAATTTACGCAATTAAGTCCTTTTATTTAATCGGATACCTAAACGACAAAATTAAATTACGCAAATTTTATAGATATAAATTCACACAGAATAAATACAAAAAATAGTTTTAAAATATTTTTTTACTCGAATTTGTGGTCCCGAAACCACCGTTTCAAATAGGGTTTAAATTGGGCTGTTACAATCACAATAAACATAGTCATCACAGACTAAAGAACATACTTTAAAGATGAGCCATGTCCGATAATTTACACAATAAAGACGATAAGAAAACCCAAATATGATATCATAACAGAAATCTGAGAACATAACGCATAAGGAAATAATTATAAAGATCAGGATGAACCCCTAGAGAAAACCAGAAGAAAAACACTACTTACCAGCTCTGGACTTCCTTTGTAACAGAGACAATATATTTTTCGTAGATACACATAAGACAAAGCAACATTCAGTAGAAACAGAAGAATAACCTTACATAAATTTTCACCACCGTCTTTACCCCGGCATATTAGAATAGATTCCCGGAGAGATGAGAAAATGTCGATTGTAATTCAAATAGACTCACAGTGCTTTCATCTAACATTAGAGTTAGCCAAAATTTTCACAGCATAAGAACTTCATCATAAAATGAGCAATCACACATATATCTCTGAGGATAAAAGAATATATAGAATACCTAGAAAAGATCGTCATATTCATTTCAACTGTAACTGTCGCACACAGACATCTTTGCTACTAAATTATCATTTCTCTGACTAATTCGGTCATCAATAGCCTTGTATTATTCTATTCACTAACAAAAACCAATTCAGGAAAAATTTCAGGATACTCATACTTTAGACATCATATCTGAATAAGTCGATTAATCGAGATTAACTTTGTCTTTAACCAAGATATTGTATAATTCAGATGATCTTTAAAACAAACTGACATCTCTTACGGAACTGTATTCACTTGCCAAACTATTCTCGAATCCGTATGCTTTACTAATTATTTCACCACCAAACTCTTTAGTTTCGCCACTTATGAATTTATTCAACGTAATTCTCGTGAATCTTCATCATAAAGCAACACTGGTAAGGGGGTGAGGTCTTAAAGCCTCTAACTTGACTCTCATAAATACACACATATGACTTTGCATTCATCATTAACATAACATCATCCTAATCATATAATTCACCTCAGGCAAATTAACATACATATTTATGTTACATGAACTTACCGGTTGCATTTATTCAAACAATTGCACATAAACACACATTTCGTCAATTTTCAGTAACTCTATTTATCATTTTCACTTAATCAAGCTTGCTGAGCACACATCATCATATGAATGCTAAACAAACATGGATGGACATTTCATCATATGAGTTTTCATTTCATTTCACATTTCCACATTTCTCAACTTAGGGTTATCCTATTTCATACTTTATCACATACATATCATGAACTTCTATTCATACCTTTCTAGATTTTAACACATCGTAAGCACATTTCAATCATCTCAATATCATTTTCAGCATTATCAAAAATAGCTCGATTGGAAGTCATCTCTGTCTTAACAAAACAATTTCGTTAGAGTCGGGAGATATCACACTATCACGAGTAGTAATATGGCATGTATAGTTAGACTCACATATGCTAGGTTAGTCCAAGAATCAACTAAACCATAACTCTGATACCACTAAATGTAACACCCCTTACCTGTACCTAAAGCCAGGATAGGATAAAAGGCGTTACCGAACACATACACAGTCATTCATGCAAAATCAGGCTAAAAATTTCATTCAATTTAAAATGAATCAAACACATGTACATTGTCCTTTATATGGGCCTACGAGGCCTAAAACATACACTGGAGGTGATTCGAGACTAAACCGAGAATTTTTGAAAACTTTACAACACTTAAGAAATTTTCCATGTTTGGAGCGTACGCCCGTGTCCTCAACCCATGTAACTCTCTGTTTATGACATCATCAACAAATAAGGGTCACACAGCCAAGTCACACGCCTATGTGCTAGGCCGTGTCCTCCACACGATTGAGACATACGGCTGTGTCTTTGCCCGTGTGGCCGAGAAAATGGCTATTTACCAAGCCATTTGTCACCCTTATTTGCACATACTTAAACACAATACAATAGTACATTTCATGGCATAAATAAACTACCTTCAAGCAATAACATATCATTTTCATACCATCATCTATCATGCATTAAACATCATGCCTTACCAAATCATTTCATGCTAAATTCACACTTAAAAGGCATTAACATATGAATAAATTAATATCCATTATATATATCAAGCAAATATAAACCACATCACCAAACATTGTCATATGCACATGCATAATTATATGGGCTTACAACCAATTAGCTAATATAGCCAATTTGCATGGCTACGAATTACATCCAACCTTTAGCCTTTACAAGCCAATACATTTAACCAATTCATAATGACTCATACAGCAAATAACCAAGTCCCTATGCATGCTATAAACTTAAAGGGGTTTGCATTCACTTACACCCAACATGATAGTTTGATACTGTGATAGCATCTTCGGGAATCTCCAACCCGAGCTAACTAAATTAACCTATAAGAGATGAGAAAAGAAGGGGAGTAAGCTTTAAAGCTTAGTAAGTTCATATGAAAATAATAAGCATTTTATTAACATCCTTCTACCAATTCTCACAACATGATCTCAAGGTAACACAATCATATTTGCACCATTTTACTTATATTCATGACAAGCTATCCACTCGAGTCATAGTCACTCAATTATTTATAACTTGAGATAGAGAATTCTAAATTAAGATCCGTTAAAAGCATTTGAAACTAGACTCATATATCTTTCTACCATTAAATTTTCAGAATTTAAGGATCAGCCAATAAGTACAGTTTATTCTTCAAAATTACCACTATTCTGCTATTTGACAGCTTTGACCTTTCTTTACTAAAAATTAATTATATCTTAATACGGGATTCGAATGATGTTACCATCTATTTCTATTAAAAATAGGCTCATTAAGAATTTATTCATATAAATTCTAACTCATAAATTTTTTTGTACAATTTTTAGTGATTTTCCAAAATCAAAACAGGGGAATCCAAAATCATTTTGACTTTGTCTTACGAAAATTCAAATATCTCATAATATGAAATTCTTTTGCTTACAAGGTTTCTTTTATTAAGACTAGACTCAATAAGATTTAATTTCATATTTTAGTCAGTCTCTAATTCGATTTCCACAATTTTTGGTGGATTTTCAAAGTTGGACTACTGCTACTGTCTAAAACTGTTTTAGTGCAATATAATGATGACTATCATAAGTTCATTTTCAACTAATCATGAACTCACCATTTCATGGATTCCATGTTCAATTACACAATGTAAGGTAGCATGATATTGCAAAAAATTTCATAATCATAATTCATACATCTTAGCTCACTGAGGTCTTGACATTTCAAAATCTCAATAACCATAAGCTTAGCGTACATACCTGTACCCTTTCAACATTTTTCACATATTCATTCTTGTCTTTGACATACCCTTTTGGGACTATCATCACATTATAAGTGCCACATGTACATACGTAGCCAAAGCTACCTCATAACATGTAACACTCGAAATGGAGCTACTCACGGGCCTACTTACATAAGTTATCGGTCAGGGTGTAACTACGCGGGCTACTCCCACAAGCTGTCAGGTATTCGAACCACTTAGGACTACCTAGCCACCGATAGGACACAAAGGACCAGTACCCAGAACCCAATTACATGTACCTCGTACATCATGAACTCAGACCACTCAATGAGCTCAGAGGTCACATATATATATATCACAAACCTAGACCGCTCAATGAGTTCGGACTCCTTAATTCCTAGTGACATGTCACTTGTATCTTAGACTATTCTTAAGATTCAAACGGGGTTTCTTTGCTTGTCACATCAAAGTCAAATTTGCTCGTAATGTCATTTACGATATCCATAATACCAACCATGTACTCATGGAATATCAAGTCATATAATTCATGATAGCAAAAAAGCATTTAAGTTCCTATAACATTAAAGCATTTAAACATGTAATACAGCACATTATTTACACATGAACTTACAATTTATGTAATATCAAACATTAACATTCAAGTATAGCATTGCATTATTATTATCCAATGAACTTACCTCGATACCAAAAATGCTGAAAAAAGGACTTAACCCTCTAATACTTGTTTTTCCCCGATCCAAGTCTGAATCTTGTTTTCCTTGATCTATAATATCAGATTTAGCTTACTAATTAGTCACATTATTCATTGTGACCCAAAAATCATATTATGGCAAAATTATATTTTTGCCCCTAAACTTTGTCATATTTACACTTTTTCCCCTAGGCTCGTAAAATAATTTTCATTCAATTTCTTTGTACTTTAAGCCTATCCAAATCATTTTCATAACTATAGCAGCCCACAGTTTCCACTAAATCACACTTTTATGATAAATTTTATAACTTTTACAAATTAATCCTTTTTAGCGTTTTCACCGAAAACTATTTAGTAAAAGTCATTTAACACACAACAAACATTCATATTCCTCCTTTAAACATCAAAATACACACATGTATCACATGTTTAAATTTTTAAACATCAACCCTAGCTCAAATAAATGGTAGAAATAGCTAGATCTTGTTACGAGGGTTTAAAAAACGTAAAAATCATTAAAAACGGAGTAAGAACGGACTTACATTCGAGCTTGGAAGCTTGGAAAACCCTATCCATGGTTTCTCTATGCAATTTTTGGCCATAGCTTGAAGATGGACAAAAATTGGCTTTTAATTTTGTTTTTAATTCATTTTAATTACTAAATGACCAAAATGCCCCTAAATAAAAAATATTCTATTTCACTTATTTCATGTCCATTTTTGTCCAAAAAATTAACCAATGGTCTAATTACCGTATAAGGACCTCCAATTTAAAATTTCATAGCAATTAGAATCTCTAGCTTCTAGAACTCAAGTTTTGTACTTTTTACAATTTAGTCCTTTTGACCAAATTGTGAGCCCAAACGTCAAAATTTTTGAACGAAATTTTCATGAAATCATCCTGTGAAATTTTAGACCATAAAAATATAATAAAAAATAAATTTTCTTACGTTAGATTTGTGGTCTCGAAACCACTGTTTCGACTAGACCGTAAATCAGGATGTTACAAATACCTCGTCATCAGCTACACAAGCAAAACTTTTTGACCCAGCTGTGGGCGTGAATTTTTTTTTTTTGCCTACTTATAGTTCCAACTCACTCACGATTCTATATTATGAAATTATTATTGTGTAAACTGAAATAATTATAAGAGTTTGGAAGTAGATAATACCTCCCCTTTCTTTGAATTCCAAAATCTAACTGTGTCTTCCCATTGGTACCTCAGCATTTCCGGTGGGACATTTCACAATTTCACTTCGAGGCTTATATTTTTCTTAAAATATTCCTTCTTTAAAGCACTTTTATGGTCTCTCCATTTTTTCCCTAATTCCTTCTTCACATAATTATTCAAGACCTCTAAATCAAATCTCTCTTACAAATAACACAAGTTTATAAAGTAAATATAAATGAAACTTAATCCAAAGTATTATAAATTACATTCACATTATTACCTTAATATTATCGAGAGCTTGATTTTTGTTACTATCAGGCATATGATGCCATGACTCGTAGTTGATAGGTAACAAATTGGCATTTCGTGCTATAATGCCCAAGTATCCTGCTAAAAGTCGAGCTGCTAATCCAATAGGCTGACCATGACTGTTTCTATCTACTTTGACACGCTCGATAGAATTTAACTCGTATAAATCTTTTAATAGTATACTTCCTCGAGTTTTGCGCCTCCCACCACTTTTAGTTAAAAAAATGGTATATTATAATATAAGAATTGGAAACAAAAATCAATAATAAAAGTCAACATGCATGTAAACTAAAGTTAACATTACTTTGAATTTCTGCAGGTTTGTCAGCTGTATTCGAAACATTCGAAGATCCAATAGCAATCTCTTGTTCACTATTTGTTTCTTTTGAATTTGGAGGATTTTGATCAATACTTAGGTCTCACAATCTTCTTCTAGGCATTTTATCTGCAATATATATAAAATAGTTGAAATATTTGTAACTAATTACAATAATAATAGTACAAATAAAATAGTTGAAATATTTAACAAGATCAAGATTTAAATTATAATATTACATATAATTAAAAAATCATAAAATCTTACTACATCATGATTCGTAAATATCTTCATCCACATCCTAGTGAACCCATTGAAATTGTGTATTAGTATTAGGGATACTTTCATTTAAGTTTTGTTATGGAAAAGGCAAAGTTTCTAATCTTTCGTCGATGTCATCTCTATTTCCATTCCTCATGTCAAACAAGTCTCTAGGGGTGTTACGGAGTACAACGTATGTAACAGCCCGTTTTAGGGTTAAGTCAGAACAGTGGTTTTGGGACCGCAAATTTGAAGTAGCAATGTTAATTTTATTATTTCTTTAAGGTCTACAGTATGATTGAATGATTTTGTGAAAATTTCATTAAGAAATTTTATCAGTAGAGTGTCCAATTTGACTAATAGGACTAAATTGCAATAAGTGCAAAATGTGCGTTCTAGATGCTAAAGGTGTCTAATTGAAATGAAATTTTAAATTACAGGTCCTTAAATAGTAATTAGACCATTATATCTTAAGTTGGACAAAAATGGACATGAATGAGTAAAATTCTGAAGTTAGGCATTAAGGGCATTTTGGTTATTTGATAAATAAAGACAAATAAAACAAATAAAAATATGTCATCTTCTCAAATTAGACTTCCCCCATAGCCGAAAATTTCAAGGTCTCCATAGCTAGGGTTTGGCCAACTTTCAAGCTCGATTGTAAGTCCGTTCATGCTTCATTTTTAATGAATTTTATGTTTTTGAAGTTGTCTTAACATAATCTAGCTATTTCAAGTACAAATTTGAGAGAAAGATGAAGTCTAAATTTTTACCCATGTAAAATATTTGTGTATTTTGATGTCTAATGGTAGAAAATGTTTGATGTTAGGTAAACAACATTTACCAAGTGATTTTTGATGAAAATGTCAAATAGGGACCTATTTGTAAAAGTTGCAAAATGTGTGTAAAAATGTGAATAAATGAAAATTTTGGGCTGTTATGAGCATGAAAAAATATTTGGCTAAGCTTAGGTAATGAAGAAATCGAATGAAAATCATTTTACGAGCTTAGGGACTAAAATGTAAAAAGTTGAAAAGTTAGGGGCAAAAATTTAATTTTTTCCAAAAGGTGGTTTTTGGGATTAAATTGAATAATGTGATAATTAAATAAGTTAAATTTGACATTATAGATTAAGAAAGACGAGGTTCTGACCTAGACTAGGGAAAGAACAAAGTTATGGACTAAATCGAACAATTAATCATTTTGTACCGAGGTAAGTTCATATGTTAAAAATAAGCTTTAATATGATTGTATTTTATTGCTTTAATATTGCATGAATTGCATGTTTGATAAATGTCGATGAGCTTAATCCTATGAACGAGTCTGAAGACAAATCGACAAGCAGAAATCCTGTTTGAACCTTAGGAATAAGGTAGGATACAAGTGACATGTCACTAGGGTCATTATGTGTTATGTGATTATGTGATCTGGGTGCTGGTCTTGTACGTCCTACTGGTGGCTGAGTATACCGCCATATGTTGTGGATACTTGACAGCTTGTGTGAGCAGCACCGTGTAGCTACGTCTTGACTGACAACTTGTGTGAGTAGGCCCGTTGATAGCTCGAGAGTAAGCAACTATGTGATATGAGACTTGGGTAGCTTTGGCTACATGTGTGGCACTTAGTGTGCAAATTTCTCGAGTATCTGGCATTTTTATTTCGAGTGGTTCACTGGTATGTCAAAGATGAAATTATGAGTAAACTCATTTTGAGATGCTACAGGTATGTACTTGGAGCTCATATCTATTGAATGCTTAAAATGATGAATATGAAGTAAGATTTGTGATGGAATAAGTTATGATTATGAGACTATGGTAAATTTGCATTTAATCATGTTATATTATTTGAATATTATATGCATGGTAAGGATGCTTATTTCTTGCATACGAGCTTACTAAGCTATATAGCTTACTCCGTTTATTTTCCATGTTTTTATAGTGTCAGCGAGCTAGCTCAAAATCGGTGATCGTCGGAGATTCGCCTCATACTATCAAAACTATTATTTTGAGTATTTGATGATCTTAGAATTTTGGAAGTATGGCATGTATAGGGCTTGGTCATTTTGTTATATGTGTCAATTTTTTTGGCCAAATGTGTTGGCTTACATTTGTTTAAGATGTTTGATAATTAGCCATGTAAATTGCCTCATTTTGGCTAACATGGTTGTAAGTCTGTTTATATGCATGCATGTTCTAATACTTCTTGGTGATGAGATTTATAATGGTTTGTTACTTGTTGATTGTGGTGCAATGCTTTGTTGTGAAATGGATGAATTGGTTTATTAGTATGCTATATCACCATGATGAGTGAATACAAGTTGTTTTTAGTTTTAGTAGAATTTTGGGAATGAGAAAAATGGTATGTTTAGTTTGGCTTGTTAAAATGTCATGTGTATGTTTGATGATGGCATTGCATTGGTATGTATTAGCCATGATTGTGGATGTTTGGTTGCCTAAGTATGCCATGTTTTGTGCCATTGAATGGGTATAAGTGTTTGTGCTAATAAGGGTGGCAAATGGCTTGGTAAATAGCCTTTATTTTGTCCACGTGAGTAGACACACAAGCGTATGTCTAGGCCGTATGTGAGACACGGTCTGCCCATGGGCATGTGATTCGACCGTGTGTCCCCTAAACCTTAATTTTGAGAAATAGAATACTCAGACTTAAGCACACGGGCAGAGACACGGGTGTGTGTCCCAACCGTGTGGATGATACGGCCTCAAGCGTGTATTCTGGACGTGTGAAGTCTGCACTTATTTTGTAAATATTTAATTACCCACACAGCCTAGCACACGAGCGTGTGACTTGGCCGTGTGGCATCAATTTGTTCATGCATTGCAAAACAGAGAGTTACACGGGGTAGGGACACGGGCGTGTGACTCCTGTTTAGGGCAAAAAAGATTTAAGTTTTGTAAAATTTTCTCGAGTTGTCGATTTAGTCTGAACCACTTCCAATGCATGTTTTGAGCCTCATAGGCTCGTATTAGGGACTTTTATGATTAATTTCAAATGGTTTTAATTTGGATGCAAATTTATGACTCAAAATTTTATGATTGTTTGTGTGATAAGTCCGATAATACCTCGTACCCTGTCCCAATGTCTAATACGGGTAAGGGGTGTTACATTTAGTGGTATCAGAGCTATGGTTTAGTCAGTTCTCGGCTAACATAGCGTGTGTAAGGGTCTAGCTATACATGCCATACATAAATTTTGATAGTGTGACGACTCTTGACAATTTAAACTGTGTTTTCATATAGTAAATGGATCTTGATCGAGAAGTAGTTGATGATGTAGAAAGTAATGCACTGGCTCCCGCCCAAGGGACCGCACCGTTTTTAATGATTTTTATGTTTTTGAAGTTGTCTTAACCTAATCTAGCTATTTCAAGGACCAATTTGAAAGAAATATGAAGTCCAAATTTTCACCTATGTAGAATATTTGTGTATTTTGATGTCTAGTGGTAGAAAATGTATGTTTGATGTTAGGTAAACAACATTTACCAAGTAATTGTTGATGAAAATGTCAAATTGGGACCTATTTGTAAAAGTTGTAAAATGTGAATAAGAAAAATTTGGGTTGTTATGAGCATGAAAAAAGATTCGACTGGGCTGGGGTAATAAAGAAATCAAATGAAAATTATTTTACGAACTTAGGGACTAAAATGTAAAAAGTTGAAAAGTTAGGGGCAAAAATTTAATTTTTGCAATAAGGTGTTTTTGGGATTAAATTGAGTAATGTGATAATTGAATAAGTTAAATTTGATATTATAGATCAAGAAAGACGAGGTTCTGACCTAGACCGGGGAAGAACAAAGTTGTGGACTAAATCGAACAATTAGCCATTTTGTACCGAGGTGAGTTCGTATGTTAAAAATAAGATTTAATATGATTGTATTTTATTGCTTTAATATTGCATGAATTGCATGTTTGATAAATGTGGATGAGCTTAATCCTATGAACGAGTCTGAAGACAAATCGACAAGTAGAAATCATGTTTGAACCTTAGGAATAGGGTAGGATACAAGTGATGTAACGCCCCAAATTTTGGGCCTAGAATAATTAGGCTTCGCATATCGGAGCAATTGGATTTTAGTTGTGCGAGAAGATTTCACCAATTGTGTGTTTGCTTTACTGGCTATGTGCTTTAGGAGTGATTAAGAGTGTTTTGGGAGGTCTTGAGTTCAAATCTAGGCTTTATAAAAAATTTTAGCTTTCCCTAAATTGAATTTGGAGTTAGCTGGAAGGTCTTATTAATATTTTGGTTTAAATTATGACACAAGGAAGCATATGGTCTAGTGGCAAGGTGGCGTTAGGAGTATGTCAAGGAGGTCAAAGGTTCAAGACTTGAAGTGAGCTATGGAGTAGTTATTTTGTAGCTGTGCCGCCCAGTGGTTGTGTTGGAATAGAATTCTGCTCAAGTGGTTGTAGAATTGGTCTTGGGGGAGAGATTTATGGGATATGGACTTGAAGGAGTTTGAAAGTGATTCAAATCGGGGGGTTGATAGATTGTAGGAGTGGATTATGGGGGGTTAAGGGAGAGTTAGTAGTTGGCCGAATATGGGACTTCCCATTGTGCATATTCGGTCATAGGGCCTTTTTCCCATAGTGCCGAATTTTTTATGCCATTTCGGGTTCTCTTTGCTTTTATTTTTTCTCATTTCTCTTTATTGCTGAGCGTATACTAAAAATTGTCCACTCATGCAACTTTTTTGTCATTTCTGGTAAGCGTTGAGTGCTCTTTCATTTGTCCATTTTCTTTCCCTTTTCTATTTCTTGCTCCTTGCTCAAACTTTTACTGAAACCCTTTTTACTTATGGCTCCTCTTTATTTCTTTCAGAGTTTCCGATTGTTCCCCTCCTTATTACTCCTTTTGCAATCGGTTTCTTGCATGACCGAACCTTCTCACCCCATTTCTCTACTTTTTGTCCTTCTTTTCTCTCGTTTTTTCATACTCCTATTTGGCCGAATACCCCTTTGCCTTTTGTGATCATTCTCGTGTATAGTGGCTGAAAATCCTTGCCTTCCTTCAATACTTTCTTTTTGGTCATCAATTTCGGTAAGTAATGGTGTTGTTTTTGTGTTACTGTGCGATCTTCCCTTCTTTCATTGTCGTTACTATCATCCTTCCTCACCGATAACCATTTTTCTATTTACTCTTCTCTGATCTTTTTTCCCAAACTCAACGCACTTGAGTGTTACTCCTTTAGTTTGGAACTGATTCTGTGGGATGGTAAGTAGTAGAGAATAAAACTTTGTTTGGCTTTGAGTTCTTGTGGTGAAATCATATATCTTATCGGGATCTAACGAAGAAGGGATCTTTGTTTAGGTTGTGGTCGAATGTGATCTGATAATTGTTTGAAAGTTGGGGAAACAGGTGTTTCTATTGTTGGTAAGGTCACAGTAGTTGATTTAGTTTTCTGTCGGTTTCTTTTGATAACAAGAGTTGGATGAGTAATCGTTATGATGTTTTAATTTAGGTGCGAGGATACTTTGGTTGCGGTTTGTTTCACGAGCAGGTGTGTAACCGTATGCCTTGTTTTAATAATCGGCTAAAAAGCCAAAAATGTGTGTGTTTTTTACTCTGCTATGATTGTAGATCGGCAAAATGCCAAAAAGCTGGAAATATGTCGTATAATGCCACACGAGCGTGCGATCGCGCGTGTGGTGAACCGAGCTTATGGAATGTGGGTGTACGACGAGGAAGGCCACCATAAGTGAATTTGTGGGTCCACACGGATAAAATCTACGGTAAGTGACTATTAATGAACCGGGCTATGGTGTACACATAGTCGTATCTAAATTTGGGCTAAATGGGCCACACAAGCGTGTGGGCCCACTTGGGTCGAGTAATGGGCCTTAGGCCCACTGCACCATTATGTCTGTTTAGGTTACTTAGGTCGCTCGAGGTGACAATGGACCCTCGGTTGGGTCGTTAATACCCTCGATTTGTAAAATTTTCGAAATACCCTTATTTTACAAAATTATCGAAATACCCCTGTAGGGTAGGATTACCAAAATACCCTTATAGTGTAAAATTACCGAAATGCCCCTACAGGGTAAAATGACTGTTTTTCCCTTGTGGGTAAATGACTGACTTAGACTATGAATTTGATTGATTTGACTGTGATTGTATGATTGTGTTTTAACTGACTTGACTATGGTTGTAAAACTGATATGCTTTTAATATATGTTTAAATGACTGTTACTGAGCATGGCCATTCTGCATACACATGTGATGATTGAGAATGACATACACGACATGACCGAGCATGACATGTGGTGACTTGACTGTGGATTACACGAGATGATTGTGGATCCAGTATTTATCTGTTAAGGTAGCACAGGTCGCACGAGACAACTGTGGACCAATAGACGGATTAGTGCCGCTTAATCTGATTATGGCTCTGTGCCAACCTAAAAATGGTTATGTGCCATCTTGACTATGGCTTTGTGCCAAACGTATTTACCCGTGGCTATGTGCCTAACATACTTATTGATGACTCTGTGCTGATCATATTTACCCAAGGCTGTGTGTCGATTATATTACTGTCACTGATAGTTATGTGCTAAACATAATACAGTTACCGATGGCTTTGTGCCAATTATAATATCACTACTGAAGGCTTAGAGCCGCATATATACTAGCAGCTTTGCTGCGATTTCGGTTAGTGCCACAACCTGTGCTAACATTGGTGTGCTGGTTGGGTGGGTCGATTTTATCCCTACATAAGTGTAAGGTTGGTATGGGTGGTGTGTTGGCTGGATCGGGTGGGATGTATCCTCACACTGTTGCATATCTATTTATGAGATCTGTCACTATATTGGGCTTAGGCCCACTTGTTTTGTTATTAGTTTGGGCTAGGCCCAATTGATTTTGTTATAGGCTGTGACCCAAATGATATTGTAATGGGCTTTGGCCCACCTTTGCTCTGAATCGATTTGTATTACAGTTATTAAAGGGCTTTGCCTGCATCGCATTTTCAGTATATATCGATTACTCTAGTAAGGGAATTACACACTGAGTTTTCGTAAACTCACCCTGTTTATTAACTGTGCAGGTAATCTCCAGCATTAAATGGATCGGTGTCGCAGAGGGACTCAGAGACGACCACACAACTCCACATGTTTTTCTATTTCGTTTATTTAGTTAAACACATTGGTTTTTGATTTGGGTTGTAATAAGGCCTCTTTATTTTCTTAACTTTTTATTTTGGAAATTTATTTAGTATGTTTAATATCTGTTAGAAGTAGGACACAATTTTCCAAAACAATAACTGTTTTCAAACATTACGTTTTCGCAACATTTTTGAAATGGTTTAACAGCTTAAATTTTAAACATCACGTTTTCGTAAATCGGTTACTTTTAAAATTAGCTTCCGCAACCAAAAAAGGAATTTTGGGAATAAAATTAATAATTTTTCATTGTACCACATTTTAAAAATATATATACTAACGTAACTGGGATTTTACTTAAGATTTTTATTAAATAAGAAGGGTTTTTAATGAAAACATGGTTTTCGAAAAACACTTCAATGTGACACGCTAGATTCGGACCTAACTTCTAGGCTGGGTTTGGGGTGTTACAAGTGACATGTCACTAGGGTCATTATGTGTTATGTGATTAAGCGATTTGGGTGTTGGTCTTGTACGTCCTACCAGTGGGAGAGTATACCGACATATGTTGCGAATACTTGACAGCTTGTGTGAGCAGCACCGTGTAGCTATGTCTTGACTGACAGTTTGTGTGAGCAAGCCCGTTGATAGCTCGAGAGCGAGCAACTATGTGATATGAGACTTGGGTAGCTTTGGCTACATGTGTGGCACTTAGTGTGCAAATTTCCCGAGTATCTGACATTTTTATTCGAGTGGTTCACAGGTATGTTAAAGATGAAATTATGAATAAACTCATTTCGAGATGGTACAGGTATGTGCTTGGAGCTCATATCTATTGAATGCTTGAAATGATGAATATGAAGTAAGATTTGTGATGGAATAAGTTATGATTATGAGACTATGGAAATTTGCATTTAATTATGTTATATTATTTGAATATTATATGCATGGTAAGGTTTCTTATTTCTTGCATACGAGCTTACTAAGCTATATAGCTTACTCCTTTTATTTTCCATGTTTTTATAGTGTCATCAAGCTAGCTCGGAATCGGTGATCGTCGGAGATTCGCCTCACACTATCAAAACTATTATTTTGGGTATTTGATGATCTTAGAATTTTGGAAGTATGGCATGTATAGGGCTTGGTCATTTTGTTATATGTGTCATTTGTTTTGGCCAAATGTGTTGGCTTACATTTGTTTAAGATGTTTGATAATTGGCCATGTAAATTGGCTCATTTTGGCTAACATGTTTGTAATTCTATTTATATGCATGTATGTTCTAATGCTTCTTGGTGATGAGATTTATAATGGTTTGTTACTTGTTGATTGTGGTGCAATGCTTTGTTGTGAAATTGATGAATTGGTTTATTAGTATGCTATATCACCTTGATGAGTGAATACAAGTTGTTATTAGTTTTAGTATTATTTTGGGAATGAGAAAAATGGTATGTTTAGTTTGGCTTGTTAAAATGTCATGTGTATGTTTGATGATGGCATTGCATTGGTATGTATTAGCCATGATTGTGAATGTTTGGTTGCCTAAGTATGCCATGTTTTGTGCCATTGAATGGGTATAAGTGTTTGTGCTAATAAGGGTGGCAAATGGCTTGGTAAATAACCTTTATTTTGTTCTCACGGGTAGACACATGGGCATGTGTCTAGACCGTGTGTGACACACGGTTTGCCCTATGGGCATGTGATCCTGCCGTCTGTCCCTTGCACCTTAATTTTGAGAAACAGAATGCTCAGAGTTGAGCACATGGGTAGAGATATGGGCGTTTGTCTCAACCGTCTGGATGATACGGCCTCAAGCGTGTGTTTTGGGCATGTGAAGTCTGCACTTATTTTGTGAAAATTTAATTATCCACACGGCCTAGCACATGGGCTTGTAACTTGGCCGTGTGGCATCAATTTGTTCATGCATTGCAAAACAGAGAGTTACTATGGGCATATGTAGCCACACGGCCTGCCAACACAGGCGTGTCCCATATCCACACAGGCGTGTGACTCCTGTTTAGGGCAAAAATTTTCTAAATTTTGTAAAATTCTCTTGAGTTGTCGGTTTAGTCCTGAACCACTTCCAATGCATGTTTTGAGCCTCGTAGGCTCGTATTAGGGACTTTATGATTAATTTCAAATGGTTTTAATTTGGATGTAAATTTATGACTCAAAATTTTATGATTGTTTGTCTGATAAGTCCGGTAATGCCTCGTACCCTTTCCCAACGTCTAATACGGGTAAGGGGTGTTACATTTAGTGGTATCAGAGTTATGGTTTAGTTGGTTCTCGGCTAACGTAGCATGTGTAAGGGTCTAGCTATACATGCCATACATAAATTTTGATAGTGTGACGACTCCTAACAATTTAAACTGTGTTTTCATATTGTAAATGGATCCCAACCGAGAAGTAGCTGATGATGTAGAAAGTAATGCGTTGGCTCCCGCCCAAGGGACCGCGGTGTCTGAAAGTAGACTTGTGACGATTAGTCAAGGAGGAGAGACTAGGGAAACCTTCTTCCAAAGATTGAATGAGTTTTGTTCGTACAAATCCAGCTGTCCAACATCATCTACCCCTACCTAACCCTCAACTGGCTCCTATAGCTCCCCAAGGTGTAGATTTGGTAAGACTGAACAAGCCTCCAGTCGATAAGATTCGAAAGCAATAGGCTAAAGAATTTAGAGCAAATGTCGATGATGATCCTAAAAGAGCAGAATTCTGGCTTGAGAACTCTATCCTGGTATTTGATGAACTTTCTTGCACACCGGATGAGTGCCTGAAATGTGTTGTGTCACTTCTGAGGGATACGGCATATCAATGGTGGAACATTCTCATATATGTGGTTCCAAGGGAAAGGGTCACTTGGGATTTCTTCCAAGAGGAATTTAGAAAGAAGTACATCAGTTAGCAGTTTATTGATCAAAAACGTAAAGAGTTCTTAGAACTAAAACAGGGTCGTAGGATTGTGACTAAATTTGAGCGAGAGTTTGTTAGGCTCAGTAAGTATGTAACACCCATAACCCCTATCCGTCACCGGAATGGAGTTACGAAGCATTACGAACAAAAACACAATTCCAAACATTCGCATATTCGTATAAATCAAATTCATACATATGTATAGAGCATGAAGCTGTTTTTTTTTATATCAATTGCAATCTTAATCACATTACATATACAAGCCATGCTTCAAAAGTTTAACCATATCAAAATCATGCATATAATAAATAAAACAATTTGCTTATTTATACACATTTGCATGTTAACCCATATCGACCTGTATCACACAACTTTATAAACATTAACTTATATAACATTAGCTAATATTATAACATAACTCAATGTACTTTTAATATTACTAATATATACAAAAATCACCTTGATAACCATAGCTATTATTCAACTTAAATGCCGAACCCATCAAACCAACATTGTTAGCTAAACATCATGCCAATATTACTTATACCTATCACATGCATTTCTCACTTATTTGACTAACGAAATTAATCACAAAAGTGGTACAAAATTTTATCCTTCAGACTTAGGCTAAAATATGCCATTTCATAATCATATGACTTTACTAATTATGCACATTATACAATTATCCAAGACATATGTATACCTTCCTCTCTATTACAAACCGTAATATAATTGACAATTCATAAGCAATAATATCATAGGCATATATATTGGTTTTTCCTATTATTAGCTGAATGCAATTACACACCTTTTACCATTTCTAACTTGCAAATGCACAACCAATCCTTAAACCGTATTTTTGGTCATCAAATTTATCTTCCAAGGATCAAACCAATTTCACAGCTCCAATCAAACTAATTATGCATTATGTCATAATACTTATGCATTCCTTTTTACACCAAAAGTCGAATCATATAACCAATAATCAAAAACTTTCAAATGTCTAATTATTAATCAAACATGTATCATAAATAAATACATATTTATAAGCGTCTATCTCATAGGTAAGTTACTAGTTATATCACTAATGTATACCTAAGTATATCCGCATATGCCATTATGTCAAGTCACCTTTATGGCACAATATATAATCAAACTGGTAAGGATCACAAATATTTATTTAAAATGCAAACACATCACCAAGACACTAATAAAGCTTTAAACACATGGCATATCCATTTCATATATTACTATTCACGTTCGACAATCCATATACAAAACCATTCATCATATTTCATAAACATAAAAGCCGAATCAAATATAGCTAATATCCATCACTTATGTTTTATCACTTAACCAAATTCAAACATATTTAACCAAGCACACAAAACTTATATACCAAGTAATAAGTATATTATAATAATCTTTTACCTTGTTCGGACATAATCAAATACTCATTAATGTTAAATCACATATAAAACCTTAATTAGGTATGACAATAGAATTCCCATACAGGTTTTTCTATTCAATAATCATAACCAAATTGTCCAAATGTACACATCCAAAATCACCAACCAACTTCTATACAAAATATAGATATCACCACATATATCATTCATCCATGACACATAGCATAATAACCAAAATGAACATAAGCCATAAACAAATAAGACTGAATTCAAACATAGAAATTAGGCCATTTTCACATGGCTTAAATTACACAGAACCAAAATCCAACATTTCAAGCTATAATCTAGCCTATACATGCCATAGGTTCGAAAATTTAGTTTATAAAATACCGAAGACAGACGATAGTGTGATAAGCTTCTCTCACGATTCCCGAGCTCGTAACTTGAATCCAAAATCTATAAAATAGAGGTAAACAAGCTCTAATGACATAAACAAGAACAGGCTGTCTAGCCTCAATTCAGGTTGCACCCGCCGTAGCTGTAACAACTCGTTTTAGGGTCAAGTCGGAACAATGATTTCAAGACCTCAAATATAAAGTATAAATATTTATTTTATTATTTCTTTAAGGTTTATATTATGATTTAATGATTGTGTGGATTTTTCGTTAAGAAATTTTATCGATAAGGTGTCCAATTTGATTAATAGAACTAAATTGCAATAAGTGCAAAATGTGTGTTCTAGAAGCTAAAGGTGTCTAATTGAAATGAAATTTTAAATTGGAGGTCCTTAAATGGTAATTAGACCATTATACCTTAAGTTGGACAAAAATGGACATAGTTAGGTGAAATTTCAAAGTTTGGCATTAAGGGCATTTTGGTTATTTGGTTAATAAAGACAAATTTAACAAAATAAAAGATGTCATCTTTTCTAATTTGATAACCCATGGTAGAAATTCACAAGGGGAAGACATATCTAGGGTTTGGCCAACTTCCAAGCTCGATTTTAAGTCCATCTTTGCCCTGTTTTTAATGATTTTTTACGTTTTTTGTGAATGTTGTAACTTGATTTAGCTATTTCAAGGACTAATTTGAAAGAAAATCAAAGTCTAAAATTTTATCCATGTTGAATATTTTTGTATTTTGATTCCTAATGGTAGAAAATGCATGTTTGGTGTTAGATAAACAACATTTACCAAGTGATTTTTTATGAAAATGTCAAATAGGGACCTATTTGTAAAGTTTGTAAAATGTGTGTAAAAATGTGAATAAATGAAAAATGTGGACTAATATGAGTGCTATTAATATTCACCTAAGCTTGGGTAATGAAGAAATTGAATGAAAATCATTTTACGAGCTTAGGGACTAAAATGTAAAAAGTTGAAAACTTAGGGAAAAATGTATTTTTTGCCATAAGGTATTTTTGGAATTAAATTGAATAATGTGATAATTTAATGAATTAAATTTGATATTATATATTAGGAAAGAAGAGGTTCTCACCTAAACCGAGGAAAGAACAAAGTTGTGGACTAAATCGAACTATTAGCCATTTTGTTCTGAGGTAAGTTCATATGTTAAAAATAAGCTTTAATATGATTGCATTTTATTGCTTTAATATTGCATGAATCTTATGTTTGATAAATGTGGATGAGCTTAATCCTATGAATGAGTCTGAAGACGAATCGATAAACAAGAAATCCCGTTTGAACCTTAGAAATAGGGTAGGATACAAGTGACATGCCACTAGGGTCATTATGTGTTATGTAATTATGTGATTCGGGTGCTAGTCTTGTACGTCCTACCAGTGGCTGAGTATACTGGCATATGTTGCGGATACTTGACAGCTTGTGTGAGCAGCACCGCGTAGCTACGTCTTGACTAATAGCTTGTGTGAGCAGGCCCGTTGATAGCTCGAGAGCGAGCAACTATGTGATATGAGATTGAGATAGCATTGGCTACATATGTGGCACTTAGGGTGCAAGAATCCCGAGTGGTTCATAGGTATGACAAGGATGAGAACATGTGTAAGTTCATTCTGAAATGGTTCATGTATGTACGTAAAACTCATGCTTATTAAATGCCTAAAATGATGAAAATGAGGTAACTTTTGTGATGGAATGAATTATGATACTATGGTAAATTTACATTTAATTATGTTATATTATTTGAATGTTATATGCATGATAAGGTTGCTTATTTCTTGCATACAAGCTTACTAAGCTATATAGCTTACTCCGTTTATTTTCCATGTTTTATAGTGTCGCCAAGCTAGCTTGGAATCGGAGATCGTCGGAGATTTGAATCACACTATCAAACTTTCACTTTGGGTATTGATAATCTTAGTGTTTTGAAAGTATGGCATGTATAGGGACTTGGTTATTTTGTTACATGTGTCATTTGACTTGGCCAAATGTATTGGCTTGTATTTGTTATTTGGCCATATAAATTGGCTTAATTTGGCTAACATGGTTGTAAGCCTAAGTACATTCATATATGTGCCAATATCTTTGTTGATATGGTCATGGTATGCTTGGTGATTGATAGAAATGTGACGTAAGGTTTGAATGTGAAATGTTTGGTAATGTGATCTATTGATGAGATGATGAATATGTGTACAAATAGGTATCTTGAAAGTAGTTAATTGAGGCTTGATGAATGTGAAATTGGCATGATTGAGTTAGGGCATAATAAGTGTTGTGAGTAGGATATATGTTGATAATGTTTTGGCATGTGTTGGTCATAAATGTTGTAACACCCCTTACCCGCATCCGATGCTGGGACGGGGTACGAGGCATTATCAGATTTAAACAGAACCAAACATACAAAACTGGGCCATAAATTTTCATCCACTAAAACCAAACAATTAAAGTCAATTTGTCCCTATTATGGACCTACAAGGCCCAAAACATACATCATTAGCAGTCCGGGACTAAACCGAGAACTCACAGAAATTTTAAGAAAGTTTCTAGGTTAGAGCCTCACACCCCCGTGTGGAGGCAATGCACACGTCCGTGTGCTTAGGGACACGCCCATGTCCCACACCCGTGTGGAATTATTTGATTTATTTTCTAATTCGAACCTACAAGGATTTTCACAAGGCCGAGCACACACCCGTGTCCTTAGCCTGTGTCTCTCACACGGCCGGGGACATGCCCATGTAGTAGCCCGTGTGATTTTTAGCAAGCGTTCTGTTTATGACATCATCCTACAAATTTGGGGAACATGGCCAAGCACACGCCCGTGGCTAGAGGCCATGTCCCTCACACGGTTGAGACACACAACTGTGTCTCTGACCGTGTGTTTACTACCATTAATGTTAACCTAAAATTCAAGGTGTAGGGGACACACGGCTGAACGACATGCCCATGGGGCTAACCGTATGTCACACATGGCCTAGACACATGCCCATGTGTCTACCCATGTGGACCATTTGGAGGCCATTCTCAAAGCCATTAGTCACCCTAAAACGATCATACATTCCCATATGTTCAATGGCATATTCCATGATATATTTTGGCACTTAAGCATGCAACATTATAGCATCACTATGACCCCTTATTATACTAGTCTATTAGTATTCACACAACCTTATCTTTTATTCATTCCATACAAATTTCATGGTTTATAATATTCCTTATTATCAATCCATTTTAGAATGCTAAATCATGCAACCACATACAATCAATAAATGATCATCCATCATTCCAACACATACACATCTTAGTATGCATGCAAAGATAACTTAGGGATACATTCTAATCATTAGCATGGACCAAATCACATGGCCATATACAAAATAATCAATGCCCAAATGAGCCATTACACTTGGCTACTTCAACATGACACATATACACAAAATAAACAAGTTTCCTATACTTGCCATGACCAAAATAACTAAACCCTTTTATACCCTAAATCCTCGAAGATAGTGTGATCCGAGCTTCGACGTCTCCCGATCCTTTGAGCTAGTCTGACGTATCTAAAGAGAAGGAAAAAGAGGGAAGGGTAAGCTATATAGCTTAGTAAGTACACATACAAATAATCTACATTCTTGTAACTATTAATAATCTAAGCATAATTACTTATCCATTATGATACTTTTCATCATGTTATATACATATTTACCTTCCAAATTCAGATTCACATGCTTATCCAAATACATATCTTTTCTTAATATCATCATTTACTAAGTTCTCATAGGGTTTTAGTACGTACCTGTGCCATCTTGCACACATATGGCTTACTTAAGTCTTACTTTCAGAGTTCATATTACGTTACCCGATGAACACTTGGAATATGATTCAGACACACGAAATTAATGCACCGAAGTGCCTGAACGTAGCCTTGGCTACCTGATAGAATATGCACCGAAGTGCCTCATATCACAGAATCACATGCCGCTCTCAACGGGGCTACTCAATGAGCTAAAAGAGTATTCGAACACAACTCAGGATACCCAGCACCCGGACCCTAGCATGTATCACATATTATATGAGCTCATAACACACATAGCTATCCTAGTGACATGTCACTTGTATCCTCAACTATTCCTAAGGTTCAAACGAGATTTTAGACTTCCAGACCTTTACCGAACGTACTTGCATAATTGGTTTCTTTCACATGGCTAACATCTCATAATCATATAGCAAAACATCAAGGCATGTTATATTATCAACATAGCCAAGTAAACATATTACACGTACAATTATTAATAAATCATTTAATAGTACTAATTAATATGTTTATTTGTATATGTACTTACCTTGGTGCAAAATATTAGAAATGGAGCTTAAACCTTGTAAACCTTATTCTTTCCTCGATCAAGGCTCGTATCTTGATTCTCTTGATCTATAACACCAAATTTAGCTCGTTTAATACATACATTACTCAAAATGACCCAAAATTCATACTTGGGTAAATTTACTATTTTACCCCTATACTTTCATATATTTGCAATTTAGCCCTAGGCTCGGATGATGCAATGTATGGGATTTCCTAGTTACCCAAGCCTAATCTAACATTTTTTTCATGTTCATAACAGCCCACATTTTCCTTCATTTCACATTTTCCTACCCTTTCTCTACTACTTTTGCAAAATAATTCTTAAAGCCCTTTTCATGAAAATCTACTTAGTAAAAGTTGTTTACCATCCTTTATGCTCTCATATTCTTCCATAAATCATCAAAACATAAGCTTCTCATGCATGGGTAAATTTCTAAACATGAATCCTAGTAGGAAATATGGGTAGAAATAGAGAGAGCAAGTTACCGGGATTTTAAAAATACGAAGAATATTAAAAACGGGGCTTGGGAGCACTTACTAAAGAGCTTGGAAAGCTTGAAAACCCTAGCTATGGAGAACCCCAAATTTTCGGCAGCAACATGAAGAGAATGAACAGATTTTTGGCTTATTTTCCTTTTTTTTCATTAATATACCAAATGACCAAAATGCCCCTAATGCCTTTCCTTCAAAATTTTCCATACAAGCCCATTTTTGTCCAAAAACTTAGAAATTGGGAAAATTTCTCCTTAAGACCTCTTAATTAATAATCCAAAGCAATTTCATACAAATTTCTTCTAAAACACAAATTTTGCAACTTATTCAATTTAGTCCCAAATTTCCAATTGGACACCTTACACTTAGAATTTATTCATGAAACTTTAACACATGCACATATTCATATTCTAAACCTCATAAAAATCTTAAAATCAATATTTTAATGTTAGATTTGTGGTCCCAAAACCACTATTCTGACTAGGCCATATTTTGGGATGTTACAAATGTGGATGTTTTGGTTGCCTAAGTATGCCATGGGTTTGTGCTATTGAATTGGTATAAGTGTTTGTGCTAATAAGGGTGGCAAATGGCTTGGTAAATAGCCTTTATTTTGTCTACACGGGTAGACACACGGGCATGTGTCTAGGCCGTGTGTGACACACGGTTTGCCCCATGGGCATGTGTTTAGGCCGTGTGTCCCCTGCACCCAAATTTTGAGAAACAGAATGCTCAGCATTGAGCACACGGGCAGAGACATAGGCGTGTGTCTCTGTTGAGTGGATGACATGGCCTCAGGCATGGGCCTGTGTCCTGGGCGTGTGAAGTTTGTATCTATTTTGTGAAAATTTAATTATCCACATGGCCTAGCACATGAGCGTGTGACTTGGCCGTGTGACATCAATTTTTTCATGCATTATAAAATAGAGAGTTACATGGGTTAGGGACACAGGTGTGTGAGACCACACGGCGGCCCACACGAGCGTGTCCCAAACCACACGGGCGTGTGACCCCTGTTTAGGGCAAAAATTTTCTAAGTTTTGTAAAAATTTCTAAAGTTCTTGGATTAGTCACAGATCACTTCCAATATATGTTTTGGGCCTCGTAGGCTTATATTAGGGACTTTATGATTAATTGCAAATGGTTTTAGTTTGGACACAAATTTATGGCTCAAAATTGTATGATTGTTTGTGTGGTAAGTCCGGTAATGCCTTGTACCCGGTTCCGGCATCGAATACAGGTAAAGGGTGTTACAGTAGCATTATTCGTAACCTTATTCTAACCTCGGTCTCGCACAGGTAACTGGTCCAATCTTTGATTTTGGGTTTAGTTTTGGGCAAGAACTTGCGTTCGCTCGTTACGTCAAGGGAATTCTCTAGCCATGTGCTCTATTGACCCATATTTAAGACAAGCACATAATTTTTTCGAGCATTAGCCCAGATGTCACTTTCCATAATACTTACAAGAGTTGGGTTCATCCTTAGAGTTATTTACCGCAACCCTTTGTTGTGGTCCACCCTCTTTGATCTGTTTTAGGGAATGAGAATTCGACCTAATGAAACCATAGTCTCTCTTAACAGAGGCCTTACTTTTCTCCCATTTATTGTGTTCCACCTACTTAATCTCCTCTATGATTTTGGCTTTTTTCATTAGGGTATCAAACACCCATTCTTGGTGTGGAGAAACTTGAATTTTGAGGTCAAATCATAGCCTGATTTTGAACCGTACGCACTTATCTTTTTCTGTGGCCACCATTCCCTGGGCATTTCGAACCTCAAGAATTTAACCTCGTATTCCGTCATAGGTTTGTCTCCTTACTTTAGCTTAATGAAGTCGAGTCTGCGAGCTTCCATGTACCTCGTGCCCACATACTTCTTTTGGAAGGATTTCTTGAAATATTTCCAAGTGAACCGCTCAGCTTATGTACTTCATTCCACAGACTGCCATTAGCAGTAAGCCTCCTCTCTAAGCAAGGACATAGCGCCCTTCAGCTTCAGCTTCAAAGTACAGTCTAAGTCTTCTAGGATTCTTTCGGTCAACTTCATCCAATACTTAACTGTGGTGGGAGTTATACCAGTAATTCCCTTAAATGCTTCTACCCCATTTAATCAGAGTCTCTCTGCTAGGGGTGAGCAAAAATCGATTCAACTCGAAAAATAGAAAAAATTCAAATTTTGAGTTAAACGACTCAAGTTATTCGAGTCAACTCGAATTTCAAATTTCGAGTTCGAATCGAGTTTAACTTTGAAATTCGTATAACTCGAATAAACCGAATACTAAATTATAATATTTTACATTTTTACCCAGACCTCTAAACCCTTTTACTTTCCCCCAGTACTTTTACTCCCTCCCACTTTCCCCTTAAAACTTTTACTCCCCTCCCATCCCACCCCATCTACCCTAAACCCATTTTCCTCCAATTTTTTTTAATATTTTCCTCTCATTTACTTTCCCCCTAAAATTTTGCTTCCCCAATCATCAAAAATTTTTATTTTCCCCTTAAACTTTTACTTTTCACCCTTTACCCCCAAACAGAAAATCATCTAAAAAAATTGTTAAACCTAAATAGTAATAACTTTATTTATGTCTACTATTTATATTTGACTGAATGCTCACCCCTACTCTCCGCAAAAGATTCACAACTCTCGATCCAATTTGGCCTCCAACAACCCTTTGCAGGACCCTTAGCGTCACCGTTGGTGATGGAGATTTCGACATACTCCTAAAAAATTGGATCCTTGCCTTGAACAGTGGGTGGTTCTACAAGTGTGGCCCTATGTGGCCTAACCCTACCACGTTTACGTTTAGTATTTATTCTAGTTGTGATAGTTTAGAGCTCTAAGGTATATCTATATTTTTTCACATAAAAGTTAAAGCATTAGCTGTTGTATATCCATAAACTAAAAGTTTCAATTCATCCAAAATCTCATAAGTAATAATAACTATAGTAGAACCGGCACCAGAGTCTCGGATTTTATTTCGTGCAAAAAATCAAATTTCAAAAGTCTTCTAGCATGGTTTTTCCTAAAATACCCTTTCAATGTATGCTTGCAATTTATTCAAATTTCTATGGTTTGAGTTTAGAAAAACTAAGCTCTAATACAACTACATGTAACCTCCCTAACCCGACCTAGACGTTAGACCCGAATCTGAAAGACTACATCAGCCACATGGCCTAATAGGATTATTAGAGTTTTTGAGAAGAGTTGATTTAAAACTTTTAATTAGTTTAATAGAAGACTTAGTTTAGATGTCAATTTATTATTCCTTAACGTTTTAATTATCTTCTAGCAGTGGAAAAGATGGTATTCTCTTAAGTTTTTAATAAAAATCAAGGTTCATGCGTCATCAATTAAGAGTAAAATTTAACTTCCTAATTAAAATCATAATTAAATGTCATGTAATAATAAAAAATCACAACCTTTGAATAATAAAAGAAATCAAAAGATTAACCTTAAAATAACGGAAAATAAAATGGATTGTGCTGAGACCCTTCGGATGTTGTGCCCATGTCCGAACTTGGTGGGTTATTTGTAAGGATGAAAATAAAATGGGAGTCAAGACGCGGGCACAAAATCTAAAGATGTGAGTCCATTTAGAACAAAATAGCTTTGACACTTAGTGTGAGTCCATTTAGAACAAAATCAATGTGACACTCTTTAGGACACATTTAGTAACATTGCATAGTATAGTCAAAGATAGCAATTAAGTTCATAATATCAATTTTTCAGATGCAACTATCATTGATATATCAAAAATCACAATAACAGGTTTCAGGATAATCAAATCATCAGAATTGACACAATAATCATATTTCATGCAAATATAGACATATAAACAAATTCACTCATATGTGTCAGAACATAATTTTTAGATTTCTATGCACATGATTTAAAAGATGCCAAACTGTTTTGGGTTTTTAAATAGAACAATTCCTACCCTACCGCTACACACCATAGTAGGAGTTCCCCAGAACTCCTCTACCTTTATGCCACACTGTGGATAGACCACTACTGTTTCGTAGGTAACAACTGTAGTATTGGCTGTGGACACACAACAAGTCCTTGCGGTTGGAATCCGCCTTTGGTAGTGCATTCATAGCAAATGTCTTGTAGATAAAACATGTTTTTGGCTGTAGGTTCTATAGCATAAACCTGTTGTTTGAATCATCTTTTGGCTATGGATTCACAGCAGTACCCTTAGATGGAATCTACCATTTGGCTGTGAATACACAACGAATTTGCAGTTAAGAACTATCGCATGACTATGCTCTGTAGTTGTAACTTTTTCTTGCAGATATATTGCTTGGTCTTCCTTTGTTCATATCAAACCAACCCATGCAATGCATTAAGGCATATTAAATAATCTAACACATGACCAAACAGTAGCAATTCAAGCTTTTCATGTATTTAGTATTGATAATAATATAGGAATGTCATTTATATAATCATAGTATATATATACAAGAGTAACATGTACTATTCATAATTCGTGCAATTATTCATAAATATAAATAAATATCACATTAAGTTGACCAAAACATATAGTTCGGAACCTATTCAGGGACTAATCTGATCAAAACATAAAATTCTAGGTCAAAATTGTAAATTCTTGGTTCCAAAGCATACATGACCCTGTGACCACCCCGTGTGGGAAGCCTTGGGCTACGTGAATAGGGTACACGACCATGTGGCTAGACTGTGTGAGAGACTGTGGTCATGTATTATTCAAAAAATCAACCTACAGGGGAGGCACGACCGTGTGCAGGATCCTAGGCCATGTGAAAGATGAGCATCCTAGTGTTTCAGGGTGGCATTGCCATATGTAAGGGTCGTGTAGTCCACACTTGTGGCTAGGCTTGATTTTGCATCGATTTTCTTGTCAAAGAACACACACCTGACTTTCGAGGTTATGCATGATGATCCTTACGTCCAAGTCTGGCTCAGGATACATACAACGAGTCTTCGATCAAAAAATTCACAACAATTAATATTAACTTTCAAGATTTATCAAAATTATTAAGATTTTTGAGAAAAATTCATAAACGATTATTTTATCGATCCTGAAATTATTGAGAACATATATTCTATGGATATTTGAGATCTAATTATCAAGATTTGGAATGTTCTTACTAATGTTGGTACATTAGAGATGAAATTGACAGTGTTACGCTAAACCAATATGAAGAATGGATTGAACAAGACTCGTTTCATACTCGGGATCAAAATAAAATTTTCAGCAAAAGAATGTAGAATTTTTATGAAAAAGAAAATGAGGGTTTTAAAGGGGAGGAAAAATATTTCAATTTAGGGTTGAAAAGGAATTGAAATCATTGTATGATTAGGAAAAGTTATTAGACACTTAGGATTTTAAAATTAGAGGGGTTGATTAGGCAACTAGCCCTTCTTGCCGTCCAAAAAGAAGAAATGGGAAGGAGAGTGGCATGATTTGAACCTAGGGATAAGAGGGAAATAAATAGCCTTACCACTTAGGCTACTTCCCAATCTTGATTTATTTCCACCACATCTAATATATGTACTAGATTGAGTGTGTTCCTTAGTTGCTGAAAAATAAAAATAGAGTGAGACTTGAACCTTGGTTTTCTAAGCATTATCCTAAGCTCTTAACCATCAAGACTAAGACTCATTTCTTGATCATTCTTTCCATCTAACCCCCTAAAATTTGGGGTATTACATGATTTGCACTTTTGTCATTCTTTTGTGAAAATTTTCAAAACAGTCCTAGATTGATTCTGAAATTATTTTTGAGCTTTCATAAGATCGATTTAAGCCCAATCTTGTATGCGAAGCATGAATTGTATGATTGTTTGAGAATTAAAGATTGTGTTGATAATTTTTTATGTGATTGTTATGTTATTTATTGTATTATCCCATAATCTGATTCCAACGATGGAGACGAGTTATAAGGTGTTACGGGGTTGTCGCCCCTTACTATGTAGATTGGTCTTCGAGCTTGTCTCTCATATTGGGTATTAATTATATTTTTTATATGGTCTATAAACCAACTCATATAATTTTATCGACCGACCAATAATTATTTTTATATTCCCAAATATTTTATTTATTTATTAAAATACGTTTAGTAAATTTTCTAATTAAATAATTTTTCTCAACCCAATTCTAATTCCGCGAAAGTCATGACGAGACCATAATAGAATCTTTGAGTAAATGAATTTAATTAGCTTGTTCACTAAAATTGCAATGAATAATTAATTTAATTTCCACATCAAAGATCAATTATTTAATTACAAACAATTAAATAATAATTCAAAGAAATTAATTTAATCTCTAAATCATCTCTTGCATACAGAAAGAAAACACATTCACTACAAATAATGATACATGCGATCAATTTTTCTAATTCGTCATTTTCATTCATCATGTCAATTCAATTGTAAATTGTTCAGTGTCGTACTGAGCTAGTGGAAGAACTATTTGGACATATATAATTAGGGTAAATAATTTGTAATTATGTTCCAATTTTTTATTAATTACAAAATTATTTAGTCATTGAGTCATATAAACTCCAAAATATATATATATTTAGCACTATTTTATTTATAAATTATGCTAATTCTGAGTAAAAATATAAAACTTTCTGTGATTATACTTAATTTCATGATATTTTATTATTTCCATGGAAATGTGTTAAATATATGAATATTATGTTAAATGCATGTTATTTTGTTATATTTTTGGATTAATTGGGCAAAGGGAAAGGATGACAAAATTTAAGTTTTATTTGAGTCTTAGACAAGTACAGGTTGAAAGGATGATAAATGCAATCACATGGACTTCAATTGGTAATAATTCAAAATAAATTCCAAGAAGGCCCAATATTGCCTAAATCGGAGGCCCAAAACCAATTCCATTTACCCAATTTTACGAGAAAATAAGTTGGCAAAAGCTATTGCTAAAATTAGCAGCTCCTAACCACTCATTCAAACTTCCACAAATAAAAGATTTGACCCTATATTTGCCAAAAGAAATTCAACACAATATCTTCCTTGAAAAAAAAAACCTTCAGCCATCCATCAACTATTAAAAATAGTAGTAAAAAATCATCACAATTTGACCACATGTTGGCCGGCCACACAAGGAGAGAACAAAGAAAACTTCCTTGCTAAAAATAACATGGAAGACTCAATCTTCTTCACACCAAGGGACGATAACCACTAGGAGAGGGAATCAAGGTAACTTCCTTGTTAAAGTTAGTAAGGAAGACTCACTCCGCTACCATACAAGGGACGACATGATCATGAGAGATTATGGGAGATTTAATTTGCTATTTTTGGCATGGTTCAAATGGCTATAATAGGAGGCCATCATCCATCATTCAAGGAATCAGAATCCTATCATCTTTTACACATTTTCACACCATTTTCTCACATCAGTTTTTAGAGAAAAATTCCTTTGAGTGTTCATGCCTTTCTCATGGCTTCCTAACATTCAAATTCCACAAAATAAGGTAATCACTTGCCAGAATGATAACAACTAGGAGAGTGACTTGAAGACTTCTAGATTATTTTAACATAAAGTTGAGGAAGAAAGCAACCATGAGAAGTTGCAAAGAGCAGCCATAGATAGCCCCTGCGTTCAGTTGTTTACTCTTCCCATTGTGAAATGGTCGTTGATATCCCCCCTCGACTACTCTTTCTTATCTTTTTCTTTACTGTTAATTATTGTTTTCTATGTCAAGAGACAAGATTGCATCTCATCTTTATGTTTTCAATTTAATATTACATAACTTAATTTTGTTTATTCAAAATGGATATAAATCTTGATTTGAATTAATTGTTATTTGTTTTCTGAATATTATGTGCAAATGATTATTTTATTTATTTAGGTTTAATTCATGATTATACTTGTGAATGTATGCCAATATTTGTAGGTTACTAAATTAACTATTTAATGTGGGAAGAGGTAATAGTTAATAGACAAAAGACTCAAATGGTGCATATCATGTTGATTTTAGAAGATAATTATTATATGCATAAACTCTGTAAATTCTAGGGAGGGTGATTTCTAGGTTAGTTTTTTGACATAGGGATATTCTAATTAACTTAGGAACATAATAGGACTTCTGGAGAAGACTATGCCTTAATTAAAATGAGTTTAATGAATTTCCATATTACCATGAACCTTTCATGATATTCTTTTTATGAATGCCAATTAATTCTTGTTAAAGTGAAATATTTATTTTAGTTTATTCATGTTGTGTTATATTATTCTTTGTGTTAACTCTTGTTGTGATTATTTTCTGCAAGGTAAGTTGTTTAATTTTGAGGGTATTCGACAACTGATTACATCATTAACTTAGAATTCAATTTTCAACAATTAAATCTTCTCTTTATTTTATTATTAACCAAATTGATTAAAATTAACTTTGAAAATAATTTACACAACAATCCCTGTGGAGACGATACTCTTTTACTCACTACTTATTATTTGTATGACCATGTACACTTGCATGTAGTTAAGCGACAAAGTTTTTGGCATCCTTGTCGGGGACTTTATTTATCATTATTTGTGAAGATATTTGTTTTTTAGTTTTGTTTTTTAATATTATTTTAACTGATTTATTTTTCGTGATTTTTCAAGGTTTATGAACATAAACTGAATTATCGATCTATTTTCATTGACCTAGAAATTGAATGTTCTTTGAGGTAAAGAAGAAGGGAACAATCAGCCCAAAGACAATTTGAAGAGATGAATTAAAATTCGAGAGAAGACATAACATGTAATAATCAAAATCTGATCCTTGTTGCTGATAACAGAGATCGAGCGCTTAGGCAATACGATGTGCCTTTTTTTAGTGAAGTCAATCTAGGGATTCTAAGACCCGAGATTGAGGCCCCTCAATTTGAGTTAAAGCCAATGATGTTCCAAATGTTACAAAAAATGGGACAGATCAATGGGATGCCTACTGAAGATCCTCATTTGCACTTCCTCTTATTTACGAAAGTAAGTGACTCTTTCAAGTTACCAGGAGTATCTGAAGATGCCTTAAGATTAAAGCATTTCCCATATCCATTGTAAGATCGTGCATGAGCATGGTTGAATTCCTTACTGCCCCGTTCTGTTTCCACATGGCAAGAATTGGCAAAACGTTTACTGATGAAGTATTTTCCACCAAGTAAGAATGCTAAACTCATAAATGAATTTACTACGTTTCAGCAATTTAATGATGAGTCCTTCTATGAGGTATGGGAACGATTTAAAGAGTTATTATGAAAATGCCCTTATCATGGAATTCCTCATCGCTTTCAACTAGAGACTTTCTACAATGGTCTCAATGTTCACATGAGAATGGTGGTAGACACTTTAGCTAACAGAGCTCTTCTTTCAAAATCTACAATGAGGTGTATGGGATTCTTAAAAGATTTTGAGTAACAATTACCAGTGGCCTGCTCATCGAGCAGCTACAAGAAGAAAGGTGGCTGGAGTTCATAAAGTTGACGCTATTACATCTTTAGCAGCTCAACTATTTACTATGACTTCCATGCTTAAAATTTTTTCTGTTAATGGTTGCAACACTAACATGAAAGGTAAGCAACCAAGCCAGTTCGAGAACATCGCATGTGTTTACTATGGTGATGCTCATGCATTTGAAGAATGTCTATCCAATCCCAAATCTATTTATTATGTGGGAAACCAACATCAAAATAGGAATAGCCTAGGTCCATAATCAAATCATTATAATCCTTTATTGCGAAATCATCTCAATTTCTCCTAGAGTAATCAAGGTACTAGTTCAGGTTATTCCTGTATGCATTCTCGTTCAAAACCTTTGTCAGGTTTTTCTCAATATATGCAGAAACCTTAGTCAAGGGAGTCTTCAAATAGTTTGGAGAACCTACTAAAAGCATATATGGCTAGAAATGATACGACTCTAAGGAATCTGGAGAAGCAGATGGGACAGTTAGTTAATAAGCTAAGAAATATACCTCAAGGTGCTTTGTCGAGTGATACGTAGAATCTCAGAAGCACAAGAAAAGAACAATGTAAAACTATTACTTTAAGGAGTGGAAAGGTGTTGGAGCCAACAGTTGTTGAATCCAAAGATAAGCTTGTTGTTGTCCATAATCAGAAGAAAGTTCAACCAAAAGTTGAATCTCTTACAGTGCAAAATCTTGCTCCTGTGATCCCTACTAAGGCACAACCGTAGCAAAGTAGTCCTAAAGAATCAACACCCAAGGTAGATGCAGAACCAACACTTCCTCTAAAAAGTTATCCGATTAAGGTAAAAGCTCTACCACCTCCTTACCTGTAGAGATTCCAGAAGCAACAACAAGAGGTACATTTTAAGAAATTCTTAGATGTACTTAAGCAGTTTCATATCATCATTTTGTTGGTAAAGGCTTTGAAATAGATGACGAATTATGTGAAATTCATGAAAGATATCCTCTCTAAGAAGAGATAGTTGGGAGAATTTGATACAGTGGCTCTAACTAAAGAGTGTAGTGCATTCTTATCAAATAAGTTGCCACCAAAGGTGAAAGACCCTAGAAGCTTTACCATATCATGTAACATCTTAATTCCTATTCTAGTATGGCTCTATGTGATTTGGGAGCGAGCATAAATCTAATGCCCATGTCTATGTTTAGTCAATTGGGAACTTGTGAAGTTAGACCAACAATAGTTACACTACAGGTTGCAAACCGATCAATAGCACGTCCTGAAGGAAAGATTGAAGATATTTTGATGCGTGTTGATAAATTTATTTTTCCTACTGGCTTTCTTATTTTAGATTTTGAAGCAGATAAAGAAGTCCCTATCATTTTTGGAAGACTTTTCTAGCAACTGGAAGAACATTAATTGATATTCAGAAGGGAGAACTTACCATATTATAAGGTAACTTTTAATGTTTTCAAAGCTATGAGATACCTTGATGCATGAGAAGAATGCTCTGCTATGGATGAGACAGAATCGTCATTTTTTATGGATGATTCACTGGGACAACTCTTAGCACTAGAGATGCTAAGTAACGATGAGGATGAAGGAGATCAAGCTAAATTGGAAGTCAAATTATAGGGATTCACTTTACAACCCCATTTCGAGTCTTTGAAGTTGGAATCCTATGAGTATAAATAGTTGAAAGCTTCAACCGAAGTACCACCCAAGTTAAAGTTAAAGGTACTACCTTCTAACCTTAAGTATGATTTTCTAGGTACCTCTTCTACTTTACCTATGATTATCTCAGCTAAATTAACTGGGAATCAACTAAAGAAGTTGATTAGTGTCTTGAAAAAATTCAAGAAGGCAACCGATTGGATGATAACTAATATTAGAGGTATTAGCCCAGTATTTTTTGTATACACAAAATCATCTTAGAAGATGGTGAAAAAGACACTATTGATGGCCAAAGAAGGTTGAACCCCATCATGAAAGAGGTAGTCAAAAAAGAGAGCATCAAGTGGTTAGATGTGGGAATCATTTACCCCATCTGAGATACCTCTTGGGTGAGTCCAATCCAGTGTGTGTCGAAGAATGGTGGCATCACAGTTGTAAAAAATGAAAATAATGAGTTGATTCCAACCAGAATAGTTACAGGTTAGATAATTTTTATTGATTATCGTAAGTTGAATAAGGCAACTCGAAAATATCATTTCCCATTGTCATTTTTAGATCAAATGTTAAACAGACTTGCAAGGCACAATTACTATTGTTTCATCGATGGATATTCAGGGTACAATTAGATCCTTGTAGCCCCAAAAGATCAGCATAAGACAACCTTCACATGTCTATATGGTATGTTTGTTTTCAGGCGTCTGCCTTTTGGTTTATGTAATGCACCTTTAACTTTTCAACGGTGTATGATGGCTATATTCGCTGACATGGTTGAATATTTTTTGGAAGTGTTTATGGATGACTTTTCTATGTTTGGAGACTCTTATGAAAACTATTTAGATAATCTGGCCAAAGTGCTCAAACAACACGAAAAGACGAACCTCGTTCTCAACTAGGAGAAATGTCATTTCATGGTGAGAGAAGGTATTGTTTTGGGACGTAGAATTACAAGGAAGTTTATAAGACAAAGACAGATGTTATCAAGAAACTCCCTCCTCTAGTGTCTGTGAAGAGCATTAGGAGTTTTTTGGGACATGCTGGGTTTTAGAGAATATTCATTAAGAATTTCTCGAAGATCTCCAAACCACTTTGTAAAATATTAGAGAAAGATTCAATATTCAATATTGATGACGAATGTTTACCAACTTTTGAAAAATTTAAGAAAAATATTAGTTTTAGCACTAATAATCATTACCCTAGATTGGAGTTCACCGTTTGAACTGTTGTGCAATGTGAGTGACTATACAGTAGGAGTTGTTTTGGCACAATGAAGGAATAAAATTTTCCATCCCATCTACTATGCTAGCCAAACCTTGACAAGTGCACAATTAAATTATACGGTAATAGAAAAAGAGCTACTTGTTGTTGTTTTTGCTTTTGACAAATTTTGTTCATATCTTGTAGGTACAAGATATCTAATGTCAAAGAGAGATATCATGAAACTTAAATATCTAATGTCATGCTTGGTATAAAATATCTAATGTTAAAGAAAGATGCAAAACCACGATAAATTCATTAGATTTTGTTAATCCAAGAGTTTGATTTGGTGATACAAGATAGGAAGAGAATAGAGAATCAAGTGGCAGATCATCTGTCCAGATTGGAGCAAAAAGATAAAACACATCTTCAAGGCAACTCATTTCCATAAAGCTCCTTTGTTTGCAGATTGTGCTAACTTTTTAGCTAGTGGTTTAATACTGACCGATTTGACATATCAACAAAAAAAGAAGTTTCTTCATGATGTTAGATATTATTTTTGGGAGGAATAATTTTTGTTTAAGCAATGTGCAAGATCAAATGATTTGAAGGTGTGTAGTCGAGATCGAAGTACCTGATATTTTATACCATTTCCATTCATCCCCGAGTGGGGGACATTTTTGAGGATCACGAACAATATTAGAAGTATTACATGTTGGCTTCTTTTGGCCGACCCTGTTTAAAATGCATATGCCTACATGAAAGAATACAATTGATGCCAAAGAGTTAGAGATGTGACCAGTAGGAATGAGATGTCGTTAACCAACATACTTGAGGTATAGTTATTTGATGTTTGCAGTATTAACTTCCTAGGCCCTTTTTCTTCTTCTTATGGTAACAGGTACATCTTGGTAGCCATTGATTATTTGTTCAAATGGGTGGAAGTTAAGGCATACCTAATTTTTTATGCCAAGGTGGTGATGTGGTTTCTTTAAAAACATATATTCACGAGATTTAGAACTCCTAGAGCTATAATCAGCAATGAATGTAACGCCCTAAAAATCCCAAAATCCCAAACTTTCTTTTTTTCAGTTTCGATAAAAATTATGTATAACATTCCTAGTCAAGTGTTAATTATGTGATAGTAGATCTTGGTTAGGGGTTGAGTTCAAACTTAGGGGTGAAGGAAATTATGGGTTAACAAATAAAGAACCTTGTTGGCAAAAAAGCGATTTTTTTTAATAAATGAAGGAAGAATTGGACACAAGAAAGCCTTATGGTGGAGTGGCAAGTGGCGTCACATGCAAGGTAAGGAGGTATGGGGTTCCAATCCCTCCTTGCTCAAAAGAAGGATTTATTTTTGCTTAAGGGATGAACAGCGGTGGCGTTGGATATGAACTCTGTAGGAAGTGATAAGAGGAGAAATTTGAGGAGAAGATTAAGGGGTTATCAGGGAGAAAAATTAGGAGATAAGGAGTGTAAAGAAGTGGAGCCGAATAGGGGATTAGGGGATAGGAAATTCTGTTAGAGGCTATATATAGGTGCCGAATGTGAGGTTGCCAGGCTAATGTTGAATTCTCCCTCGCCTTGTTGCCAGAAAACACATTTTTCTCCAAAGATCTAAAAGCCAAAAATCCCTTGTTTTTCCTTATTTTTCTGTGTCGATTTTCCATTCTTCCCCTACTCAAGTTCTCTTCTTGATTCACCTCTGGTTTTAAACTATTTCTACTCTCTTTGTGTCGAATAACCTTTTTTACCATACAAGTCTCAAGAGCCGAATATCCTCTGTGCCGCCACTACCCTTTCCACCCGGCCAAATCTAGTGTAGGTGCTTTGTTCTCTCAATCGGTTTTGCTAGTATCGATTACTCTATCCCTCACTTCTTCTAATCGATTTTGGTATGATTAGTATTGAATCCCAGTCTTTTGGATCCCTGCCGATTTGCTCCTTAGGTGTGAGATTTTGGTAAGTGTTCTTCACTTCGGTAAGGGTCAGCCAAATAGGCTTTAGTATAAAATGGTGACATATGTTGAATACAAGTCACCCATTATGTTTTTAACGATAAAGGTTAATGTAGATATGAGAAGTACTCGTGATTAGTGATCAAGGAAAAGCTATTAAGGCTTGGCATTTCAGGTAAGGTTAAGGTGAGACTTCGGCTTTTGATAAAGTATTTGATAAGTATATGTGAGTAATCATTGAGTGATATCAATTGTAGGTTCGTGGTAAGGGGGATCGCAGCACGTTTTATTCCCAAGTGTGTACATACACTGCAGACACAGTAGATCGGCAAAAGTTGAAATGCCGAAAAGCCGAAAGTTTGGCTACGGTAGTCTTGCAACTGCGCGAACACTTGTAAGGGGGAAACTAATAGGTTATCTGAGGCCCCATGGGTAATTCCATAGACTTGGGCTGTGAATTGGCCAATCGGGCCACCATGGGCTAAATGGGCCCGATAGGGCCATAATAGGCAAAATTGGTAATTGATGCTATGTGATAGAAAATCGTATGAGAGCATGACTGTGAAAGTGACTAGGCCTCGTGGGGCATATAAATGAGATTTGGGCCTAATGGGCCATATAAATGTGATTTGGGCCTAATGGGCCATATGAATGAGATTGGGCCTAGTGGGCCATATGCATGTATGTAAACTTGTTAGGGCTTTGTAAGGGGTTTTGGGCCTAGTATCTGATAACTGCTTAAACAAGCACAAAACTTAATTAATTTATTGAAACCGTGGACAAGTCATAGGGTTAAGGTGTGGCAACGGGTATATGCATGTCTAAGATTAGATTTAGGGAGAACTTGGTACTTAAGCGGTCTTAATGACTCACCTCTTCTTCTCTGGAATCCTACCTGGTACATAGTATTCGTTCATCTTAGCTCACTAGATTTGTTAACGGGCCAAGGTAAGTAAAAACTCGTAATAAAGGAAAATCACCAAAATGCCCTTAAGGGCGAAAATGACCAAAATACCCCTATGTGTTGAGTGTAAGATTTATGGATGTTACATGTATATCTGCTGCATACATACGATATTCTATTTAGGTTGCATCTGGGTTGGGAATTATGGAACGGAGGAAGTATATGAGGATCGCATGGTTGCTTGACAACCGTGGATCCACCTACGGCTAATAAGCCTAATATGTGATTGGCAGCTTGCGGCAATGAAGGTAGTTCTGCAACCGGGCTACCATTGATGTGTATCGGTTGGGTGGGTCAATATTTATATCCCCACATGATGTGTACTAGGGGATGGAGTTGGTGTATAGCTAATGGATTATTGGGGTGGGTTGCACTGCATTGCACTGCATGTATGATTTTATGGTGACTGATGAATGCTAGTTACTCGTCAAGGGTTGTACACAATGAGTTTTCGAAAACTCACCCCCTCTTTTATTTTTCTCAGGTGATGCTCAGTAGAAGGTTCTATGTTCAGAGGGACTTTGAGGTGGCCAGCTAGTAAGACGACTTGGACTTGTTTTTTTATAAAAGCATATAGTTTCTAGTTTATTAAGTAATTTCAGACTGGATTATGATAAGGCCTTCCCTTTGGTTATTATGTGGATTACTATTTTTATGCATTGTAATTATGAGAAGTTGAACATGGGTTCCCTAAATCATGGTTTGTTTTTCTACATTTCCGCAACTCAATTTTATTAAAATGACAGGTTTTCATAAATCATATGTTCTAATCAAGCTTTCGCGATTAAAAGGAGTTTTTATAAGTTAATGAAGGTTTCTCATTTTAAGGAAGGGTTTTCAATGAAAACGAGGTTTTTGATAAAACACTTCAATGTGACGCACCAGATTCGGCCATAACGTCCGGGCCGGGTTTGGGGTGTTACAATGAAGGTTCCTATTTTGTGAATAATTGGTTAAAGTGGTTGTTGGACAAATATAATGTAAAACATAAAGTGACTATATCTAACCATCCTCAGATGAATGGTCAAGCTAGTTTGCGAATAAAGAAATAAAGGGCATACTTGAAAATGTAGTACACCCAACTAAAAGAGATTGGTCTCAAAGACTTGATGAAGCATTATGGGCCTATCGAATGACATTTAAGATTCCATTAGGGATATCTTATTATAGGTTAGTCTATGGTAAGACATGTCATTTGCCATTTGAACTTGAGCATAAAGCTTATTGGGCTCATAAACAACTCAATTTAGACCTAAAATTTGTTAGAGACAAACGAATGTTACAACTCAATGAGTTGGAAGAGATTAGATTATTCTCTTACAAGAATGCCAAAAATTTTAAAGAAAAATAAAAAAGATGGCATGATAAGCACATTTGTCTATGTATGTTCGAAGTGGGACAACAAATTCTCCTCTTCAATACGAGATTGAAGTTTTTCCCAGGTAAACTTAAATCCCGATGGTTAGGACCCTTTACGAATAATCAAGTTTTTCCATATGGAGTAGTTGAACTCCAAAAAAATAAATGAGGTATGTTTAAAGTTAATGGTCAATGACTGAAACATTATTGGACCGATAAAATCAATCAAGAAAACACTTCTCTCATTTGAACTGATCCATGGAATTTTTTTTTTGTTGGAAAACTGTTACTTTTGTAAATAAATAAAATTTACCTTTATGTTTATTTTTATTTTTTATTCTTAGTTTATTTTTTATTTTTAATTACATTTTATTTTTAGTTGTAAATAAAATAGATAAGTTTTGTAAATAAATAAATGAGTAAATAGAAATAATAATTTAAATAAAACTCTTAACTAAAATTAAGTTACTTAAGTGAAATTAGAGTTTTTTTTTTATTTGTTCTTCCCTACTTTTCTCTTTTCTCTTTCTTGTGTTTTTTTTAGCTACCGCATTCCTCAGCACCATTGTCCTCCACACCGCCGCCAACACCCCCCGCCAGCCCAGCCTGGTGCGGTTCGATGCCCAACAACACGAGTCAACCTGTGCGCCCAGCGTATGCACGTGCATCTTCCAACAGCAAGCCTTTGTGTGTTGCTCTGTCACACACCATCTTGAGTCGTTATACGATTGCAATAGTCATGACCACCATCGGACGCTTGCAGCAACCATCACATACCATCGATCCCTATCGATCACATATCAGTGGCCTCTTTTGGGCACAATTTAGTCCCAGCAAGCCCTGTCGATTACCATCGTCAGCAATTGGAAGCAATCCGGACCTGTAGAACCTTGTGCACCACCAGCCGACGATAGCAGCAGAAATTTTTCAATAGTTTCCCTGGCGATTATGGCTGACCCTTTAACATTCGGCAAATCCTATTTGCCACTCCTAACCCATTTGTCTTGATTCTGCCACACCTAGGCAAGATACTAACATGGAAGGGGAGACAAACACAGACAATGATAGGTCAATAAATAAATGTAGCGGGTTTTCTTTATTCAAAGACATTTCTTTTAGTTAGTTTTCTTTATTTTTATCAGAAACATTACTTTTATTTTTTTTATTTTTCCAAAACAAATTCTAGCTACAATTATTTTTTAGTGTTTTTCTTATTTTTATCTTATGGATGTTTTGAACAATGAGGACATTGTTCCACTTAAGTTTGTGGGGGATCATGCCTCAATTTTTTTTTATTTTTGCCTCAATTCTTGTAGAAGATGAATTCGTACAGGGAGGCTGAGAAGTAGAAAAGACACTCAACAGCAATCGAGTATGGTATTTAGTTCAAATTCAGGTATGATATTTTATTTATTTCAAGTATTTTTATGTTAAATAAATTATGAGATGAATTTTGATTTTATGAGTATGTAGATTAACCATAATTGTTTTATATTCCCTAGAAATTAAGAATGCATGAGGATTTAGTCTCTAGAATTTGTTTGGTATTTTCCTTGAGGAAAAATTTTAGGTAACAAAACGAGTTTAAAAATGACTTAAGCATATTTTCTTTGGATCGATTGAGCTTTCAAGCCTACCTTATTAATTAAATCCTTTTAAACCAATTTTGAGTTGTATGGCCTATATTTTTTGGAAATAACCCATGAAATACATAGCCTATCTTAAATAATTGTTTTTGTGACCTCTTAAACCTTTAAATCTTAGCCTTGCTTACATTGGAAGTGTTTTGAAGTTTAAGTTTGGGGGAGTCCAAGAAGATCATATGGTGTAAAACACTCAGATGAATTACATATACAGAAATATGCTTTGAAAGGTACTTTTTTAGTTCAAAAGAGAAAGAGAGAGAGAGTACCATTATGCACAAGTGCTGAAAATAAAAGAGTTAGTGGGTGATTACAAATTTTTGAAGGCCAAGGTAAGCTAGGTTTAAGGTTATTGAACCTAAAACGTCTATTCTTCTCCATACCTTAACCCTATCCCTGTTACAACCCTTACTAAGACCTATTAATTTAAAATTCCTAAGTTAACTACATTAGTGGAGAGGGAATATCAAGTAACATATGAAGATGTGTTAAATTTGAGAAATGATGCTTAGTTAATTTAAGAAATTAATCATTTATGGTTGAACTTAATCTACTCTTAAAAGTAGTTGATCAAATCATGATTTATTAGAATTTTAGTTACTTGAATAAATATTGGATGATATGTGGTCTATGAACTACATATTTACAAGATTGATTTGAGAATAAAATTCCTATTTTTCTATGACTACTTGGATGAATAAAAATTTTACATGATGACATGTTTTTAGCATTCCTCGGGACGAGCAATGATTTATTTTGGGGTGTTTAAACTCCAAAAAAATATATATTTCAACATTTTTTTTATTTATAAATCATGCTAATTCTAAGTAAAAATATTACACTTTCTGTGGTTTTGTACTTAATTTCAAGATATTTTATTATTTCCCTAGGAATGTGTTAAGTTTATGAATATTATGTTAAATGCATGTTATTTTGTTATTTTTTGGGATTAATTGGTTTAAGGGAAAGGATGAGAAAGTTTTGATTATATTTGGGTCTTAGACAGGTACAGGTTGAAAGGATGATAAATGCAATCACATGAACTTCAATTAGTGATAATTCAAAATGAATTCCAAGAAGGCCCAATATTGTCTAAATTGGAGACTCAAAACCAATTCCATATACCCAATTTTACCAAAAAATAAGTTGGCAAAAGCCACTGCTAAAATTAGCAGTCCCTAACCACTCATCCAAACACAAATAGCAGATTTGACCCAATATTTTCCAAAAGAAAATCATCATGATATATTCTTTATAAAAAAAACCCTCAACCGTCCATCAACTGCTAAAAACAGCAGTAAAAAATAATCACAATTTGACCACATTTGGCTGGCCACACAAGGAGAGAAAAAAAACTAACTTCCTTGTTAAATTTAGCAAGGAAGACTCACTCCACCATACAAGGGACGGCATGATCATGAGAGATTATGGGATATTTAATTTGATACTTTTGGCATGGGTTCAAATGGCTATAAAAGGAAGCCTTCATCCATCATTCAAGTCATCTGAATCCTATCATCATTTACACATTTTCACACCATTTTCTCACATCAGTTTTTAGAGAAAAATTTCTTTGAGTGTTCTTATCTTTCTCATGGCTTGCTAACACTTGAATTCCAAAAAACAAGGCAATCACTTGCTGAAATGAGAGCAGCAAGGAGGATGACTTGAAGACGTCTAGATGATTTTAACACAAAGTTGAGGAAGAAAGCCACCATGGGAAGTTTCAAGGAGCAACCACAAATAGTTCCCTGCATCTAGTTGTTTACTCTTTGCATTGTGAAATGGTCGTGGATAGCCTCAATTGACTACTTTGTAACACCCCTAACCCACGCCGTAATAGGATTATGAGGCATTACTGGATAATACACTTTATTCACATACATTTATACATTCATAAACAAAATCCATACAAATCATGCACAATGTCCCTTATAAGGCTCTACCTGACTTTAAAACATGCTTAGAAGTGGTTCGGGACTAAACCAATAACATTTACAAACTTTGGGAAACTTAAAAAAAATTTATTTGATTTCAAGGTCACATACCAGTGTGAACAGGCCATATGCCTCACACGGCCACCAGACACGCCCGTGTCACAGGCCATGTGAAAACAGGGCATACATACTGACTTGTACCACACGGCCGGAGACATACCCATGTGCCATGGTCGTGGAAAAACTAGGGAGGTTACTGACTTGGGTCACACGGCCGGTCACACACTCATGTGCCAACCCGTGCGTCACTCACGGCCAGTAGACACGCCTGTGTGTCTAGGCCATGTCAAAAATGTAGGGTATACTACCTTAATTCGAAAGGGCACCCCAACAGACACACGGCAGAGTAACATGACCGTGTGTCGTACACGGCTGAGACACACGCCCATGTCTCTGCCCATGTGGACAAAAATAGACTATTTGAAAAGCCAATTTGCCACCCTTTTCTCTTGTAGAAAAATCCACCATAATGGTATCATTTCATCACATATATAAGCAACCAAAAACCTGCCAATTCATACACATATCATGCCATGTAACAACCCTGTTTTAGCTAAATCGGAGCAGTGGTTTTGGAACCACAAATCTAAAGTCATAAAATTATTTTAATATTATTTTTTATGTTTATAGCATGTGAATATATATGTGTGAAAATTTTGTGAGCTAATTTTGTTGTTTAAGTGGTTAATTTGACTAAAGGACTAAATCGCGTAAAAAGCAAAAGTTACATTCTACTTGTTTAAAGTGTTTAATTGCTATGGTTGATTAAATTAAAAGTCCTTATGATGATATTAGACCATTGGAAGTGTTAATGGACATAAATAGGTTTAATATCATGAAATTTGGTGACTTTTAATTAAGGTTATATTAGTAATTAGCTTAATTAACATATAATAAATAAAACAAATAAAGAAATTAAGGCTATCATCTTTGTCATAGCCGAATGAAGCTTAGAGAAAAGCCATTTTAGTGCTTGGGAGCATTTAGATACTTTGGAGCTTAATTGTAAATTCATTTTCGCTCAGTTTTTGATGATTTCTACGTTTTTGTGATCGTTGCTTTGAGTACTAGCTAGCCAATGCTTTAATTTTTGAGTTTTTTGGTGATTTTGTGAGTTTCCATTGATGAATGTTTGAGCTTTTGAATGATTTTTGATGAATTATGAAAGCTTGATGATAAATATTAAAGTTTTGTTAAGTGGTTTTTGACAAAAATGTCAAATAGGGATTAAATTGTGAAAAGTATGAATTGAGGGGTTGAAATGTGAAATAAATATGAAATATGGTCCACTATGGGCACTATGGTAATTTTTTCAAGCATGGGTTAAATTGAATTTTGTGAATTTCGTGTATTTGTGAAATATGGACTAAATTGTATAAAGGTGAAAGTTTAGGGGTTAAAGTGCAAAAATGCCCAAATGTATATTTTTGGATGAAATTGAATGAATAGGTGATTAAATTAGTTAATTTTGAATACATATAGATCAAGAAAAGTGGAACTCGGACCTAGATCGAGGCAAGAACAAAGTACTCGGTTAGTTTGCTAGTTTCGTTGTTTCTGCGATCGAGGTAAGTTCGTAAGTGTTAATCTTGTTATAAATGAATGTTATATGCTTTGATATTTAATAAAATGTGTTTATGAGATTGTGTATAATGTTTGAATTGTTAATACGACTATACGAAAGTATTCGACGATGAAATCGACAAGTGAACCTTCCTGGTTAAACCTTAAGTACAGTTATGATGATAATGAAATGTTATTAAGTTAATGCATTGGCTTTGGGCCATGATATCAGCACTTTGAGTGCAAATAATACCTTGATTTGGCTAAGGGTCATGGTATAGGTACTCCGAGATAAGTTACCTTGATTTGGCTACAGGCTATGGTATAAGTACTTATCGGTTGTGATCCTTGAGTATCCGATTTTTATTCTAAATGATACAATGGGTAAAGGAATGACTTGTTTGAGAAAGAGGTTAGTACGAGGTGGTACAAGTACGTACGGAACCTATTTGAGCATTACAATGAGTAAGTTCAATGAGATGTTAATGAATCATGTTTTGAGACATGATAGGAAGGTTTGTGTTAATAAGATGTTGTTTTGGTAATGTGTATATTATAGAATTGTATTTATTTGATGAATTGAATTGCTTAACTATGAACTTACTAAGCTATGAAGCTTACTGTGTGTTATTTGTCTATGTTTTATAGATATTTAAAGCTAGCTTAGACTCAGGGATCGTCAAGAGCATCGTCACACTATCGATCATTTATTGGTATTTTTGAAGCTTCTATATATGGTATATGGCATGTATAGGCTAGTGTCATTTTGATATATTTTGAGCTATGATGTTAGCCATATGATTTGACTTGTTAATGATGTAAATGTTAGTATGTTTTTAGCCATTTAAGTTGGCTTAAGTTATATACTTGATAAGTGATATATGTGATGTTTATAATGCCTTATATATATATTGGCATGTTTTGGTATGTTTGCCTTAATTATGGATATAGTTAAATGGATATGGACTTGGTTGTTATCAATGTTTGAGGAATGGTAAATTTTGATGGTTTTGGTATTTGAAATTTGGTAAATTTGTATATGGAATTTAGTAGTTGAATTGGTTGATAATAGATAGCTTGATATGTGATTGATTTGGCATTTTTTTTTTTTGCCTAGAGATGAATTGAAATGGTGTATTTTGGTAGCTATGAGTGCTTGTGGAAAGGATGGCAAATTGGCTTTACAAATAGCCTATTTTTGTCCACACGGGCAGAGACACGAGCATGTGTCTCAATCGTGTGCGACACACGGTCATGTTACACGGTCGTGTGTCCCCTGGGGTAGCCATACAAATTAAGGCAGTATACCCTACAGGTTTGACATGGCCTAGACACACAGGTGTGTCTACTAGCCATGTGTATCACACAGGCTCACACACGGGTGTGTGACTTGCCTTGTAATATAAGTCAGTATACCCCCTAATTTTTCCACGGCCATGGCACATGGGCGTGTCTTCGGCCGTGTGGTACAAGCCAGTATGTATGCCCCTGTTTTCACACGGCCTGCGCCACGGGCGTGGCCATGTGAGGCACATGGCCTGTTCACACGGGCGTGTGACCTATGATTTCATGAAATTTTTCTAAGTGTTCAAAATTTTTTATATGTGATCGGTTTAGTCCCAAACCACTCTTTAGCATGTTCTAAAGTCTTATAGACCTATTTAAGGGACTTTGTGAATGTGAATGAATGATATGCGATATTGAATGTTTGATAAATTTTATTGTCCGATAATGCCTTGTAACCCTATTCCGGCGACGGATATGGATTAGGGGTGTTACATGCCATCTATTCACAACGATTTCACCTACTCAATTCCATAACCAAAACATACCATTTCATATGCCAAAATAATCAAAAACTTGCATAACTTATAAATGCATTTACCTTTCAACTTATCACCTATTTCATGCCTCAAAACCAAGTCACAACTTACCATCATTCCAACCTTAATACTCCAATTTATAGCCAACCAAAAAAACAACTATATAACCATATCAACAACTATGGCAAACATACCAAAACTCAAGATAATTTAATGGTCATACATACCAACATTTACAAGCCAACTCTCATAGCTAAAATCATGACTCAAAACATACCAAAATGATACTAGCCTATACATGACATATACCATATATACAAAGCTCCAAAAGTACCAACAAGTAGTCGATAGTGTGATGATAGTTCCTAATATCCCCGATGTTCGAGCTAGCTTTGACAATCTATAAACATGGAAGGAACACACAAAGTAAGCTTTATAAGCTTAGTAAGCCATATACAAATAAAGCCATCATATGAACATTTACATATCAATTCAAATATGCTAAGCATGGTTAATCACATACATGATCACAAACCCATGGTACACATATTCAATTTCACTATTGAATTCATCAAATATTTCTCCTTTTCAATACTCGTACATACCTGAGTCATTTAACTCATTCACATATTCTTTTTCGACTTGACATTTCCCGTTGAACCATTCGGAATCATTAAGGATACTCAGAAATCTCATAAGCTCGTACAATGCCATATCCTAGATATGGTCTTACATGTTATCATATATCGATGCCACTATCCCAGACAGGGTTTTACACGAAATCGATTAATGATTCCAATGTCCCAGACATGGTCTTACACCTAATCTCAATACAATGCCAATGTCCTAGACATGGTCTTACGTGTAATCACATCTCGATAACCTAATGTTATGACATTCGTATCCTATACTATTCCGAAGGTCCGTACGGGACTTTCGGATGTCGTAACTCTGTCAATTCTTGTTCGTAATTACTCGTTCAACATTCATAGCAATTAAATCATAATAAAACATATATAGTTCATTGTAAAGACATTTATTTGCATATGAACTTACCTAGTAGTTGGAATAGAGGGACTGAATCGACTATTCGATAACTTTGGATTTCCCCCAATCTAAATCCAATTTCTTTCGTTCTTGACCTATATACATTCAAAATTAACTCTTTTATTTATCAACACATTCAATTTAGTCACAAACACATATTTGGGCATTTTTGCACTTTAGCCCCTAAAGTTACACATTTATTCAATTTAGTCCCTATTTCATAAATACACAAAATTTACAAAAATCAATATGACCCATGCTTAGTCGAATTCTCTATAGGTCCCTAACAGCTCATATTTTCATTTATTTCACACTTTTAACCACAACATTTCACATTTCTCAATTTGATCCCTAATTGACATTTTTGTCAAAAATCACTTAACAAAACTTGTATATTTATTATTAAACCTTCATAATCTATCATTAAACATTTAAATACTCAAGCATTCAAAAATGGCATCATTCAAAATCTATAGCAGTTTAAAAAATGAAGGTACGAGCTAGCTAGATTAAGCTGCAACGAACTCAAAAATGTAGAAATAATTAAAAACCGAGCTAAAACCGTACCTCAATCACAAACACAAAGTGTTGAACCCTAAAACATAGATATGGATTCTTCTTTCTTCTATTTTCGGTTGAGGAAGATGACCATAATAACATTAAATTTGTTTTTATTTTAGTTAATATAACTTAATTCATAGTTTATCATTTTACCCTTAGTTATTAAACCATTTAATCATCAAATATAAGGCCATTTATGTCCATCTCCACTATCAATGGTCTAATTACAATACAAAGACCTTTAATTTAATAAGTCATGGCAATTAAGCACTTTTAACTTATAGCATGCTACTTTTGCATTTTACGCAATTAAGTCTTTTTTTCTCAAATTGAGCTATTAAATGATGAAATTAGCTCACAAAATTTTCACACATATATATTCACATGCTATAAAAACCAAAATAATTTTACAACCTCAGATTTATGGTCCCAAAACCACTTTCCAATTTAGCTAAAAATCGGGTTGTTACATACTCTTTCTTATCTTTTTATTTATTGTTAATTATTGTTTTCTATGTCGAGAGACAAGATTGCATCTCATCTTTATGTTTTTAGTTTAATATGACATGACTTAATTTTGTTTATTCAAAATGGATATGAATCTTGATTTGAATTAATTGGTATTTGTTTTCTGAATATTATGTGCAAATGATTATTTCATTCATTTAGGTTTAATTCATGATTATACTTATGAATGTATGGCCAAAATTTGTAGGTTACTGAATTAACTGTTTAATTTGGGAAGAGATAATAGTTAATGGACAAAAGACCAAAATGGTGCATATAATGTCGATTTCGGAAGATAATTGTTGTATGCATAAACTGTGTAAATTCTCAGGAAGGTGATTTCTAGGTTAGTTTTTTTGACATAGGGATATGATAATCGACGTAGGAACATAATAGGACTTCAACAGAAGCCTATGCCTTAATTAAAATGGGTTTAATGAATTTTCATATTGCCACAAAACTTTTGTAATATTTTTTATGAATGCCAATAAATTCTTGTTAAAGTGAAATATTTATTTTAGTCTATTCATGTTGTGTTATATTATTCATTGTGTTAATTCCTATTGTGATTATTTTCTGCAAGGTAATTTGTTTTATTTTGTGGGTATTTGACAACTTGATTACATCCTTAACTTAGAATTTGATTTTCAACAATTAAATCTTATTTTTATTTTATTTTTAACCATATTTATTAAAATTTAATTTTCAAATAATTCAAACAATAATCCCTGTGGAGACAATAATCTTTTACTTACTATTTATTACTTGTACGACCATGTACACTTGCATGTAATTACGCAACAACAAGTCATTCCACTAAAGTACCATGATTGAGCTTTTCCCATTAAATGCCATTCTAAAAGCTACTTATCAAGTGTTTGTCGAATGTGTTACCCTCATAGGATATTCTAACATCTTTGGGTTAAATCTATTCACCCAATATGATTCTATTTTATCTCATGATAACCATTACATCTTCCTTCATGAAAAAGTCAGTTACTAACAAATAGTAATTAAGTCATTCATCTCAGACGAATGACCGAGGATCACATTACTTTTCCATCTATCATGTAATGTCTATTATAGGATACCATTTAGCCTTTATTGGGATATGAATTCCAATACTTTAAGTGAAGCTATGTCTTGCAGAAGTTGTGTACCCAATGTACCAACTTTCAACTCTATTAGCAATTGGATTCAAGCTTTTAACACATCAAAGTATAAGAGTTACGCATACATAGTTCGTCACTTGCTTAGGATTGAGGTAAGCCACACTTTGAACATCATATTCATAAATGGATTTAGTATCTGTTCTACTTGGGTTTTGTTTGATGTATTGTCAGTCTAGACAGTCACATCTATGCCTCTATCTTCTGAAAGTCATCTGCTCCAATACCCAAGACAATGTATCTCCCTAATTAGACTTAATGGACAACATAATAGCCTTTTAGTTGACTTGATCAATGTCAATTAGACTACAGACCATTTAGATTATCTATTAATATAAGTTGTCTTTTCACCTTATGATCCAACCACATAGTACAACTTAATATTAGTTAAACATTAGCTAATATTTGCTTACATTTTGCTTTACATGCAAAAATCGTTGAGAAAATTATACAAAATAAATTAATGAGAAAGATGGAATTTTATTAAATTAATCTATTCGAAAAATTGCAAGTACATTTGACAATATCACTATACTAAGGGCACTAGATCCCAACACAAAAGAGATCAGTCATGATACTTTAATTGAATGACTATGTGACTAAAAACATTAGCAATTAATTGATGAAGAGTCAATAATTAATTATAAATTATTTAAGTCTTAATTATATATATATATATATATATATTCAATCAATCCTTCCATTTGACTAATACGACTTTTTAACAAATTGTGTTTAACATGGACATTTGTATGGAACCGTAAACAATTAAACAAGGAGAAATGGTTCAATGAAATTACTTGTTGTAGTAATAGGTGCTTTCTTGGATTAATGATTAGATTGATATGAGATTAAGTTAGTCACTTTAGATATCTATTTAATTGGATTAATGATGAGTCTGAATTGGAGTTAAATCAAGTGATCATGTTATTGGAATTTTTGTACAAGAATAAAATTAATTAAATAAATTTATGTGTGCATTTTAATACAGTAGAGTTATCATAACTTTAATGAAATTAAAATTGGACTTGTGTAAATTATTTAATTAGGTAATTAATAGTTTAAAATGCATATGTGAGCACTAAAGTGACACGATAAGGGTCAAAAGAGGCTGGCACTTGTGTGGAAAAAAGCCTTGCCGCCCAAGCAAGCAAGATTCAACAATAGGAGTCCTATTGAGACTCAATTTGTCGTCCATGTGGTATTTTCAACTTACACTACTTACTTTTTTGGTAATTCCAAATAATTATAACTCTAAGGAACTCCCTATAAATATATTAATGAAAATTCACGAGTTGACGAAAATTAAAAATCTTTAGTTGTCAATCTACTTATGCGGGTAAACGAGAGAGTACGTGCGGAATCATTTTCTTTAAGGAGTTCCGAGTGAGTACTTTTGTTCGTGTGTTTGGAAAGATAGGGTCGTGTCCATAAAAGTGTGCAATTTCCTACCAACAGTTTGAGTTTAATTTCAAATAATTTTTTCTAACTTATTAGAATGAATTAAAACATATTCAGATACTAAAAATGATCTATTATTCTTAACTATCCGAATTAATCTTAAATGTATTAAAATTTTTAAAATTTCACCGCACACATCTTCCATATTTTTCTAACATGTAATGTAGTGATCATGGATGTCGCATGTTCTATATCTCGCTATGTTGATGCTCCAAAGTGTTTCTCAAAGGTCATCAAGATTGATCTCCATCCTCTTCAACTGATATATAAGATATGTTGATACTTCACTTTTGATATGCATAGCTTGAAACACCAAACTTTTTTGATTAGCTGAAAACTTGACATATAATGATGAATAAAATCAGCAAAATTGTTTCATGATCAAAAAGAAAAAAGAAAATTTGCAACAAAAAGAAGACTTATCAAAGTGTGATGGGCGATGGTATTTATAGTGATTTGAAATCAGAGTCCCAATAGGAATATAAAGTCAAAGGCTGGCCACTGAATTTGACGACAAGTCCAATTTGGGGATCTTGAATAAGACTTTTAGAGGAAAGTTTGATTTGTTTTAATCACTTAAAACAAGTAGAATGCTTCTTAAATTGAAATTGGAAGGTTGTGCACTTGATTATTCGTGTACGGGGGCCATGATACGTTGGTTGGACTTAAGCCATTTGAAGGAAGCAAATTGATTTAAAAAAAACAATTAATTTGGGTTTTTTTTTATTATAAAAATAACACAAAAAATAAATAATTATGAAAATGATAATATTTTTAGATTAATTATGAAAATAGATTATTTTTTATGGTAAAGTTGGGTGTCGTCCAATTAGTTGGCCACATCACTCTCTTTTTTCCTAATCATCATGTAATCATCAAGTTTTTAAAAAAATATATTTATTGTTGTCTGACACATTGGCGGTAACGAACTGAAATATGATAAATCAAAACGTCCAAAGATCTAATATGAAACTTTTCCCTTTTAGATTAGTCGTTGTAAAACTACTTTAAGTGTGTCACTTAAAAGTGTAGCGACAACAAATATATTTTAGGAGATAATTGCTTCATAAACCCTTCCTTACTTATTATTTTCTTTTTAAGGTGCTTCCATTTTTAGGGACTTCAAATATAGAATATATGACATTTAAACTATATATATATATGAGCTTTTAATGTATATATGCTCACCCTTTGCACTGAATTAACTATTTTTGGATTAAATATAGGGTAAAGATGTAAAGGTTAAAATACAATATTATTATATTCTTTGCATTTTTAAATTTAGTTTTTCTACTTTTATTTTCAAGAGTTTAGTTACTTTATTTTTTAACTAAAAAATTTAGGTCTATTTGTTTACACCATTATAATTCTTTTGTTAAATTTGTTAGTGTAACATTTTGAAAAAAAAAAACTCTCTTGTTATCCATATAACAAAAAGTGACATCGTAATGAACTTGAATTTAATAGAAAATTTTAACGGTGGTAATATTTCTTAAAAATTCACTTCGGTATTTTAAAAAAAAGTATTTAATTTAACTAATAGCATTATAAGAGTTTATATATCAAATTATGTCAAAATTAAAGTTTTATTTCAAAAATAAAATATAGAGATTGAATTTCAAAATTAAAAGCCAAATATAAGGATCAAAATAAAAAATGAATCATTATTATATAATCTAAAAATAATAGAGGGATTAAAATTAAAATTTAGCCACCATCTTTTTATGTAAAAAAAAGAATGAAAAAGAATAAGTTTCATGCAATGAGAGGGACTAAAGTGGTTATTTTAAAAAATGAAAGTACCTTAAAAAGAAAATAGTAAGCAAAGAAGAGTTTATGAAGCAATTATCCCCTAAAACATATTTGGTGCCACAGGCGGCACATTTAAGTTTTTTTTTTTTTTTACAACAACCAATCTAGAAGGGGAAAGTTTCATTGTAGGCCCCTGAATGTTTTGATTTATCACACTTCAGTTCGGTGCCGCCAATGTGTCAAGTGACACCAATAAAAAATTGTATTTTATCGCATGATGGTTAGGGAAAAAAAAAGGTGGTGCCATCAACTAATCAAGTGACACTTAATTTTATTGTAAAAAATGACATTTTTCGTAATTAACCTAAAAATAATATTATTTTTGTAATTATTTGTATTTTTATTATTTCTATAAAAAAAACCCAATTATTTTTTTATTTAAAAAAAGTGTGTGTAATCAAAATTAATAATGGCTTCTTCCAAGTAAAAAGATCATTAAGAAACCGTGGAGACTCGCTAATTTCCATAAATTGAAGTTCAAAATATGTGTATATATAAACATAAAAATTTTTATTATGGTTCATTGATAATGTTAGTGAAAATTTATGTAAAATATATTTATTAAATATTTATATAAAAATTTGGTATCAAAGTTAGCCTCTAAAAGACGGTCTAATAACTAAGAGAAGATCCTCGAGGTAGTTCAACTTCCATCTATTCAAACCACACTAGATGATGTCTTCTTCCGACTCCATTATTGTTGGTGAGTCTCAATTCATTAATAAACCTCCTTACTTCAATAGTGAAAATTATTCATATTGAAGGCTAGAATGATGTTGTTCATATAAGCCAACGATCTTGCCATATGGGACATCATCATGGATGGTCTATCCATACCTCAAAAGCAAAGAGGATAAATCTTAGTTCCAAAGAGCAAGAAGGAATAGAACGATGAAGATGGGAGAAGCATATAACTCAGCGCCAAGGTCACGCACACTCTTTTTTGTACACTTGGTCTGGAAGAGTATAGTAGGGTATCAACATGTGCCAATGCCAAGGAAATTTGAGACAAATTTGAGGTCACTCATGAGGGTACCGATCAAGCCAAGAAATCAAAGGTAGGAATTCTCATACTCAATTATGAGACGTTTATAATGAAACTCAATAAGGACATGAAAGTTATGTCCAATAGATTCACCATCATCATCAATGAGCTCAAATCCTATGGGAAGACCTATCCCAATGAAAAGGTAGTGTGGAAAATGCTTAAAAGTTTTCTAATGTATTAGGATGCCAAAGTTACAGCCAAAGAGGAAACTAAAAAGTTGGAGACTCTTTCATTATATGAGCTAATTGGTTCTTTACTCACTCATGAAATGAAACTCAAATGAGCAAATAAAGGAGAAGACAAAGTTGAAAAGAAGAAGGTTGGTATTTCCCTTAAGTCCACAATAGAAGAAGGTGATTCTAATGAAGATGTGGATGAGGATCAATATATGGCCATGTTTGCAAGAGGATTCAAGAGGTTCATGAGGTCCAATAAAGGAAGAAAATTCCAGAAGAATGAAGGACACAAGATTGAATCTACCAATGAGAAAGACCCCATCATATGCTATGAATGCAAAAAGCCGAGACATATCAAGTTTGATTGTCCTCAATGGAAGAAAAGAGAGTCAAGAAAACAAAAACTCAAGGCTCATGTTGTTATCCGACAACGAAGATCAAAAAGTAGCCAACCTTTACCACATGGCCATCGACAACTCTAAGGTAACTTCTAACTCATCCAATTCAATTTATTATTCTTTTGGTGAGTTACAAGATGCTTATGATAAGTTGGGCTTGGAGTTTGAATTAATGGTTTCAAAATATAGAGAAACTATTTCAAAACTAAAAGATGAAAATAATTCACTCTCTAAAGTCAAGCATGAACTTAAAAGTAAGATAAATGATATGCAAGCAAGTATAAATGATTTTGAGAAAAAGAATTTTGGCTTGCATAATTTACTTTTTAAAGCTCATGATGATCATCAAAAGCAACTTGAGTTGTTTAAGAGTGAAAAAACTCACTCTAGCAAAGCTTTACTAAGAGGAGAAAGTTCAAAACAAAACTATGTCAAAACTAGCTTTAATTTCTATAAACATAGAGGTCCCCAAAATTTTTACAAAGGAAAACTTATTAAAAGTATATGGGTCCATAAAGGACTCATAAATACTTAGGATAAAGGCATCCTTCCAAAATGGATACCTAAAGGGATTAAAATTATAGGAATTAATTCTTATGGACCCAAAAGAATTTGGGTACAAAAAATCAAAGTTTAATTTTATGTTTGTAGGAAAATGAGCATTATTTCAAGGTAGAGAATTCACTCAATGTCATTTTTTAGTCTAATGGTTGTAAAATAGTTGACATTGTATTTCATAAGATTGTGTTTTTAGGACATAGGATAAGAAATGTTTATATGGTGCATTTTGAAGATTTTCATGATTCACACATATGTCTTGTTGCTAAAAAAAGAAAATAATTCTTTATTATGACATAGAAAACTAGGACATTCTATGTAATATCCCGAATTAGGGCCTAATCGGAATAGTGGTTTCGTGACCACAAATCTGAGATAGAAATAATTATTTTATAATTATTTTGAGGTTTATGATATGATTGCATGATTGTGTGAAAATTTCGTGACGAAATTCTATGCATAAAGTGCTTAAGTTGAAATTAGGGACTAAATCGAATAATTTGCAAAACTTGCATTCTAGAAGTTTTTAGTATGAAATTACTTTGGAATATTAATGAGGAGGTCTTAAATAGAAATTTGACCAATTTCTAAAATTTTGGACAAAAATGGGCTTGTACATGAAAATTTTCAAAGAAAGGTATTAAGGGTATTTTGGTCATTTGGTAATTAAAAGATTAAAAAAAAGGGAAAAAGATGGCGAAATATGTCCATCTTCTTCATTAGAACGAAAATTAAAGGGTTCTCCATAGCTAGGGTTTGTTTCAAGCTTCCAAGCTCCATAGTAAGTGATTCCAAGCCCTGTTTTTAATGTTCTTTACGTTTTTGGAGTCCTGGTAACTTGATTTAGCTTATGCTAGCAATAATTTAACCTAGGGTTCATATTTGGAAAAATACCCATAGGTGAAATTTGTGTATTTTGGTGTTTTATGATAGAATATGAGGTTTTAAATTATGCTAGACAACTTGTGCTACTCGGTTTTAAGTGAAAACGAGAAAAAGGGCTTAATCGATAAAAATACCTAATAGTTATAAGTACATGTTAGAATGAGAATTTGATGTTGCCATAGAAGGGAAAAATGACCAGCATGTCATAAAACATAAGAAAATGGGATAAAGTTTAATTCCCGAGCCTAGGGGCAAAAGTGTAATTTTGCAAAAGTTTAGGGGCAAAATGGTAATTTTGCCAAAGTTCGTATTTGGGGCTGTTTTGATGAATGTATGTATTAAATAAGATTAATTTGGCATTATAGATCAAGAGAAACGAGATTCAAGTCGTGATCGAGGGAAAAACAAAGTTTACGAGGAATAAGCTTGATTGCTGATATTTTGTATCGAGGTAAGTTCATGTGTAAATAAGGTAACATAATTTTTATTTTAAGTGATTTACTATTATTTATATGATATGATACTTATTATCATGAAATATTATGCTTTGTGAATTATTATTTTGTAGTATGCAAATTATGTGAACAACTTGATAAGTAAGAGATGCTAGCAAGTATCGGTTTTTACATTTCGAAGAAGGCGATCAAAATATGTAATTGAGAAGAATCTTGTTTGAACCTTGGGAATAGATTAGGGTATAAGTGACATGTCACTAGGATGGTTGAGTTCCAAACTCGTTGAGTTGAGTCTGAGTTCGTGAGATGTAACTAGGCATCCAAGCTTGTTGAGTTGAGTCTGAGTTCACTTATGGATGCGAACGCCCGAGCTCGTTGAGTTTATTCCAAGTTCGTTTATGGGCGGGTTACATGGTAGCTTGGCTACATAGATTTCAAAAGCTATTGAGCTTGTTTAGCTATGAGTATACCACTTACGTTATATTCCGATGTGTTCAACGGGAGAATCCTAAGAGAATAGGGAGAGTATTTAAAATGAAAGTGATTGACAATGAATGTGTTGAAGAAGTGAAAATGGACAGGTATGAGTTTAATCCTTGGTTGAGAATTTGGTAAGACAAAATTGTGGTAAGATAGTAAGTATTCTTATGACATGAGTGTCTTAATGATGTTTATGTTGGATTGCATGATCATGTTACTTGTTATTTGCATGTGAACTTACTAAGCATTTATGCTTACTCCCTCATTTTCATTCATTGTAGTTTTGACAAGCCGGCTTGAGAATCGGGATAGTTCGAAGGCTCGCTCACACTATCCGAAGACCTAAATTGGTAAAATGGCTTGTATATTTTGAGTGTGGCATGTATAGCACTATACTCACTTTGTGTAAATAATCTTATGATATGGTTATGGTTTGGTAAGAAAAGGTTTGGAAATGATTAGCCATTGGAATGGCCAATCTAGATCATATTTGATGTCATGTATGTTTAATGTGTTACTTAGTCCATGGAAAACCATAAAATGGTGAAATTGGTTATAAAACAGAATCACACAGCAGTGACGTAAATTTGAAAATTCACTAAAAATAGTATAAATGGAGTTAAATGATGAATAAGTTATAGAATTGAAACTTAATGAGTCTATTTTCATATGGATTAAACAAAACAGGTATATGAATGATATTCTATGAGATGTTTAAATTTTTGTGAAACAGGCCAGAGCGATTTCTGGATCCCCTGTTCTGAATTTGGAAATTCACCAAAAATTGTAAAAAAATAATTAGAAGTTATACTTTATATTTACATATTCCTTATGAGTCTAGTTTTAAGAGATACAAACAGAATAGTCTTTTGAGTTCTGTACAAAGAGAAAAGTTGTTCGTAGTGAACAGAGGTCAAAGCAGTCGAATGCAGAAACAGGGTAAACTTTAAATATTAAACTGTACTAATTGGCTCAACCAAAAATTCTAGAAAAAAATTAGTAAATATATATATGAGTCTAGTTTTATGGAAAATTTACAGAATTGGATTTTGAGTTTCGGAACTCGAGATATGAATTTTTAAGTAACTGTGATGTAGTTAGCTAGCTTGTCTGGAAATTTTAAAAATAAATTATTTAAGCTGTTTAATTGATGAAATTAAGTTAGTAACACCTCGTGCTCGACTCCGGCGACGGTCTCGGGTACGGGGCGTTACATTCTAGCATGAGCATATTGCATAAGCTAGTTAAAAATGACTTAGTGAGAGGATTGCCTAAAACTTATTTTGAATTAGATAAAGTTTGTGACGCATGTGTTAAGGTAAACATAAAAGAGTTTCTTTTAAACCTATTAATGATGTATCAACTAGTAGAGTTCTTCAACTAATTCACATAGACTTGTTTGGTCCTATTAGGACAACTAGCTTGGGTGGAAATCAATATGCTTTTGTGCTTGTTGATGAATATTCTAGATTTAGTTGGATTCTTTTCTCAAGTACTAAAGATGAAGCTTTAGTAAAAGTTATCACATTTTCAAAAAAGAATCAAAATGAAAAAGGTTAATCCATCACTAGTGTTAGAAGTAACCATGGAACCGAATTTCAAAATATTAGGTTGGAAAATTTTGCAACTTAAATAGAATTAGTCATAAATTTTCTGCACCTAGAACCTCTCAACAAAATGGAGTTGTTGAAAGGAAAAATAAAACTTTAGAAGAAATGGCTAGAACCATGCTTTGTGAAAATAATTTACTAAAATATTTTTGGGCAGAAGCCACAAACACCGCTTGATATGTTTGTAATAAAGTAATGATTAGGCATATTTTAAAGAAAACTTCATATGAGTAATTATTAGGCATATTTTAAAGAAAACTTCATATGAACTTTTCAAAAATAAAAAGCCTAACATTAGTTATTTTCATCCCTTTGGATGCAAGTGTTATATTTTAAATAATGACAAAGATAATCTTGGTAAATTTGATGTAAAAAGTGATGAATAAAATGAATAAATTTTTCTTAGTTATTCTTTAAATCCTAAAGCTTTTCGAGTGTTTAACAAAATAACTTTGGTAATAGAAGAGTTTATACATGTTATTTTTTATGACTCTAACCCTCCAAGAAAGGATTCTTGTGTTGATGATGATGATGCAAAAATTGTTAATAATAATGATAAAGAGGATCAATAATCAAGTGAGAAGATTTAAGAACAAACACAAGAGGCTCTAGAAGAGCTTACAATTAAGGAAATGGAAGTTACTCATCCTAAAGAGTTTAACTATGTGAAGGATGGTAAGATTTTGGGAGATCCACCAAAAGGAGTAACTACTATATCTTCTCTTAGAAATACTTGTAATTTTGTTACATTTATCTCATGCATTGAGCCTAAAAATATCAAAGAAGCATTAAATAATGAATATTGGATATTGGCTATGTAAGAAGAGTTAAATCAATTTGAGAGAAGTAAAGTATGGACACTAGTTGAAAGATCTAGTGAAAAACCTACTATAGGTACTAAGTGGGTTTTTAGGAATAAGCTAAATGAGAATGGTAAAATAATGAGTAACTAGGGTAGGCTAGTTGCTCAAGGTTACACTCAAGATGAATGAATAGACTATGATGAAACATATGCTCCCGTAGCTAGAATGGAAGCCATTATGATGCTTTTAGCTTTTGCATGCTTTAATGATTTTAAATTATATCAAATGGATGAAAAAGTGCTTTTCTAAATGGTTTTATAAATGAAGAAGTGTATGTTAAACAACCACTAGGTTTTGAAGATCCAAATTTCAAAACCATGTTTTCAAACTTTCAAAAGATTTATATGGTTTGAAACAAGCTCTTAAAGCTTGGTATGAAAGGTTATCAAATGTTCTTATTGAAAAAGGTTTTAATAAATGGAAGGTTGACACAACAGTTATTATTAAAAGAAAAGACAATGATTTATTAGTAGTTTAACTTTATGTTGATGATATTATTTTTTGTTCTACTAATGATTTTCTTTGTCAAGAATTTTCTAAGTGTAACACCCTAAACCCGGCCCAGACGTTATGGCTAAATCTAGCAGTGTCACATGATAAGGTGTTCAAAAACTAAGTTTTTGCGATAAATTCATTTCCATTAAATTACTTTTCTTATCTCTTATTAATTCCAAAATCCTTACTCATTTAATCGATTGTTTTAAACATAATTCGTTACGGAAGCTTTTAAAAACGTTTTGAGTAAATCGTATGTTTAGAGAAAACTTTGCCTTTTCAAAAACTGAGTTTTCCTACATCTAGCAGTTATAAATCAATAAAATTAAATAAAAACCAAACTTAAGCAAAAGTCCCAAAAAGTCCCCAAATTACATCCAAATAAACCACGGTAACTTAAGCCATAAATCATAAATTATAAATCATAAAAGTCCAAAAACTGTGGTCACCACTGAGTCCTCCGCTGCCCGATCCATTTAGGTTTGGGGATTACCTGTACACATTAAACAGAGAGGGGTGTGTTTACATAAACTCAATGTGTAATCTCACAGAAAACAAACAATAGTAAACACAATGCACCGTCAAAAATAGTCTTAGGCCTAAGCCCTTTTCAATATCAGTATCAGTATGCACAAGGGCCTTAGCCCATCACAGTATCAATAACAAAAATACAATATTTAGTAACAAGGTCCTACCCAACCAGCCTCTACACACCATCTATGTCCAACCCTACACTATATGTGGGGATTAAATCAACCCACCCATCCCTACACTCCAGGTAGTAGTGATTGCGACACAAAATAATAGTTTGTAGCTGAGCTGCCAGTAAATTAGGCTTAAGAGCCTTTTAGTACACTTCCACCAAATAAAATCAACCCAACCCCATGCAATGCAACATACAATACATGACATGCTATCTCTTGATATCAGTACATATAACTAGTAAATGTATACATGCATATTACTATCATACTCAATATATATCCATCAATCAGTCCGTTCACACAATTAGGGGTCTAAGTAATGCTTACCAACCCTATAGTAGGTTAACAGTTGACTTGGGCGACCCGTGCAACCTTAGCAATCAATTCAGTGAAAATAGACTCACACGCCCATGTGGCTTGCTCGTGTGGCCCGCACGCCCGTGCAGCCCACATGGCCCAAATTTGCCTTGGCTGTGTGGATCACACGGCATGGCCCAAAATCCCACGCGCTCGTGTGGTTTACCCATGTGGACCTACACGCCCGTATGGCCCACACGGCCAAAATCAATCTAGCCCGTGTGTCACACATGGCCTGCCTGCCCTTCACACAGCCATGTCTTACGCGCACGGCCTGGCCTCGTGGATCACACTCCCGTGTTAGGGCACACGGCCTACCACACGCCCGTGTGGCATCGATAATGGGGTTTAACTTTTCTCTGAATCTCATTTTCTACATTTTGGGTACAGACATGGTATCGTTTGATGCTAAAACGTCCCCTAAGCACTCTGGAACCTAAAATTGACAAGTAACTCATCAATTACTCATTCAACCCGATTCCTAAACGAAAACACAGGATGAAAATCAACACCTAAATCAACGGAAAGCGTTACCTTCGCTCAAACAATGGAAATTCCACGCACTTACAGTGACGATTCCAGACCCTCAGCCTCTTGAATATCTCCTAAACACCAAAAGACCCTTAGCAAAACGATTCGTCAAACAAATGAAAACTGAACCTACCAAAATTTACCTATCAGACGCAAATGGATAGTGGAAGAAAGGCAGAGTTTCGACAATCGAAATGAAAAAAACGAAAAAAAGAAGAAAAAGGAAAAAAGGGTGAAAGGGGAGATGATTAGTTTTTCTGCAGAGAGAATTTTGGGAAACTAATAACTCAAATCCCACTACCTACTCTATCTCAACCACCCACTACTCATATTTTCAGTACAACTCAAACTCCCAACCATCAAATCGAGTAAAAATATTCCCCCTTGCCCACTCAGGGATTCGAACACCAGACCTCTAGCATACTAATACTCCACTTAACCACCAGACCAGCAGGCCCATTCTGACATGTACTTACAAATACTTAACTTAAACCTACTGAGCGGGGTTTAGGCTTTATTCAGAAAAAAACTAAAATTTTGCCAAAAACATGACTTGAACTTGGGACCTCTCACACACACCACTCTGAACACATAAACACTGAAGCAGATACTCAATTGTGGCACATTTTCACAATAACAAAAATAAAAAATTTTGGGGTGTTACAACTCTACCCCCTAAAAGAAAATTTCGTCCTCGAAATTTACTTAGTGAGAAAAAGTAAGGATACTATTGACTCATCACATCCTCAGGTTCCCACGTGGCCTCCTCAGTGCTATGATATCACCAAAGGGATAGACTTCCTCCTCAGAACCTTTACGTCACAATCCAGAATCTAGATAGGCTCCTCCTCAAAGGTCAATCTGGCCTAACCACAATATCCTCAACAGGGACAATATGAGTTGGATCAGAGTGATAGCACCTTAACATAGAGACGTGGAACACGCCATAAATACAATCCAACTCTAGAGGTAGCTCCAACTGATAAGCAACCGGTCTCACTCGTTTCAGAATACGGTAAGGTCCAATAAACCTATGGCTCATTTGCCCTTATGACCAAACCTTAAAACCTTCTTCTATGGAAAAACCTTGAGAAATATGGAGTCCCCTACAGAAAACTCAATCTCATAAGGAGTGACCATATAGTGCCTCGTAAGGTGCCATCTGGATACTAGACTAGTAACTATTATTATAGGCAAACTCCGCTAACGACAAATAATCCTCCCAACTACCTCGGAAATCAATAACACAGCTCTTCAAGATGTCCTCCAGTATCTGAATCACCCTCTCAGGTTGACCATCGGTCTGAGGATGGAACGCAGTACTGAAGTTCAACCTTGAACCCAGAGCCTCATGCAATTTTCTCTAAAATCGAGACGTGAAACGAGGATCCCTATTAGAGATGATCGAAACCGGTACCCCATGCAGTCTCACTATTTCAGAATTATAAAGCTTCGCCAGCTTCTATAGAGAATAATCAGTACGAACCGGTATAAAGTGAGAGGACTTGGTCAATCGGTCCACGATGACCCATATTGAATCCTTCTTAGTGGGTGTTAGAGGTAACCCACTAACGAAATCCATAGTTACACGCTCTCACTTCCATAGAGGAATCTTAACTAGCTGCAACAAACCCAAAGGTAACTAATGCTCAGCCTTAACCTACTGGCACACCAGACATCTCGCCACAAAATCAGTAACCTCATGTTTCAACCCTGGCCACCAATATAACTCATGAAGGTCTCGGTACATCTTATTTCCGCCAGGATGCATAGCATAAGTGCTACTATGCGCCTCTCTCTGTATAGACTGCCTCAAATTAATATTATTCGGCATACAGATTCTCTCACAGAAGTAGAGTACCCCATCACTATTCAGTCTAAAATCCATAGTGTTACCACTCACAACTTGCCGAAATCGAAGACCCAAAGATTCATCCTCCAACTGCTTACCCTTAATCTTCTCAATCCATGTCAGTTTAACCTGAAGCTCGGCTAACAGACTACCATCATCAAATAAACTAAGGCGAGCAAACATCACCCTCAGATCAGTCATAGCCCTACGGCTCAAAGCATCGGCCACCACATTGGCCTTGCCAGGATGGTACTCAATGGTGCAATCGTAGTCCTTAAGCAGCTCGATCCATCTACGCTGCCTAAGATTCAGCTTCTTTTGAGTAAGGAGATACTTGAGGCTTTTATGATCAGTGTAGATGATAAACTTCTCACCGTCCATATAATGCCTCCAGATTTTTAGCGCAAATACCATAGCAACCAGCTCCAAATCATGCGTTGGATAGTTCGCCTAATATGTCTTAAGCTGACGAGACACATATGCTACCACCTTACCATCCAGCATCAACACACATCCCAAACCGACATGTGATGCATCACTATAAACTGTGAACTCCTTTCTAGATTCAGGCTATATCAGAACAGGAGCCTTAGTCAGTACAGCCTTGAGCTTCTCGAAACTCTCTTGCTGCGCATTAGTCCAGTTAAACGGTACCACCTTATGTAGCAACTTAATTAAGGGTGTTGCAATCAATGAGAAGCCTTCCAAAAACCGCCGATAATAACATGCCAGCCCTAGAAAACTGTGGATCTCAGACATATTCCTAGATTGCTTCTAGTCCAACACAGCCTCAATATTTCGAGGGTCAACATGAATCCCCTCAGTAGAAACCATATGACCCATAAATGTTACTTCATACAACCAGAACTCACACTTGCTAAACTTAGCATAGAGCTGATTTTCCCTCAAAGTATGAAGAACAACTTTAAGGTGCTCGTCATGCTCATTCTCAGTCATCGAATAAACCAGTATGTCGTCGATGAAAACCACCACAAATCGATCCAGATAAGGCTGAAATACTCGGTTTATTAGAACTATAAAAGCCACTGATGCATTCGCCAGTCCGAATGGCATCACTAGGAACTCGTAGTGTCCATAACGAGTCCTAAATGCCGTCTTAAATACATCAACTTCCTTAACCCTTAGCTGATGATATCCAGAACTGGTTAAACAAATCATCTATCCTCAGAAGTGGATACTTGTTCTTAATGGTCAACTTGTTCAGCTGACAATAGTTGATACACATTCTTATGGATCCATCCTTCTTCTTAACAAATAGTACTGATACTCCCCACGGAGACACACTAGGGCGGATGAACCCACAGTCTAACAACTCCTGAATCTCAGAATTAAGCTCTATAAACTCTTTCGGTGCCATTCAATAGGGAGCAATGGACACTACAGCTATACCAGGAAGGAGCTTTATCCCAAACTCCACTTCACAATCTGGAGATAAACCAGGTAGCTCCTCAGGAAAGACATCCAGAAAATTTTTTACCGTTCTAATATCCTTAACTGTAGAATCCCCATAATCCGAGACACTTACATAGGCCAAGTACGCCTCACATTCCTTACGAACTAGTTTCTCAGCCACTAGTGCAGAGATCACATTAGCCAAATAATTCCAACGTTCTCCTATCATGACCACCTTATTATCCTCCTTAGTTCTTAATATAACCCTCTTGGTCACAAAATCCAAACTAACATGGTGCTTAACCAACCAATCCATTCTCAATATTAATTCAAACTCTCCAAACGGAAGCTCCATCAGATCAGCCAGAAAGGTTACCCCTTTTACCTCTAAAGGGACGTCTCTGAATAACTTGTTAACCCTTATAGACTGCCCTAACAGACTCAGTATAGTAACCACACTCGTAGTGCCCTTAACCAATATCCCCAAGTTTTTAGACACAATAAAAGCTATATAGGAGTGAGTGGATCCTATATCTATCAATGCAATATAAGGTACATCATGAATAAGGAACGTACCAGTGATGACGTCTGGAGCATCTCCATCCTCTTAGCGACATGCAACATATACTAGAGCCAGCTGCCTCACTTCAGTCTGTCCAGCACCTCTGCCTGGTGCTCTCTGACCACGGCTTATACTATTACCACCCCTAGCCTGACTACGGCCTCTCGGTGGCTGCTGTGCTACCCTCTGTGGCTGTACAGTACCAGTACCCTGAGCTTGTATCTGATCGGCCCTAATACGGTGATTCAATAATCCATACCTTAGACACGCCCCAGTCCTCCTCCAACATTCGCCCAAATGGCGTCTACCACAGTCGACACATGGTTGTAGTCTAGTAGCAGTAACAGGGGGCCCAGCTCTAACCGGCCCACCAACTCTGGCCTTCTTCTTAGGCCTCTGCACAGTACTCGAGGGCTCTAAATCCCTCTTGTTCTTACATCTTTCTTTGTCACAGTTTTGACGCTCAGCTCACTTAACCTCCACGGTGATCTTCGGCTTTTCAACTAGTGAAGAAAAATCACGCTCCCTCTATGGAGCTATCAGAACTCTCAAATTATCCCTGTGGTCATCCTCAAAGCGGATACATCGCTCATACTCAGTCACCACCATACCTCGCGCATAGCTACTCAGTCGTAGGAATTCGGCCTCATACTAGGCCACAGATCGATCTCCCTGAGTAAGGTTTAGGAACTCCCTCCTACGGGCATCCACATAGCTCGCCCCCACATATTTCTCCTAGAAGGTAGTCTTAAAGAACTCCCAAGTTAGACGTTCAGGCTGAGTGCCCTTCTTAACAGTCAGCCACCACTGATAAGCCTCATCCAACAGCAGTGAGACTGCACCCTTTAATTTCTACTCGGGAGTACAATCTAGATCATTCATGATCCTCTCTGTGGCCTCAATCCAGTACTTGTCCACATTAGGGGCGACTCCTATGACACCTCTAAAAAGCTCAACTCCATTGGATCGGATTCCTTTCGTAACTGACCCACGGCCCCCAGATCCAGTATTAGGCCCAGCGACCCTCTCCAATATCCTTCGCATAGCCTGGGACAATGCGCCATCCCCAACCATGCGATCTTGAGACCCTGTCTTCATAGCAGGCGACAATGGTGTCTCACTATTGTCCAGATTTGGCATACTGCCCAGTGAAGAGGACTCAGCTCGAGCCCCTCTACGGCCTCTACCCCGGCCTCTAGTACCTCGTTCACGAATACCTCGTGCGCTCATGTCTAACTGGATTTATCTGTACTATGAATTTTATGAATCAGTTACACTTTCAGTATTTATTAACAGATGTTTTACGTAAAGCAGTCCCATAAGTTCAGAGTTTGTTTTTGTTAGTCGCAGTTTCTAGTAGTTACTATAGTTTTAGTTTAACTACAGTTTCCAGTATGTACTAACTAGAGTTTCCTCACAGTTTACTACCTATAGTAGTTTCGGAATATCATAACATTTTTAACTTGAACAAAAAATAGTTTGAGAATACTTACAGGATCAGCGCCGGAGACTCAGTGTACCACATACTCAGTCAAATCATTTCAAATCATTTGAAAATCAGTTCTCAAAACAAGGTTTAAAATAAAAAATCCACAGCTGAGTTTTCTAACCTAGCTCTGATACCACTAAATTTAAACACCCTAAACTCGACCTAGACGTTATGGTCAAATCTGGCAGTGTCACATGATAGGGTGCTCGAAAACTATGTTTTTACGATAAATCTATTCCCGTTTAATTACTTTTCTTATCTCTTACTAATTTCAAAACCCTTACTCGTTTAATCGACTGTTTTAAACATAATTCGTTGCGGAAGCTTTTAAAACTGTTTTGAATATATTGTATGTTTAGAGAAAACTTTGTCTTTTCGAAAATTGAGTTTTCCTACGTCTAGCAGTTATAAATCCATAAAAATAAATAAAAACCAAACTTAAGCAAAAGTCTCAAAAAGTCCCCAAATTACACCCAAATAAACCACGGTAACTTAAGCCATAAACCATAAATTACAAATCATAAAAGTCTAAAAACTGTGGTCAACATCGAGTCCTCCACCGCCCAATTCATTTAGTTCTGGGGATTACCTGTGCACATTAAACAGAGAGAGGTGAGTTTACGTAAACTCAATGTGTAATCCCATAGAAAAAAAAATAGTAAACATAGTGCACCGTCAAAAACAGTCTTGGGCCTAAGCCCCTTTCAGCATCAATATTAAGGGCATTAGCCCATCACAGCATCAATAACAGAAATACAGTATTCAGTAACAAACTCCTACCCAATTAGCCTCTACACACCATCTCTGTCCAACCCTACACTTCATGTGGAGATTAAATCAACCCACCAATCCCTACACTCTAGGTAGTACCGAATACGGCACAAAACAATAGCTTGCAGTTGAGCTACCAGTATATTAAGCTTAAGAGCCTTTCAGTACACTTCTTTCAAATAAAATCAACCCAACCCCATGCAATATAACATACAATACATGACATGCTATCTTATGATATTAGTACATATAACCAGTAAATGTATACATGCATACTATTATCATACTCAATATATATCCATCAATCAGTCCATTCACACAATTATGGGTCTAAGAAATACTTACCGACCCTATAGTAGGTTTACAGTTGACTTGGGCAACCCGTGCAACCTTAGCAATCAATTCAGTGAAAATGGGCTCACACGCCCATATGGCCTGCCCGCGTGGCCCGCACACCCGTGAGGCCCACACCGCCCAAATTTTCCTTGGCCGTGTGGATCACATGGCCTAGCCCAAAATCTCACACACTTGTGTGGTTTACCCATATGGACCCGCACACTCGTGTGGCCCATACGTCCCAAATCAGTTCAGCCCGTGTGTCGCACACGGCCTGCCTTGCCATCAAACTATCATGCCTTGCGCGCACGTCCTACCTCATCGATCACACGCCCGTGTTAGGGCACATGGCCTACCACACGGGCGACCACATGCCCATGTGGCATCGACAGTGGGTTTTTTGACTTTTCACCGAACCCCATCTTCTGCATTTTGGGTACACACTTGGTATAGTTTGATGCTAAAACGTCCTCCGAGCACTCCGAAACCTAAAATTGACTAGTAACTCATCAAATACTCATTCAACCTGATTCCTAAATGAAAACACAAGAATAAAACCAACACCTAAACCAACAAAAAGCGTTACCTTCACTCAAACAATGGAAATTCCACGCACCTACAGCGACGATTCCACACCCTCAACCCCTCGAATATCTCCTAAACACCAAAAGAACCTTAGCAAAACGATTCATCAAACAAAGGAAAACTGAACCTACCAAAACTTACCTATCAGATACGAATGGAGAGTGGAAGAAAGGCAGAGTTTCGGCAACAGAAAGAAGGAAACGAAAAAAAGGAAGAAAAAGGAAAAAGAGGTGAAAGGGGAGATGATCAATTTTTCTGTAGGGAGAATTTTGGGAAACTGATAACTCAAATCCCACTACCTACTCTATCTCAATCACCCACTACTCAAATTTTAGTACAACTCAAACTCCTAGCCATCAAACTGAGCAAAAATATTCCCCTTTACCCACGTAGGGATTCGAACACTAGACCATACTAATACTCCACTAAACCACTAGACCAACAAACCCATTTTGACATGTACTTACAAATACTTAAACTTAAACCTTCTGAGTGGGGTTTAGGCTTTCACACACCCCAGAACACATAACGATTGAAGAAGATACTCAATTGTGTTACATTTTCACAATAACAAAAATAAAAAAATTTGGGGCGTTACACTAAGTTAATGCAATGTGAATTAGAGATGAGCATAATAGGAGAACTAAACTTCATTTTAGGACTCCAAATCAAGTAAAGGAATGATGTCATCTTTATCAATCAAGCTAAGTACACGAGGTAAAATGTAACACCCCTAACCCGTATCCGTTGCCAAAATAGCTTACGAGGCATTACTGATCAATTACAGTATACATCTTACATTTCTCACATGAAAATCCATTAACACATAAACATCCATCAAACATATTCACATTGTTCCTTATAAGGCTCTACGAGACCTTAAATCATGCTTGGAAGAGGTTCAGGACTAAATTGATAACATTTGAAAACTTTTGGAAACTTAGAAAATTTTCATGCATACAAGTTTCACACGCCCGTGTGAACAAGCCATGTGCCTCACACAGCCACCAGACACGCTCGTGTCTTAGGCCGTGTGAAAACAGGGCATACATACTGACTTGCACCACACGGCCAAGGACACGCCCGTGTGCCATTACCGTGGAAAATCTAGAAGGGTTACTGACTTGGGTCACACGGCCGACCACACACCCATGTGCTAGCTCATGTGTCACACACGGCCAGTAGACACGCCTGTGTGTCTAGACCATGTCAAACTTGTATGGTATACTGACTTAATATCGAAGGACTACCCCAAAGGACACACGGCCGTGTAACATGACCGTGTATCGCACATGGCTGAGACACACGCCCGTGTCTCTGCCCGTGTGGACAAAATAGGCTAATTGCAAAGGCAATTTGCCACCCTTTTCTCATGCACACCTAGCAGTCAAAATGGTACCATTTCAAATACATTTATGGGCAGCCAAAATATCCCTTTCAAAACACATTATAAGCCATTTCAAAGTCAAGCATTCATATACTCAAATCAGTACCATTTGTACATTTTCATTCCATCAATTCCTTGCCAAAACATACCATGTATATCATGATTCATCAACCATAATTTCCCAATAATACTAAACCTATGTTCAACCAAAATCATCACCTATGTCAATTTTAAACCACATACAAGCACATACCAAAATCAAATATTTATTCAACCATCCTGGCATTCATTTATAAAGTCAAAATCAAGCATAACACAATTACACATATTCATCACTTATCCTTAGCCATTTAAACATCCAACTCCATGCCTAAATATGCCAATTCAAATCACCAACTTACAATCAAAGTATTAATATATCAATCATAGACCAAACATCACAACTTATATACTCATATAATTATTTACTACCATATACACCACATTTAAGCCAAATCACATGGCTAATTACCAATGAAACACATAGGCATCAATTGCCAAATTTACATTCAACATTACCAAAACACATGTCCATGTAACTCAAGCCTATACATGCCATAAAACCAAGTCACAAATGTATAAATACCAAAATCAAAAACTGGATAGTGTGATGCGATCTCCTTCGACTTTTAACCTGAGCGAATGTCCGAAACACTATAAAACATAGAAAATAACACAAAGTAAGCTATAAAACTTAGTAAGCTCGTATGGTATTAAACTTATCTTATTAAATAAGCACATATTAAGCATTTACATATACTAATCAACTATCAATATAACTTCATTCAAACCAACATTCCTCACATTTTCTTTAGCCAAGGTGTATCGTGTTAATTATCATCAAGTAATGGTATTTCGCACTTTATATACCTTATGTATATATAGTTAAAACAAACATAACTCAAACCTTATTTAACATCCAATTTATACCTCCATATAGCCAAATGAACCCATTTTTGGCATAAAACATATTTACACGCAAATCTTTCTCATTTCATATATACATGATACAATACGAACTCACCACTTTCATTTGATTCTCACATAAATTTTGTATGTACCTGTATTACTTATTTCGATCGTACTTTCATTCTTGTCTCGACTATGCCCGTTGAACCATTCGAAATCGTTAAAGATACTCGAAAATCACAATAGCTCGTACAATGCCATATCCCGAACATGGTCTTACATGTTATCACATATTGATGCCACTGTCCCAGATAGGGTCTTATACAAAATCATATAACGAAGCCAATGTCCCAAACATGGTCTTACACGTAATCACAATACAATGCCAATGTTCCAGACATGGTCTTACATGTAATCACCTCTTGGTAATCCTAATGTCATGACATTTGTATCCTATACTATTCCTAGGTTCGTACGGGACTTTTGGATGTCATAACTCTGTCGATTCTTGCTTGTAATCATGAACATTCAACATTCAATTAAATTCAATAATAAATAAGCATTTATAACACAATTTAAGTACATTTATTAGCATACAAACTTACCTAGTTCGTTGTAACGACGAATTAGGTCGACTAATCCGATACTTTGTTTTCCCCCGTTCTAGATCTAAATCTCATTTTTCTCAATCTATATAATAACAAAATTTACTTATTTAATAATTAATTCATTCAATTTAACACAATTTAAATATTTTGGCAAAATTACACTTTTTCCCCTATTATTTCACATTTTTTCAATTTAGTCCTTATCACATAAAATTGCAAATTCACGCAATTAAGGACAAGCCCATGCTAGACGACTTTTACCCAAACTACTAGCAGCCCATATTTTTAGTTTATTCACACATCTAACCATGAATTTTACACTTTTCTCAATTTAATCCTTAATTTGCATTTTTGTCAAAAAAAAATTTATAAAACTTGTATATCTAGATTCAAACATTAATAAACTATCATAAAACATCTAAATAACCAAGAATTCAACAATGGCATCATTTCAAATCTATAACAGTTTCGAAAATAGTGATACAAGCTAGCTAGATTAAGCTGGAACGAGCTCAAAAACGTAGAAATTATTAAAAACCAAGCTCTAAAGCTTCTCCCATGGCTGATTTTAGGTTGAAATTTCGGTGGGGAAGATGATGGAAATAAAATATAATTACTTATTTACCTATTAAACCATTAAAAACATTTGAAATTACACCAAATGTCACTCCACTATCATCCACTAACTCACAAATGGGCTATTTGCCATATAAGGACCTTCACTTTAAAGTTCTATAGCTATTTGACACATTTAGCTTATAGAACACAACTTTTGCAATTTACACGATTTAGTCCTTTTTACTGAATTAACCACTCAAACAGTATAATTTCTTCACGAAATTTTCACACAACCTTAATATTATACTGTAAATATTAAAATAATAATAAAATAATTTTTTTTAACTTTGGATTTGTGGTCCCAAAACCACTACTCTGATTAACCCTGAAAACGGATTGTTACGTAAATGATTATGAAGTTTGGGATAGACAATCTCGAATCACAAGCTACACCAATAAGCCCTTCTACAAAGCTTGACAAAGATGATGAAGGTAAATATGTAGATTTAAAATTGTATAGGTCAATGATTCGTTATTTGCTTTATCTTAGATAGGATGCAGATTTTGAAGGATGCAAATTAGATAGGAAGAGCACCTTCGTTACTTGTCAATTCCTAAGAAACATGCTTATATCATGGTTTTCAAAGAAGCAAAATAGTGTTGCATTGTCCACCACTGAAGCAGAATATATTTCTGTTGGTAGTCATTGTGTTCAAGTTTTATGGATGAAACAACAACTCAAGGACTATGGAATTTATATAGATACCATTCCTATCAAATGTGACAATACTAGTGTTATTTGTCTCACTAAAAATCCTATCCAATATTCTAGGACTAAACACATTGAAATAAGACATCATTTCATTAGAGATCATGTCTAAAAAGGAGAAATAGTTTTAGAGTTTGTTGACACCTTAAATCAGTTAGCTGATATTTTTACAAAACCATTAGACAAAGAAAGATTTTGGACACTTTGTAGAGAATTAGGTATTACTACCTTACCTTAATTTGTGTTCAAATAAATTTTAGAATTTTGTTGTTTTAAAACTGTGTTATGACCTAAAATTGATTGCAAAAGTATATATGCATGATTTATATAGGCCTTGTATACAAAACTTTAGGGGAGTTTTCATATGGATAATTGTTCTATTCTGACCTCATTAGTCTAGCATGACTTACTTTTTTGATGCTCTTAAATTTGCTTGAATAGACTAAATTTTGTTAACTTAGTCTCTTTTTTTTCATGAATCATATGTATCATGCTTACATTATGCATTTTCATGCATGTGAAATTATTAGGAATAGTCTTAGAGTCATTTTAGGACCCTTAGAACCTCTTAGGACCTAAAAAATCTTATTTTTGCAATTTTACTGCACTTGGAAAATAGAACTACAATTTGGTATCGATACAATTTAAAATCTATCGATACTTTTATAAAAATATTGATACTCATAACAAAATATCGATACCTCTGGGTGTTTAAAGGAACTTGCACTGAGATTTCAAAATCAGTTTTGCCAAAACCTTATTTTTCTCTTGACTTATCCGAAAACTACAAATTTCTTCCCCAAAGTTTCTTCAAATTTACTAATTTTTTCGTCAAACCTTGACTTTGAAACACTCTCAAACACTATTTCTTCAAGATTTGTTCAACATTTCTTGGAGATATTGCCTATTTCAATACTTTTAAGGTAAACTCTAAAATTTTTAAACTTTTGATTTTGCGCAATATAGGTTGAAATTTTTATTTTTGATGGACTATTGAGTTGATGTGTACTATAAACTTTGTATTTTGATGCAGGGGGTTTCCTTTTCCTAGCCATTTTCTTAAATTTTTTAACTAAAACCTATGCACACCAAGTGTCTAACAAAATTCCCAAACAAAATTTTTAGTGTTTTAGTCAAATTTCAGTGTTTCCATCTCTAGTTATGGCTACAAGGAAAAAACATAGAACTGGTGCATCTTCGTCACACCAACCTAGTGGCTCTACATCATCATTTAACGAATGTTTTCGTAACAATGCCTTACATAACTATTTTGATAGAAACTTTGCATCTAAGAGAGTTTGGGAGTCTTAGAAAGTCGATATAGCCATGTTAGAGGGTATTAATTTTGTCTATCTTTCTATTTTGCAAAATTTGGGGTTGAATGAATTTCTTTAATATTTCATCACTGACTGACTATAATCTTGTTCGAGCATTTTTCTCTAATGACAAACTCGAACACGATGAGTTTTGTGACACCGTTATAGCCATTAGTTCTTTTTTAATGAAAACCCCTATACGTCATACCTTAGAAGAGTTTGGCGATTATCTTCATTTGCCTTCTAGAGGTAACTCCGATGAAAAGGGTCCTTTTAATCTCGCCATTTTTATTCAGTTTGGATCAACATCCAAACTTTACCTTCATGATCATGTCTTCCACTTAATCATCACTTGAAACCTTCACCATATTAAAAAACATGCTAAGCTTCGAAACACCGATTATTAGTGGCTCAATTCTTTTAAATTCGATAAGCGTCCAGACCTAGCCCTCATCATGTTTAATGACATTACTAAGGCTATCGGGAGGGGGATGAATACAAGTATCACCCTTCCTCATGGCACTTATTTGTCATATCTCTTTAGGAGGTTAGACATTAGCATTCATGGAGACACCTCCGTTACTTCTAACCAACCTATTAGTTATGGGGCTCTTCATCATGCGGAATATAATTATGATGCCACCACCGATACATGAATTACGAGCAACCAACCAATAAAAAATAAAGATAATGACATCGACGCAAATTTTGAAGACACCCGGGCACACAAGTATTTTTTTCACCCAAACATGTTCCTCCTCCAGTTTCATCCTCTCACGCAGCTCAACCTTCTTCTAAGATCAATGGTGTTATCCTCAATGCTATCCATTCTTTGAACAACGATGTTCAAGGACTTAGAGACTAGGTTAGATCTCATAGAGATGAGGTTAATTCTAGGTTATCAACATTGGAGACGCAAATGACATCTCCCCTAGCTCACTTTTCTTCGACACCTCCCTTCTCACCTCACGATGATGACTAGAGTAGATTTCTAGATTTGCATTTTCCATATCATTATTCATAACATTTGCACCATTACTTTTTTTTATTTCTTATGTCATGAACCTTCAAGTTTTTTCATTTCATATTCTAAGATACTTTATTTGTTAGCTCTCTATTTCTTAATTTTCCCATCTTTTTGAACTAACCATCTTTTTCCCCTTAAGCTTTATTTGTTTTTTTATATAACAAAAAAGGAGAGAAGAAAAGGTAAATTAAGGTAAATTGATTGATTACTTTTATATTAACCATATGCAAATTATGTAAATTATGTAACCTGTAACACCCCAAGCCCAACCTGAACGTTATGACCAAATCTGAAGATGTTACGTAAAATAATTGCAAATCCAATTTTCGTGAATTTCAGAAAGTCTCGTAAAATTTTATTACTTAAAAACCCTGGTTTAATAGAAACATATCTTACTTTTTAGTTGAAAACAATGTTTGCTTATATATATATATATATATATATATATATATATATATATATATATTAAAAAAATGAATTTTTTGCAGCGGAACTACTCAGATTGTTATGTTTTGGAAAAACCAAGTTTATTTTCTTCAAATCAGTTGTTTCATAGGAAACAAGCATTTTTTATAAAATGTTTTAAACAGAATCATGCAAAAATTGAAAAAAAAAAAACCAAAAGAGTCCCAAAAGAGTCCAAATATTACAAATTCGCTTAAAACCAAATTTAAAAGAATTTAAATAAAGCAAATTTATCTCAACCGAGCTCCCATGGTACCAACCCGCCTAAGTTTAAGGATTACCTAAAAGTATTAGTCAAGCATAAAATGAGTTTTTGAAACTCAGTGAGTAACAAATAACTTAAACAATTAATTTTTATCAGACAGATTTATCAAAAACAGAACATTCTAGAGCAATACAGATACAAACATATAATCCTACCCCTATCTGCTACACACCAACTCAGACCATCCCAACACACCATATAGGGTATGAAACACCCATCCAACCCTACACACCACTTAGTGTCGATTTGACACTTTACAGAATATTTGCAGCTGAGCTACCAGCTAAATAGGCATATTATCGCCTTTTACAAAAACACTTCCTTCACATAGCAAAACTCACCCCAAATGCAAATACAGAACATAATAGAAATCAGACATTTTTACAGTATATATGCATAACATAACAGATACAGAACATCCATACCATTTTTCTGTTACTGATAACCTTTTACGTAATTTACTTATCATATGACGTTTCAGTTATACATACAGATATCAAAATTTATGCTAACAGATGCCCGGATTAAATATTTTACAGTTTATTTAAGCACATATTGACCTCATAGAAGGCCCACAGTTGATCAAAATGACATGTACGACCCTAGGAAAAAAATTAAAATTTTAGGCCCACACAGCCCAAATGGCCCAAACCGTGTGTCACACACGGTCCAACACATAGGCCTATGACACGACCGTGTGGCGTCGACAGTGAACTTTTTTAGATTTCTCCGATTTCTATTTTACGATTTTTTTATACACACTTGATCTAATTTCGTCGTAATTCCAAAAATTTAGTCCAAAACCTAATTTGACAAAACACAAGTCAATTAATACGTCTCCTTACCGAATCCAAACGAAAATGTAACAACAAAATGGGCTAACTAAGTCAATCGAACCCCCTTATTGTAATGGCTTAAATTCAAGGTTATCGAAACAGTGGTTTCGTAACCACAAATCCGATTTAAAGAGAAATTTATTTTAATATTTTTGCTTGAAAATTGATATGATAGGAAAATCGTATGAAAATATTGATAGAAAAATTTTACCGATTTAGTGGTTAGTTAGAAAAAGAAATTATTGAAGAAATTGGGTAAAAACAAGGTATCGGGACCTTTATCTCAGAAACCGAGTCGAAAATAATTTTATAAATATTTATGAAATGTTAGTAATGTGGTATTAAAATTTCGTTAGGAAATTTTAATGTTTGGGTAGTCAATTAAATGAAAAGGACTAAATTGTAATAGGTGTAAAAGTTGCTAGAATGATTAAATAGCTTAAGAGTCTAATGAGAAAGAATTTAAAAGGCAATTAGACCCAAAATTTATTTGGGCTGGACGGCAAGGGCATGAAATCAGCAGGGAATTTGATAAATTAAGGGCAAAATTGGAATATTGCAAAATTAACTAAATAAAGCTAGGACTAAATAGGAAATATCTAGATTTCTCTTCATTTCTCTTCAATTACAGCAGCTAAAAACGCCATAGGAGGGTTCTCTAAGCTGGTATTTCATAATTTTTGCACCAAGTGAGTTAATCCTTGCCTTTTTCTTGTAATTTTTGTGTTTCTAAGACTTTTACAACTAGGTCCTACTATTAAATTCATTAGTTTTTTATTTCATGGATGAAATTGAAAGTCACCATGATTGACTTCTGTAAGTGTATGATGAAATAGAATGAAATTAAAGTTTTAATTTATTTATGAGATGATTTTATTAGGTAATTTCAATGGAAAATTGATTTTTAGGACCTAATTGTGAAAATGTTTGGAATTAAAGTCTATTTCTGAAACTCTGATTCCTAAAGGTTGTAAACTAGTTTAAGGTGATATAATAAAGTGTTAATTGAGAAAAATAAGCTCAATTGAGAGACTAATTGAGTAGGGACGAAATTCTCATTTATTAAAAGCTTAGGGGAAAAATGGTAATAAACAGCTTGCACTAAAACAATTTAGACAGCAGCAGTAGACTAACTTTGAAAAATCACCATAAATTGTAGGAGTCGAATTAGAAGATGAAAAAAATATTGAATTAAAGCTTATTGAGTCTAGTTTCTCATAGAAGAAACATTGTAAGCAATGAATTTTTAAATTTTGAGATATAATGAATTTTTTGAGACAAGGTCAGAATGAATTCGGGTTCCCCTGTTCTGACTTTGAAAAATCATAAAAAATTAAATAAAAATAATTAGGAGCTTAAATTTATATTTATAGAATACTTAATGAGTCTATTTTTAATAGAAATAAACTATAACATCATTTGAATCTTTTATGAAGAGATAATTAATTTTTAGTGAAGAAGGGTCAGAATTGTTAGACAGCAGAACAGGGGTGACTTTAAAGAATAAACTGTACTGATTGGCTAAACTAAAAATTCTGAAAATTTTATGGTAAGAAGATATATGAGTCTAGTTTCAGGGAAAATTATCGGATCCTAATTTTGAGTTCTGTAGCTTAAGATAAAAATAATTTAGTGACTATGACTTAAGTAGACAGCTTTGAATGAACTATAAATAATAGTTGAATTATAAAGAATGTTGCATATGAACATGAAATGTATTAAATTGATAATTAAATTTATTTATTTAGATCCAGAAGATTCAAATATGAAGCTAGATCGAGGAAAGGAAAAAGTTCAGGATTAGTAGATTTTTGTGCACAAACAAGTATCAAGGTAAGTTCATGTAACTTGAATTATATTCTTAAATGCTTGAAATGCATGTTTTTGATATGAATATGATTTGAATGTTCATTATATGAAATTTTATGAAACATTGACATATTTGATAAAAGAGGAAGAAATCCCGGTTGAATGAAAGGAAAATTCGATGGATCTCTGAAAAGGAATTGACGGTAAAAAGGATCAAGCCGGACGGGTGATCCTATCCCGATATAGCCTCCAGAAGAATATGTGTAAAACGGATTTAGCCCGGACGGGTAATCCGAATTAGGGTCTAAATTTAGCCTGGACTGGTAATTCAGATCCAAGCTCATTAGAGTAATTGTCGTTGCAGAGGATTTAGCCTGGACTGGTAATCCCGACAATACTCTATGAGTTTATATTACAGGGGATTTAGCCTGGACTGGTAATCCCGCTGTAAGGATAGGTTCGCGGGAGTGTGCTCTCTGAAATGGAAATGTGTGCACATGAATATAAATTGACAGACCCGAAATTGTACACTAAAAGTGTACCTCTGAAAATCCATCGAAATTCCGAGAAATTCAACGGGATAAATATGGAAAAATAACAAAGAAATAGAAATCATGGTATTGATGAGCTCATCAATCATGGTATATATTATTGGTACATGCAAATTATTGTACTAACTTGAATGTTGAGTTTGTGCATATTAGGGTAATAATGCATTGAATGGATATACAAATGTTTATTGTATTGTATTGAAAATATTAGGTAAGTATAATTCTTGTTACATGAGCTTACTAAGCACAAAGTGCTTACCTTGTTTCATTTTCCCCTGTTTTGTAGTGTTAAGAGCTCGGAGATCGGATTTGGTCAGAGATACATCACACTATCAACCTCAGGATTTTGGTATATAAAGAAACTTTATTTTGGAAATCAATGGCATGTATAAGCTAATAAAGTAAATGATTTTGAAAAATGAATGTAGAGTTAGCCATTGGTATGGTTAACAAACCTGGTTTTGGGTATGTGATGACGTTATCTTATAAATATGCATGAATTTATTTTGAAAATATGTTGAATTGGTTTGGTTGATGTGGATTGGTCTCGGTTTAAAATTTACAGAGAAGGTTAGATATCTATAAAAGGGGATATATTTAGTTAAAAAAAATTAATTTGTAAACTCTGGTAATACTTCTTACCCTATTCCGGCAATGAATACGGGTAGGGGTATTACACTTATCCAGTGTTTAATGACTTACCCCCAAACAAAACAGTTGAACACCGCAAAACTTAACTTGTCGAATGATCAACCACCTCGTGAACTTCTCTTAAAAGAGATTAACGATTAACATGACACACCACACTCGATTAAAAAAACACACAAAAACAAAGAAAAACAAGAAGAACCATATCACTTACTGAAGAATGAAATGGCCAAAAATTGACCGCACACCCCACCAAAATTGTATGAAAAACGGCACCAACCAAAAGAAATAAAGAAAAATTTGCAAATGATTAAGAAAGAAAAACAAATGTAGCAAATCTGGTACTGGTTCCACATGAAGTAATTTGGGTAGAAAACCAAATGAAAGAAAAATGGAAAACAAATGGGAACGTGCAAAACTGAAAAGGAGTTAGGGGATTTGTTGGGATTTTTTAAAAAAGAAAACAAATAAAGTATTAAAATAAAATAAAATTAAATCAAATAAAATAAAATCAAAACCAATCCTACTACTTCATTCCTATTAGATTACTCAAAGACTAATTTAATTTAAACCCAACCATTAAGAAGCCAACTTGAAAAAAAAAACAAAAATATAGCAAAATCTTCCCACTTTGCTCATTTCGAGACTCAAAGACCAGACCCCAAACACACACTCAAACTCTTAACCACTGATACAGACACTTAATTATGACATCGTGCAACAAAACCATAATTCATATTTTGGGTCATTACAACTCTTTCCCTAAAAAAAATTTTGACCTCGAAATTTACTTGATTCAAACAGATGTGGATACTGTTGTTAAATTGAGTCCTCAGGTTCCCATATGGCTTCCTCAGTGCCATGATTCCGCCATAGAACTTTTACTAAAGGACTGAACTTTCTTCTCAAAACCTTAACATCTCGATCCAGAATCTAAACCGGCTCCTCCTCAAACGTTAAATTCGGTCTTACCTCAATCTCTTCAAAAGTCATGGCATGAGATAGGTCAGACTAATAGAACCTCAATATAGAAACATGGAACACATCATGGATATGGTTCAACTTTGGAGGTAGCTCTAACTGATAAGCAACCGGTTCCACACATTTCAAAATCCGATATGGCCCAATGAACCTAGGGCTCAACTTGCCCTTACGTCCAAACAGTAGAACTTTCTTCCAATGAGATACCTTCAGAAACACATAATCACCCACAGAATATTTGATGTCCCTCATTTTCATATCTGAATATGACTTCTGTCTATCAAAAGCTGCCTTAAGACGACCCCAAATCAATCTAACTTTATCCTCAGTCTTAGAAACTAACTCAGGACCTGAAACCTGTCACTCACCCAACTCAGTCCAGCACAACAGAGTACGACACTTACGACCATACAGAGCCTAGTAAAGTGCCATCTAAATAGTAGACTGGAAACTATTATTATATGCAAACTTGGCTAAAGGCAGAAACTCCTCCCAACTACGTCAAAAATCAATCACACAACTTCAAAGCATATCTTCTAATATCTGAATCATCCTCTCAAATTAACCATCGGTCTAAGGATGGAACACAGTACTAAAGTCTAATCTCGAACCCAAAGCCTCATAAAGCTTCCTCCAAAATAGAGAAGTGAAATAATGATCTCTATCAAAAATAATCGAGATCGGAACCCCATAATGTTTCACAATCTCAGGAACATATAACTTGGCCAACTTCTGAAGGGAGTAATCTATCCTAACAGGAATGAAATGGGCAAACTTGGTCAACTGATCCACGATGACCCACAAAGAATCCTTCTTAATGGGTGTTAAGGATAACGCACTAACGAAGTCCGTAGTCACCTGTTCCCATTTCCATAGAGGAATCTTAACAAGTTGAAGCAAACCCGAAGGCAATTGGTGCTCGGCCTTAACTTGCTGGCACTAGAGGTGTGCATGGGTCGAGTCGGGCTAGGTTTGGGCCGGGCACAGAAAAAATTTTAGGCCCGTTTTCTAGGCTCGAGCCTAGTCCGGCCTTGCCCAAAATATAGGCCTAAAAATTTGTCCAAGCCTGGCCTGAAATAAAATTGTTAAGCCCAAGCCCAGCCCAACCCGGCCCATATTAAATTTTTTTAGCTTATTTCATTAAATAAAAAAATTTAAAATATAATAAATCAAATACATTTAAAACATAAAAACAAATATAAAAACAAGAAACAAATAAAAAAATGAGACTAAAACAATTCTTAAAACAATTCTTAAAACAATACACAAATTGAAAATATAATAAAAAGTGGTTATATTAAAATTAAAAATAAAATGTAAATATGATTAAAAATAAAAATATATATATTTAGTATATAATTAGGGCTAGGCCGGGCCGGGCCCGGGCCAAAAAAGTTTTACTCGAGGCTCGGCTTATTTTCTAAACGGGCCTTATTTTTTTTGCCCAAACCCATATTTCGAGCCTATATTTTTACCCGAACCCTCTCATTTTTCGGGTGGGCCTTCGATGCACACCTCTAGCTAGCACGTTAGATAATGAGAAGTGAAATTCGTCATCTCCCGTTTCAAACCAGGCCACCAATACAACTTACTGAGATCCTAATATATCTTATTACCATCGGGATGTATAGCATAATGACTATTATGCACTTCCCTCAGAATGGACTGCCTCAAATCAAAGTCATTAGGTACACAAACCGGTCATCAAAAACACAGAACCTCATCGTTATTCAGCCCAAAATAAAATGTACTTCCTTTCTCAACCTGACGGAAACGCAGAACTAGAGAATCATCCCCTAACTGTTTAACCTGAATTTGCTCAATCCAAGTCCACTTAACTTATAACTCAGCTAACAGACTCCCATCATCAAACAGGCTTAAGCGAGCAAACATCGCCCTCAAATCAGACATTGCTCTACGAATAAGAGCATCGACCACCACATTGGCCTTACTAGGATGATACTCAACAGTACAGTCATAATTCTCAAGCAACGCAATCCATCTACATTTTCTAAGGTTTAAGTCCTTTAGAGTAAGAAGATACTTGAAGCTCTTGTGATCGGTGTAAATGATACACCTCTCACCATACAGATAATGCCTCAAAAATTTTAAGGCGAAGACTATCGTAGCCAACTCCAAATTATGCATGGGATAGTTGCATTTTTGTTCACTTAAGTTGTCGAGCCGCATAAGCCACTACCTTATCATCTTGCATCAGAATGCAACCCAAACCAACATGTGATGCATCATTGTAAACCATGAATTCCTTGCCAGATTTAGGCTGTATTAGAACAAGAGCTTGAGTCAAAACAGATTTGAGCTTCTCAGATCTCAATTACTGCTCATCAATCCAGATAAAAAGGGCATTCTTACACAACAACTTAGTTAGAGGACCTACAATAAGTGAAAACCCCTCGACAAACCTCCAATAGTAACCCGCTATTTCCACTCAAGCACAACCTCAATTTTCTTATGATCAACTCAGATCCCTTCAGCAGAAACCACATGGCCTAGAAAAGTGACTTCCCTAAGTCAAAACTAACACTTGTTCAACTTAGCATAAAGTTGTTTCTTACAGAGTATCTGAAGAACTACTCTAAGATGCCTATCATGATCCTCCTCAGTCTTAGAGTATACCAAAATGTAATCAATGAAGACCATGACGAATTGATCCAAAAACTGCTAGAAAACCTGATTCATAAGATCCATGAATGTAGCTGGAGCATTCGTCAAAACAAAGGACATAACTAAGAACTCGTAGTGCCCATAACAAGTCCTAAAAGCAGCCTTATGAACATCAACCTCCTTAACCTTAAACTGATGGTACCCAAAACGGAGATCCATCTTGGAAAACACAGAAGCCCCACAAAACTAATCGAACAAATCATCGATCCTTGGAAGTGGGTACTTGTTCTTTATCTTCAATTTGTTCAGTTGATAGTAATCTATACACATCCTCATAGTATCATCTTTCTTCTTCACAAACAAAACCGGTGCCTCCAACTGAGACACACTAGGACGAATGAACCCTCAATTGAGGAGTTCTTGAAGCCGCGCCTTTAGTTCTATAAGCTCCTTCGGTGCCATGTGGTAGGGAGCAATGGACACTAGAGTTGTACCTGATAGAACCCCACTACCGAACTCGACCTCCCTATCCGAAGGCAAACTCAGTAACTCCTTGAGAAAAATATCTGAAAAGTCCTTAACTGTGCAAATGTTCCCAACAAATGAATCCACGAAAGTAGATTCACACACATATGCTAGAAATGTCTCACATCTCATCTATCCCAAACTCAATTTTTAGAAAAACCAACCCTATAAAATCAAGTTGGGTTGTAAACTGTCAAGTCTAGATTTTTTTAGGTATAGAATTCATTTTGTCCTCTCTATTTAAAAAATGAGCAGTTTAGTCTCTATAATTAAATCAAAAAACAAATCTATCATTTTTGTTAAAAATTTCATCCATTTGTATTGTTAAAAATTGACGCACCTAATAGGATAATCATACACCTTATGTTAATGTACAGGGATCAATTTTCAATAGTAGAAATAAATGGAATTTACAACGAAAGATCTAGTTTGCACTTTGATTTATCGTACATAAACTAGTTTATTCATTTTTTTAAGTAGAGAGAACAAAATACAATCTAACTCTTAATATAAAATCCTTCATGATACTTTTACCTTTTCATTTTTCATCCTACTCGAACATGTTTTTTACTTACTTCAGGAAGGAATGCAGTGTGAATTAATATAGTTTCAAAAGATTAGCTATTCCTGATCATACCATTTGAGAAGTGACAAGTGACCTGTAAAATAATGAAGTAGAAATGCTCATTTAATTGTATATGTTTCTTAGATCGAACTAAATGGACTTGGTGTTTGCTATGTAAAATAAATTAGCAAATTAGCTGTTGCGAAGGTGTTGCCGCAAGATTACAATGAACAATTAATCCAAGAGCGCCAGAACTCAGGAAGGTAATGTCATAAACTCGCGAGGGTACTGTTGCTAATGGGTTAATAATGCTTCAATGCCCGTTCTTTGCGTGGTTGTTGGATAAGGCTACACAGTTTTGTTTATTATGCTCCAAGGCAGTTTTATAACTTGTTTTATTCTTCAATGATTGTTCGTTTTATGAATTGCTGCTAATATCTAGTATTTTGTTAACAGAAAAACGTCAATCTAAGTCGACTCTGACCATTTATCATGACAAGGTCTAACTGTTATCAATTACTATTTGGAAGTTGGTTACATCCGCTCTTATTTTCTGCTAAATTCTACTAGTCCCTGCACATTGCAAAAGCTATAGATTTAATCCCTGTATTCTCTCAATTTTAAAATTTCAATCCTCACCAAACATTAATTGTAACTCTTAAATTCATTAAATTATATTATTTCTTAAATTTGATGCACCAAACATATTATCATATATATGCCATGTTAGCTTATTTTCACATATTACTCACTAAATATTCAATTAATGAATTAACTACTATCATTTGTCGTCTAAACTCAAAGTTCAAAATTTTAAAAATATAGAATTAGATTGATCCAATTGAAAAATAAGAATCAAATCTACAATAATTCGCATAGTACAAGACTAATAATTGAACTTAACCAGACGTAATTTTTTTATAATCTCATAAATTCTAATTATATCTTCTCTTTTTAAGACAATACTTAAAACCCTTCCCCGATCCACAAATAAAAAGATACATTTTAACAAACTGAACTCATATTCTCCTGCACTGGATCAAGACTAAAATTTCAATTTTTAAAAAGTACAAAAATTAAAATTGATATAGGGACTAAATCCTTCACTTACAAATTTTAACCTTATTATCGGTACGCGAACTGACCAATGGTCACTGCCCCAAGCTCAACCTTAATGAGCCGACATTGGGTCAAATTTGGGTTAATCTTAGACCCAGTAAGGCAATATCGGTTTAAATTCTGGGTACCAGTGGTTCAAATTTGGTCCACCCTTAAATATACATATATCAGACCTGTTAATTGATCTTTATATTTGTTTTATAACATAATAAATTATTACAACAGTAGCAACTAAAAAAATTAGTACTCATATACTAGAAGTGAATGTTATAAATTCTAATTTAGTAATAAAATGCATCCTAAATGACTAAAAGAAAATGGATTTTCCCACCCGATGATGATAAAGCAGCTGCGGTTCACGAACATAAACTAGACAAAAGATTTTAACCAAAAGGAAAAAAAAAAAACACTAAACAAAAGAACTACTACTTATCAACTTGGTTACTAGCCGCAGCCTATCTTTTTCAAATATCAGCCGGATAAGAAGTGAAACACGAAATTTACATCAGCTTTGCTCAACTAATAGACATCAAGTAGCTAACCATTTGAATATGAATGATCTCTCGGTAGGATAAAAGAATATCAACAAAATGTCAGAAAAAGGAAAAAAAAAAAATAGGAACCATACCATATTTCTACCTTTCTTTTCATGACTTGATAATCGGATGGATATAGGCTAGTGTTCGGAACTCTTTTTAGAAACTTAATCTTTTCTTTCATGCTGCCCCATAATTCATGTCAATATTTTGGTACCTTGCTCTGGAACATCATCTGATTATAGGATAAAGTTCCATCTTCAAACTGCCATCAATTGTTTGCTTCACATAAGTTGATTGTTCCTGGGAATCAAAAACTCAAGCAAGCAAAACTGTTGAGAATTCCAGGGGGATTGATAGACAGGTGGACATTTTGCATATTCATCAACAAGACTATTAATATGCCTCATAGAACCAAAGAAGAGAAAAAAGAATTTCGAGAATTAATCTGTCACTCCTATTCAGTCTGAAAGCATCGTTTCCAACTCAGGTTCATCAGAGATGACTGTACCATAATCAGAACCTGTTACATTAGACAGGTGCTTCTCTTTTGACCCGCTTTCGTCCTCCTCATCCTCATCCACATCAGGCCATTCTGGCACATCATTATCATCATAATCATTCTGATCATCACTGACCATAACATCTTTTCTTGATGAATCATCCAATTTCCTATGTTTCTTGTGTCTTGAATCTGCCTTCATCTTTCCCATTGCCTCTGAATCTTCACATATACATGTGGATGGATTCTCATGAAACTCACCCCTTCCTGGCCTGACCTCCTTTGGTTCCCCCATAAAACCGTTCTGTAAAGTACGGATTCTAGAGGAAAATTCTTCCCATGTCATGTTGTTTCTGCTTAAGAACAAGCGATATAGTTTTTTAGCATTTGGACGAATTGTAGGTTTATGTCCAAAATATTTCCTGCAATAGGACAAACAAGGGAAATGTTAGCCAGCAGTTAATAGTTATGAAATGGAAGGATTCAAAGCAGGATGGCTTTACCTTCTTCCAGCTAAGATTCTAGCCATGTTACCATTGTTGTTGGTGACAAACACATCACTCTCATCACAAACAATAAAATCAAGTGCAGCCATTCTAGAAGAGAACGACAAAAATGGCCCTAATTCTTCTTTGGTAGCAATGGTATCTTTTGAATAGAAGTTTGGAAAGAGTGCTTTCAGGGGTCTCAAAGTTTCCTCCCCTCCATAAACTTCACCAGATGCCACATAAATATGAACATCACTGCCATATCCTAGAGCTCTAAGCATCAGACCAACTTCCTCTGGGGTAAGCGGGCATCTTCCTTGCCTCCTTTCCTTATCCGGATTGTTTTTCTGCAAACCAGAAAATGGTTGCCATAAAGCATATGCATTAGATCTGGGATTGGGGTGGAATGATGGGAGTAAAACAAATACAAATTGGAGAATTTTGAAGGACTGCAACTTCTGTTCTCAATATAGCAGTTACTTCAGAATTTTCTATGCAATGATCTTAGTCTCTCCTGTTCTTTATAAAATCCTCTCAACTATACCTGGATCTTCTAGAATGTTTCCACATCATGGAATGGGAAAGAAATGCGTTTTTTTTCACTTGGTAGTAGACAATGTTACTTTTAAACTGAAAATTGATGTTTGGTGATCATAACAGCGGAAACTTAGAAACTTGCTTTCTAATTCCAAGTTCTTGGCCAATAAAAACACGATAAAACGATTAGAGTTTGACACTTAAGCCTTACATGTAAAGTCTTCCACCTCTTTTGTATAGCACCTAGTTCATTCTTTTCCTTTTCACCTCCACCATAATCACAGCCTGAGAATGCAAGCATATCAGGTTCAAACCTGTAACAAATTTGCTTGATTGCATCAGTAATCTCATATCTGTCCTTTAGTATTGAATGGAAAAGCCATTGCTTCAAAAGAAGCATGCATTGATTCACTGCTATATATGCACTATCTATCATGGTGAATTTGGTTGATGGTCTACCTCTAAAAAGCACGAGATACAAAAAGACATTTCATTGCAACTTCAGATAGTAGATCTTACACTAATGGTCAGGCTGCATTTACAAAGCGCAAAGAAATAGGAGAGCTGTGTACAGTTAGCTAAAAGTACATTCTTATATTTGTATGATGCATGCAAGTTAAGCAGTTTTGAACCTTATGGAGTTCATGTATATAAAGTATAGGTGGCACCGAGCACATAGCTATACGCATAGATATGCAATAAGCGTGTTAGATATTCAGGACCAAAGAAAATTATACATGCCTTAAGTGCAAAGCAATATAATGCTTGCTCCTCATCCGCATTTGCTGAACAAGCATTTTACCCATTTCTAAAATAGGATTAGCAAACTGCAAAGCATGGTAGTTAACTCTGCATCTTAACTTCTGCAAATCTGTATCCAATCTATTTGCAAGTCTGTAATCAAACTTGTTGAGCTGAACTGCATTCTTCACATGATAAGATGTGCCATTAGTTAAACCATCAGATATTAACAGTTATAGGTTAGTGGCCTCGTTATTTGGTTCATACATAACTTAAATGGGCTGGACTAACCAGAATCATCTTCAGCTCAAACGCAAATTCAGGCATAACTGTTACGTGACAATATTATACACATAAAAATGTGTAGATTTTTCAAACACTAACATTACAAACGAATCAAACTCCCATTAGTGATGCTACCTGCCAGCCAGAGGTCTTAATACATATTCCCAGCAGTGCATTAGATGGATCAAGTCCAAAGGGATACATCAAGTGCAGGCTTCACTGATGTTATAAAAGAGATCAAAACAATAAATCACCTTTTTTTTTTTTTACAATTCTCATTAGTGATTATGGTTCAAATAATTCACACAATTTCATAATCTCATAGCTAGACCTCAATTTCATTAAAAAACATCAAGTTCTAATAAAACAAATCATTTTAAACATGAAAACCTTATACCTCTTATTTACATAGCAGCAGCCTCAAATGATGTTGGTAAACCATTTTAACAATACATAACTTAAAACAATGATGACATACAAAAGTTATGTTGAAAATATGCTATTTATTTACAATATCAAAATGAACTTGACAAGAGTGGTACTTTACAATTTTTAAGGCCCTAATGAACAGTTTTTGTACTTGATAGATCCGCTTAGTTAGGTAAAGCTAGAACTTAAAGCACACAAAATCAGACCTAAGAGTACAATAAATTAGAGATTGAAATAATCTTGGTATTGACTGGTGAAAACTGTAACAATTATGTTGGAATATTGGCATATGAAAGATGGAGCACAGACTCAATTATATATCAAAATGCTATCTAGGAACAGGAAAGTGGTAAATGAACCTCTATTTACGACTTACAACTTACACGCATGCTTAAGCAACACATTTGACATTAATTTTTCTCTCTGAGGAAAAGAAGAAGATACAAGAGACAGGGCAGCTAATACAAACACAGGAGAAACGCAAGTAAAGCAATCCAAAACTCTCATGTGACCAGTTAAGGACCATGCATACAAAATTGACTGAAAATACTTTAATAGGGAACTTACATGCCTTTTCAAAAGAACGGGCAGTACACGATTTAGGTAACACCTTTCACTACACTTCCGTGGAACGCGCATGGTGTATGGAGTCCAAGTCCTCCCTCCCCTTTTAGGCAGCTGCTTTATGATTTTAACATCTTTTGACAAAATTGATATGAAACAATCAACATCAAAGATATCTGTGAAGTCACTGGACATGAAGAAGTAGAAACTGTCACTTAACATCTTAACAGTTCAATTCATCCAGAATTTTTCTCCATTTAGATACAGGTGGCTAAACAAAGTTACAACTTAAATGATGAATATCTTCCATTCTATTACAAACCTGGCGTCCTTCCAAAATGATTTTTGGTCCAGCTTTGGAACAACAAGAGTAGCATTCAGAATTCGAGCAGCAACAACAGCATCCGTAATCTGCCACATGCATTGATAGTAAGCTTAACTACAAGAAAGCACCAATAGAGGGATAAAAAAAGCATGATTCATATCATTGTGGTCTTGAGAGTGGAGAGTAAGCAGTAATAGGATGCCCAAACTATAGTGTTTTGAAAGACCAATAGCTTCAAGCAGGAAGTATATCACTAAATATTCCACCGGTTCAAATCAGCAGAAAGCATGCCCTATGCTTGTTAGAGCTTTCCATTGAATCTCAACCCATTAAATTATTTTCTGTTTGTGGCTGAAAATTTTTCTGTTAAACAGTATTTGTTGCCAATGGGACCAAAGCAGCCACGTTATTATACAATTTCAATCCGTTTTACATGCTAAGTTGCAATTTAAATAGAATAGTAAATAACTCCACACTGACCAATCATGGTTTATGACATCAGACAAGGCTGAAATTTACCATAAAACGTCATTCCAACAGATAAAAGAACAGTACTGAAAAGTAGCTACCACACTTACTCCGGTTCTTTGTTGGTTCAAGCCTCCACTAGTGGCAATAGCCAGGTATCGAGTGGGATGTGTAATAGCTTCAGCTTCTGCAGTACAATAAACGATTTAATGCTTTTTTTACTGCATAAGGTATCTATGCAATTTCATAATTGTCCGAAGCAGTTTAAGAAACCTAAATCATCTCAATTCTTTCATCATTATCATAGATTTGATGTTTCCCAAATCCATTTACATAAAACCTTAAGTCACGAATAAAAATGTACAATTTTTTATTTGTAAAAAAGTACAACTAATCAGTGAAATTGGAGAAGACAATGATTATACGAACTCGCAAATCTGGCGCTGGCATTACTGCATCCATAAAAGAATTTAGCATTTTTCGAACTCCATATATCACGATCTAATTTTCCTCCGGTACTCTGATTTTCAAAAACAATATTGCAAATTAATCAATCGTTAGTTTCCAATGAAACCCAAAACGAAACGCGTAATCATACTAAATTTGCAAATAATAATACAAGTAAAGAAGAAGCCCTAACTGGAATCTTGAAAACAGAATTCCTATCTGAAACGGAATCCTTAACGACTGCATTAAACTATACGAAGCAAGAGGGATTAAATGATACGTATACAAAATCACATATAAATTTAAAAAAAATCAAGGCGAAAGAGAGAGGGAGAGAGCAAATACAGCAAATACAGAGGTCTGGTGGTGGCGAAGGTGAAAGTGTTCCGATTCGTCAGGAGAAGGAAAGAGAAAGGAAAGAAAAGCAAAGAGAAGTAGAAGAGTGCCGGAGATGGCGGATACAACCTGAACTAGAGAGCGGAGGCGGTGGTAGTGAAGTTTGCGCCGCCGAGGCAAGGCCATCATAGCGGCGCTCCACTCTTTACCCAAACAAAAAACTAAAAAGTAGAGAGAGAGCAAGTGAATGATATCTGTGCACTATAACTCCAACATTGCTTGAATTGAATTGAATCTTAGCAGTAGAGGCAATGCGATAGGGCGTGAGAATAAGGATAAGAGTAGTTGCATCATGAGATCCAATGAAGAAGACGAATAAAAGAAACAAAAACCGCGTGGAAGAGTGTGCTGGCGAGCTAGCTATTCTATCAGTTACAGTTCCCTGCCCTTTTTTTTTATTTCATGGCTAGTAAAGTATTCTTTCAAAGGTTAAATCAGCATTTTAGCCAGTAATAAGGGGAAAATAGTAAGTCCTGCTTTTTGGTGGAAGTGTATAATCTTTAAATTCTTAATCGAATTGAATTTTAAAAAATAATAATAATTAAATCGAAATATTTTGATTAATTTAATTAATTAATTAAAATTTATGTATTTTTATTTTTTTAGTTAAATTAAGTATAAAATATAACAAAAAAATATATTGAAAGTGTTTACTTATCTTAAAAATTAATCGAATTAACCGAAATTTTAAATTTTGACAAACTATATAATTAAAAACATTACGTAAGTCTTGAAATTAATATATAATTAAAATGTAATAGTCTTTAATATTCTCCATTTACATCTATTTCTTCTCTCCAAAAGATCTCGTGAAGCATTATACCTACAAATATGTACAAAAAATAAGTATATGATAGAAATATATGCATTTGAAAAAAATCAAATAATATAAACAGAGAAATCGATTGTAAGTTAACAAGAATAAGATTGGAAGCATACCATTTAACTCATAAAAACTCATGAATTTAGTGTAGGTTCTAATGCATTTCAAGAAAAGTCTAAATATTAAAATGATTAAATTAATTAATGTAGAAGTGATATAGTAAAAAAAATTAAAACTATTAAATTAAAAATAAATATATAATTTTCAATATTGTGAAGCTCTTGGATTTTTCTTCAATCTTCTTGATGTCTTCTTTTGATGATGATTTTCAAATCCAATCTTGAGTACACACAAGAGCTTTTACAACTTTAGGAGTTAAAGAACTCCCAAATCGATCAAGCACATGCCCCTGGTGCTAAATGCAGACTCTAAAGCAATCGTAGAAATCGATATAGCTAACACATCTCTATCCATATTTGAAAGAGTGAAAAATCTAAGGATATTCACTTTCCAACACAATAAAATATCAAAATCTTCAACAAAATTCTCATTAGCCTCAATTAGATATTTATCCAATTTAGACGTTTTGTCCTCACCAACATTTTCTAACTCACGCTTTTTATACAGAACTTGCATATGCCTTTTCATTTTTTGTTGTGGTTTCCCTAGAGAAACATGTGTTGCCACACTTGATTGGCTACAAGCACTATGAAATGGAGGCTTATACTCATCAATCAATTCATACAAAACTTCCTTAAACATTTACATCATTTTATAAGCTTTTCAACATTAGACATTCCACTAACTGCAAATTCAAGATACTTCAAATTTTGTCTGGGATCTAAAGCACAAACAACAAACACAAGCAAATTCATCTTATCAATATCACCCTAATACTTATCATACTTATCTTTCATCTTCATGGTCATAATGTTGGAAAAATCTCGATTTGAAAACGGTCTTCTTGCACAACGATAAATTAAAATTTTGAAAGACAACCCAGTTTGTGATATTTATAACACTAAACATTAACCGATTACGTAATTATGTTTTCAATTAACGGATCCTTGATGTTTTTCGGCTTTCAACCAAACGATCTTCTCTTCTATATCATACCATGAATTACTTCGAGTGTAGGCTCGAACCAATTGAACCAAAATGAAGAACTAGAAAAAGTTTTCTTTTGGGGGTGAAAACGAAAATTCTCTCTTCTTAATAGAAATTGGTAAATTTGTTATTCTGAAAAAATATATTTAAAAGTTGATAATAAACTCTCTCTATTTTTCAACATAATAACAATTTCTCAAAAGTTGTGTTATGTAACACCCCTCATCCATATTCAACACCAGAATAGGGTTATGGAGCATTCCAAACTTATAAAACAATTAAACATTCATCTCACATACATTTCCAAATCTTTTGCATTCATCATTCAAACTCAATCACATTGTCCCTAATACGAGCCTACGAGGCCCAAAACATGCATTCTAGAAGGTTCGGGACTAAACCAACAACTCAAGAAATTTTTACGAAACTTAGAAAATTTTTCCAAAATACAGGGGACGCACGCCCGTGTGGCCCGGCCGTGTCTCTCACACGGCCAGAGACACACCCATGTCACAGGCCGTGTGGACATTCGAATTGTGCTCACATGGCCGTGTCCCAGCTCGTGTTCGACCACATGTAACTCTCTAACTTGGGTCACACGGCCAACACACATGCTTGTGTGGCTAGCCCGTGTGCCCTAGAAATGGCCACACACGCCCGTGTGCCAGATCTTGTGCTAGGCCATGCCAAACTTGTAGGGTATACTGACTTAGGCCACATGGCCAAGTCACACACTCGTGTGCTAGGCCGTGTGGAGCATACTGACTTGATTTCACTTACAACACCAGGGACACACGGCCATGTAACCTGAACGTGTGTCACACACGGCTGAGACACACGCCCGTGTCTCTGCCCATGTGGACTAAAATAGGCTATTTACCAAGCCATTTTGCCACCCAATCGTGCTTGCACCTACATCAACCCAATTTGCACCAAAACATAACATACATAATCATTCAAACCAACCAAATCAAGCTTAATTCATGCAATTTTTATACCATTTTCCACATTACACACAATTCACAAAATAGGTCATTCCATTTATACCAAATTCACATATACAAATCAACTAATTAGACCTTTCAAACATGTTTCATTATGCATCAATTTCACAAAACATATAACTTCTCCAAAATCAAACAATTGACATCCACTATATCTATAATCCACAAGCATCATATATCTATCCAAAAACTCACAACACAAGCCATATACACAAATATATATACACAACCAAATCAAGCCAACTCTCATGGCTATATACAAAACCAAAATTTAGACTTTTACAAGTCAATTCAAATGGCTAAATTCATTATCATCCATAACCAAAATGACCATAATCCTATACATGCCATATACTCAAAATATTTAAGTTCAAATGTACAAAGTGATAGTAGGATAGTGTGATAAAGTCTCCGATAATTCCCGAATCTGAGCTAGCTTTGATTTCACTATAAAATACGAAAAATTAAATAAAGTAAGCTATAAAGCTTAGTAAGCTCATATGAAATAATACGCAAATCTCACTATTCATTTTTCATTCAAATAATATAAATACAATACATTTAACCATGTGTTTAACATAAATTCTATCACATAGTTGATTATAAACTCACAACTTCCATAGCTTTAATGCTCACATAATTTTCCGTACATACCTGTACCGATACGTATCTATTTCACATCTTCGTTACACCCGTTGAACCATTTGGAATAAAATCAAATACTCGGGAACTCACACCCTAAGTGTCAATACATAGCCAAAGCTATCTCAATAATGCTCACTCTCGAGCTATAATGGGTCTGCTCACATAAGCTGACGGTCATAACGTAGCTACACGGTGCTACTCACACAAGCTGATGAGAATCCGCAACACATGCCGGATAACCCAGCCATCGGTAGGACATACGGACCAGCACCCAATCACAATGTAACCCCTAATGACATGTCATTCATATGCTAATCTATTCCTAAGGTTCAACCGAGATTCTCACTTACCGAATCATTTTTGAACATGTTCGTAGAGTCGCAATCACAATTTATGCAATATCAAAGCATTTAAAATACAATTAAAATAAAGCTTATTACATACAAACTTACCTCGAATACAAAAACAGCGAAACGCGTCGATTAATCCAAAACCTTGTTCTTTCCCCGATCTAAGTCCATATTTCATTTTCCTTGATCTATATATTATCAAATTTAGCTTATTTAATAATCTCTCTATTCAATTTAGTCCAAAAACACATTAAAGCACTTTTACATTTTTACCCCTAACAATTCACATTTTTGTAATTTAGTCTTTATTTCATAAAATTACAAATTCATGCAATTCAACCAAAACCCAAGCTATATAAATTTCAATTAGGTCTCTAGCAGTCCATATTTTCCATTTATTTCACAATTTAACCACCAAATTTACACATTTCACAATTTAACCCCTAATTGACAATTTTGTCAAAAATCCCTTTATAAATGTTGTTTATCTAACAACAAGTATGCATTTTCTACCATTAAACATCAAAATACATCAACATTCATCAATGGCAAGACCCTAAACCTTTAACAGTTTTGCAAATTAGTCTCTGGACTAGCTAGACTAAGCTGCAACGATCCCAAAGACATAGAAATCATTAAAAACGGGATGAAAATGAACTTACATGCTCAAGGGATACTAGGCTAAATGCTTCAAGCTCTTTAATGGTGTTTCAAGCCCTTAATTTTAGTGGTGAAAGCTAATTTGAGAAGATGATACAATGTTTTTATTATTTTACTTAAGTTATTTTATAAATTACTATTTTATCCTTTAATACAAACATTATAAATCATTTACTTGATGTCCATAATTGTCCACTCATGCTATTAATGGTCTAATTACAACATAAACCTTTCAAACATTTAATTTTATAGCTATTAGACACCTTTAGCTATTAGAACATAACTTTTACACTTTACACGATTTAATCCTTTTTATCAAATTAAGCACTCAAATGATAAAATTTCTTAACGAAAATTTCACACAACTATACTATCATTCTATAGACATTAAAATAATAATAAAATAATTATTTTGACTTCGGATTTATGATCCTGAAACCACTATTCTGATTTGACTAAAAACGGTTTATTCTATGTTAATAACTCTACTAGCGCCATCTATTTATAGGAAGAGAAGGTAGAACCCTTGTAGAGTTGTAGAGGTTTATTTTAAATGGAAAAACAACATCCTACTTAGAGTAGAGAGGGGTGAATGACTCACCCTTGCATTTTTACTAGGGTTGTTGCCCTTTCATGTTATATGAGGGGTTTTTGGCCTCTCTCACACCGGGTCCAATTATGAGTACTTATTGGGCCTTTTTAGCCCAGTACTTTATAATGTGATTCAACCCGATTTAGTTTTTCTATTTCCTAAAATAAACTTTAATATCTACATATTAAATAATTTTCTCACCCTAATTTTACCTCAGTTAAATTTTGACAATTTTACCCTCGGTAAATTTTTGACATTTTTACCCCTAGTAAAATTTTGAAAAAATTCATTCAATATGTTACAACTCAACATGTTCATTATAATCGAATGATTTATTTTCATTTTCGGACTTCAAAATAGCCCCAAAACATAAACTCATTCTTGCATCATTTTTTAAGCAATCCAATATAGGATTGAAAATTTCCATTTCCATTTTAATTTTCATTTTAATTTTCATTTTTGGAAACCTATATTCATTTCCAAATGATTCCATTTCTCTATTTAAGAGAAAATCATAATCATTCCTAAATATTTTCAATTTCTCTTTTTCTATTCATTTTGTTCATTTCTATTCAAACACACAATTCATTTATGGTTTCAACGAGCTAGCAGAGGGACTGATTGGATATATGCAGTTGAGGCTCAAATGATTTATAATTAAGTTATGGCTTTTCGCCTGTTAATTATAGATTCATTTAGTCACGAAGTTATTTCACTATATTATCGTGGTTGAACTCTCCCCAACAACATACCATTACAAAAGCAATTACTTAGTGCTCGTCCAATGACCTTGTCGAAAATATGTTACACTTATAGGATATCCTTAATCTCTTTGAGATAATATTCGTTCTCTCAATATAATCCTATTTTATCTCATGGTAACCACTACATCTTCCTTCATGAAAAGTCAATCACTATCAAATAGTGATAAAATAATTCATCACAAAGATGGACGACTCTTAGCCACGCTTACTTTTCATCAACCATGCAATACAAATAAGAGGATATCATTTACTTATGTTTATGGCTGTGAATTCCACTGTTGTATATGACGCTACATAGTACAGAAGTCGTACACCCAAAGTACCAACTTTCGGTTCTTTATCTATTTGAACTCAAACTTTTACTTACATCAAAGTGTACGAGTCATGCATACATAGTCTTCCATCTACTTAGAATTTAGGTATGCCACACTATGAACATTGTAACACCCTTTGCCCGTATCTGACGCCAGGATAGGGTTCGAGGCGTTACTGATAATTCACCATTACAAACTTACACAATCGGGTTACTAAATTTCGTTCGTAATTTAAAACTTTTCAAACGTGTGCACTTTGCCTCTTATACAGTCCTCCGAGGCCTAAAAACACTCCTAGGGGTAGTACGGAACAAAACCAAAATTGTTCGATAGACTTGGGGCACTTTAGGAAATTTTCCCTTAGTTGAAGTGTAACACGCCCGTAGGGCTTAGAACACGCCCGTGTCCTTTTTCCAGTATGCAACACGGTCAAGGCACACGTCCGTGGGCTTAGCCCGTGTGCTACACTGACTTCAACTTCACCATTCTGTTAAATAAACACGACCAAGGCACACGCCCGTATGCTTAGCCCGTGCTCTACGCTGACTTAAAATTTCAGGTGCAGGGGACACACGGTCATAGCACACACCCATGGGAGTAGCCCGTGTGTCACACACGGCCTAGACACACACCCGTGTGTCTACCCATGTGAACCTTGTTAGGCTATTTTCCAAGCCCTAAGTCACCCTCTACTAGCCAATTACACTTATAGATTACTATAGTGTATATTTTAGCCAAATTATCCATTTGTAAATATGAAACTTTGATTAACCTCATTACATGTGAATCTCATGTCATTGGTTTCATACATGCTAAGTTAATTCTTATCTTGCATTTAATGATTTATATGTCTGCTTAATATATTAAGATTGGCTTGTTGTTATAACTCATTGCCAATTATAACTAAGCCATCGCATATGAATATAAACATGCATGGATTTGTAGAGCATAGCCTACTTCAAAATAAGCCAATTCCCATGGCCATATATACAAAAAGATAAACATATTTTTACATGCCTTCACTAGGAAAATAAAATGAAAAATATAACAAAATAGTCAAAAATCCTATACATGCCATTGGATAAAATAGAAATGTCTTTATACCAAAGCTTGCTTAGTTGAGAGTGTGTTGACTCTCCATGTAACATCCAGAAATAGGGCCTAGTCGGAATAGTGGTTTCGGGACCACAAATCCAATATCAAAATATTTATTTTATGATTATTATGAGACCTAGAATATAAGATTATGCATGTGTTAGAGTTTCATGAAGAAATTCCTTGAGTAAGGTGTCCAATTGAAAATTAGGGACTAAATTGAATAAATTGCAAAACTTGGATTCTAGAAGCAATTTGTATAAAATTGATTTAGATTATAAATTATAAGGTCTTAAAGGGAAATTTTCCCAATTTCTAAGTTTTTGGACAAAAATGGGCTTGCATGGATGAAATTTCAAAGAAAGGCCATAAGGGCATTTTGGTCATTTGGCTTTTTAATCAAATAAAATGGAAAAAATCAAGCCAAAATCAGTCATCCTCTTCCCCATAGCTGCCGAAATTCTCTTATCACCATATCTAGGGTTTTCAAGCTTTTCAAGCTCAATAGTAAGTGCTCCCAAGCCCCGTTTTTAATGTTCTTTATATTTTTTTAAATCTCGGTAGCTTGATCTTTCCATTTCTACCCATATTTCATGCTAGGGTTCATGTTTAAAAATTTACCCATGCATGAGTTGTTTGTATTTTGGTGGATTATGGAGGGGTATGAAAGTTGAAGGTGTGTTAAACATATTTTCTTAGGTGATTTTTAAGAAAAACCCCTAAAAGGACCTTTTTGCAAAAGTTGTTAAATATGTGGTAGAAATGTGAAAATAATAGAAAATGTGGGCTGCCACAAGAGAGAAAAATGTTCAGCTAGGCTTGGGTAAGATAGAAATTCAATGTGTTTCACTATACGAGCTTAAGGACTAAATAGTAAAAATGTCAAAGATTAGGGGCAAAACGGTCATTCGATTCGGGGTAGAAATTAAACCTGAAAAGTGTAATGTAGTGAATTAATAATATAATTTTGTTGTTATAGACCCCGAGGAACAAATTCTGGACGTCGATCGAGGTAAACGCAAGGTTTCAGAATAACCGAAACACAACTCCGAAACGAATACTAGGTAAGTTCGGATAACTCAAAGTAAACCTATAACATGCATAATTGTATGTTTTGTGAATGTATGATAATTGCATTGTTGATAGCATGAAAATGCATGAATTTCATCTTTAATAATGAATTGTTGAATAATGTCTCGGTTGAGGTTGGAAAGGGAATTCGATGGATAAACCATGATTTACATGAAACTTGAGATCCTGCATGTGTTGCAGAAAAGGATTTAGCCTGACCGTAATCCAAGATCTCAAGTATAAAAAGGATCTAGCCTGGACTGGTGTTCCTTGAGTGATCGAGCCTCCCGAAGAATATGTGTGCATTGTGGATTTAGCCCGGACGGGTAATCCGATTAGGGTCAGAATTTAGCCTGGACTGGTAATTAGATCCGAGCTCATTAAGGGTATCTGTCACGTAAGGGATTTAGCCTGGACTGGTAATCCCGACATCACCTTATGAGTTTATATTACGGGGATTTAGCTCGACCGTAATCCATTGTAAGATGTGAGGTTCACAAGAGTGCATACTGAAACGATCATTCGTACGAATTGATGGTAAATGGATAATCCATCGAGATTTCCTAGAAACTCAACGGGACTATCACAACGAATATGTACGGATGATATGTTAAATGATCAGCTCATCTAAGATGAATTATGTGGTACATTGTTATGTAACTAACTTGATGATTGAGTATATGTGTTAGGGAAACCATTTCATGATTGTTGGTTTCATTGCCTTAAATGGTTGCATGCTAAAGAGTCGGTAAGTTTACCTTCCAATTATATGGGCTTACTAAGCATGTAAATGCTTACGCCTCTCTTTTCCTTGATTTTCAGAGCTCAAGGACTCATAAGGATTGAAAGACAATTGGAGAGTCAACACAGTATCAACTAGACAAGCTTTGGTATAAAGGCATTTCTATTTTGTCCAATGGCATGTATAAGATTTTTGAGTATTTTGTTATATTTGTCATTTGATTTGCCTAGTGAAGGCATGTAAAATTATGTTTATCTTTTGTATATGGCCATGGGAATTGGCTCACTTTAAAGTAGGTTATGCCCTACGAATCTATGCATGTTTATATTCATATACGATGCCTTAGTTATAGTTGGCAATGAGTTATAATAACGAGCCAATCTTAATATGTCAATCAGACATATAAATCATTAAATGCAAGATAAGAATTAACCTAGCATGTATGGAACCAATTATACGAGGTTCACATGTAATGAGGTTAATCAAAGTTTCATACTTACAAATGGATAATTTGGCCCAAATATGCACTATAGTAATTTATAAGTATAATTGACTAGTAGAGGGTGACTTAAGGCTTGGAAAATAGCCTAATAAGGTCTACATGGGTAGACACACGAGCGTGTGTCTAGGCCGTGTGTGACACACGGGCTACTCCCATGGGTGTGAGCTATGACCGTGTGTCCCCTGCACCTGAAATTTTAAGACAGCATTGAGCACAGGCTAAACACACGGGCATGTGGCTTGGCCATGTTTATTTAACAGAATGGTGAGGTTGAAATCAGTGTAGCACACGGGCTAAGCCCTTGGGCGTGTGCCTTGGCCGTGTTACATATTGGAAAAAGGACACGGGCGTGTTCCATGCCCCACGAGCGTGTTACACTTCAACTAAGGGAAAATTTCCTAAAGTATCCCAAGTCTTTTGAACAATTTCGGTTTTGTTCCGTACTGGCTCTAGGAACGTTTTTAGGTCTCAAAGGCCTGTATAAGTGACAAAGTGCACACGTTTGAGAAGTTTTAAATTACGAACAAAATTTAGTAACCCAATTGTATAAGGTTGTAAATGTGAATTACCGGTAACGCCTCGAACCCTATCCCGAATACAGGCGAGGGGTGTTACACTCCAATTGTCTTCCGATCCTTATGAGTCCTTGAGCTCTAAAGAGTAGGGAAAAGAGAGGGGTAAGCATTTACATGCTTAGTAAGCTCGAATAACTAGAAAATAAGCTTATCGATTGTTTAGCATACATCCATAATAGATAATGTAGCCAATGAACATGAAAATGGTTTCCCTATCATATGCACTCAATCAATGAGTTAGTCACATAACAAATACCATAAACATTTTTATCTTAGATGAGCTCATCATTTTACATGTCATTTGTGCATATACCTTGTGATAGTCCCGTTGAGTTTCTTAAAAATCTCGATAGATATCCAGTCACCGTCAATTCATACGAATGATCATTTTGAGTATGCACTCCTGTGAACCTCACATCTTACGGTGAGATTACCAGTCCAGGCTAAATCCCCCATAATATAAACACATAAGGTGATGCCGGGACTATTAGTCCAGGCTAAATCTCTTACGCGACAAATACCCTTAATGAGCTCAGATCTGAATTACTAGTTCAGGCTAAATTCAGACCCTAATCAGATTACCCGTCCGGGCTAAATCCACAATGCACACATATTCTTCGGGAGGCTCGATCACTCAAGGAACACCATCCCAGGCTAGATCCTTTTATACTTGAGATCTTGGATTACATCCCAGCTAAATCCTCTTCTGCAACACATGCAGGATCTCAAGTCTCATGTAAATCATGGTTTATCCATCGAATTCCCTTTCCAACCTCAACCGAGACATTATCCAATAATTCATTATTAAAGATGAAATTCATGCATTTTCATGACATCAACAATGAAATTATCATACATTCACGAAACATACAATTATGCATGTTATAGGTTTACTAGGAGTTATCCGAACTTACCTGGTATTCGTTTCGGAGCTGTGTTTCGGTTATTCTGAAACCTTGCGTTTACCTCGATCGACCTCCGGAATTTGTTCCTCAGGGTCTATAACAACAAGATTATATCATTAATTTACTACATTACACTTTTCAAGTTTAATTTCGACCCGGTCTAAATGACAGTTTTACCCCTAAACTTTGACATTTTTACTATTTAGTCCTTAAGCTCGTATAATGAAACACATGGAATTTCTATCTTACCCAAGCCTATCCGAACATTTTTCTCTCTTATGGCAGCCCACATTTTCCATTATTTTCTCATTTCTACCACACATTTTAAAACATTCGCAAAAAGGTCCCTTTAGGGGTTTTTCATGAAAATCACCTAAGAAAAGATGTTTAACACACCTTCAACTTTCATACTCCTCCATAATCCACCAAAATACAAGCAACTCATGCATGGGTAAATTTTTAAACATGAACCCTAGCATGAAATATGGGTAGAAATGGAAAGATCAAGCTACCGAGATTTCAAAAATACAAAGAACATTAAAAACGGGGCTTAGGAGCACTTACTATTGAGCTTGGAAAGCTTGGAAACCCTAGCTATGGAGACTCTTCAAATTTCGGTAGCCATGGAGAAGAAATGGCTGATTTTTGCCTTCTTTTTCCCATTTTATTTCATTAAAAAGCTAAATGACCAAAATGCCCTTAAGTCATTTCTTTAAAATTTCATCCATTCAAGCCCATTTTTGTCCAAAAACTTAGAAATTGGGAAAATTTCTCTTTAAGACCTTCTAATTTATAATCTAAAGCAATTTCATACAAATTGCTTCTAGAATCCAAGTTTTGCAATTTATTCAATTTAGTCCCTACTTTCGAATTAGACACCTTACTCAAGGAGTTTCTTCATGAAACTTTAACACATGTATAATCTCATATTCTAGGTCTCATAATAATCATAAAATAAATATTTTGATGTCAGATTTGTGGTCCCGAAACCACTGTTCTGACTAGGCCCTATTTCAGGATGTTACATTTCTCCCCCTTAGGGACTTTCGTCCCTTAAAGTCTTACCAGTAAATAGGTTTGGATATTGGTTTCTCATGGTTTCTTCTGGTTCCCATGTAGCTTCTTCCACACCATGTTGGTGCCATAGAACCTTTACTAAAGTCACACTTTTATTTCTCAACTGTTTAACCTTTCAGGCCAAAATCTTGACTGGTTCCTCTCCATAAGTCATGTCTGGTCTAATCTCAATCTCTTCTGGTGAAATCACATGAGAGGGGTCTGATCGATACTGTCTTAACATGGATACATGAAACACGTCGTGAATCTTTTCCAATTCGGGTGGCAATGCCAAGCGATAGGCTAATGGTCCAATCCTTTCAGTGATCTCATAAGGTCCGATAAATCGCGGACTCAGTTTACCTTTTCGACTAAATCTCAACACATTTTTCCATGGAGACACCTTCAAGAATACTCTATCTCCAACTTGGAATTCAATCTCTTTTCTTTTCAGGTCAGCATATGACTTTTTCCTATCCAATGCCGCTTTTAAACAGTTTTGTATTACTTTAACTTTTTCTTCAGTTTCCCTAATCAGATCCACTCCATGAATTTGATTTTCTTTAAGTTCTGTCCAGTATAATGGAGTTTGGCACTTCCTGCCATACAAGGCCTCATAAGGTGCCATTTTCAAACTTGTTTGGAGACAATTGTTGTAGGCAAATTCTACCAATGGCAGGTATTTTTCCCAGCTACCCTGAAATTCGAGGATGCAACATCGCAACATATCTTCAAGAATCTGAATCATCCACTCAGATTGACCATTAGTCTGAGGGTGGAAAGCTATACTAAAACTCAACTTTATCCCCAAGGCTTCCTGTAGCTTTTTCCATAATCTCGAAGTGAACCTTGGGTCTTTGTCTGAAATAATCGATAATGGTACTCAGTGCAATCTTACTATCTCAGAAACATATAAGTCAGCTAGTCTATCAAGGGAATAATATGTCTTTACCGGAATAAAATGAGCCAACTTGGTCAACTTATCCATTACGACCCATATGGCATTTTTCTTTTTCGGAGTCAAAGGCAATCCTGTCACGAAGTCCATGGTAACTCTGTCTCACTTCCATTCGGGAACCATCACAGGTTGTAACAAACCTGAAGGCACTTGATGTTAACCTTTAACTTGCTGACATACCAGACATCTTGACACAAACTCAGAAATATCTCTTTTCATACCGTTCCACCAATACATTTTCTTCAAATTGTTGTACATCCTGGTACTTCTCGGATGAATAGACAAACGGCTACTATGTGCTTCTTGCAATATTTTTCGAATAAGTTCATCGTCTTTAGGTACACATACTCTCTCTTTGAACATCAAACACCCATCAGGACTGATCTAGAAATATGATTCAGCCCCTGACTCACATTGAGCCCTTTTTGCTTGCAAGTCACCATCATTAAACTAATCATCATGAATTTCCTGTAGAAATGCTGGCCTAGCCTCTAGTTCTGCCAAGACCGAACCATCATTAAGCAATGTCAAACGAGTATTCATGGCTTCCAAAGCAAATAAGGATTTTCTGCTCAGAGCGTCGGTGACCACATTCGCCTTTCCCGGATGGTAGTCAATTATCAGATCATAATCCTTAATTAATTCTAACCATCTCCTTTGTCTCAGATTTAATTCTTTTTGAGTCATCAAGTACTTTAGACTCTTGTGGTCCATAAAGATATGACACGTTTCACCATATAAATAATGCCTCCAAATCTTCAAGGCAAAAACAATCGCAGCAAGCTCTAGGTTATGGGTTGGATAATTCTTCTCGTGAGGCTTCAATTGCCGTGAAGTATAGGCTATCACCTTGCCATCTTGCATAAGCACACAACCTAATCCATTTAAGGATGCATCACTGTAGACCACAAATTTTTTTCTCGATTTAGGTAGCACTAAAACAGGAGCTTCAGTCAGCAATGTCTTTAATTTCTCAAAACTTTGCTGACACTTTTCCGTCCATTCAAACTTAACATCCTTCTGTAGCAATCTCATCATTGGAGTCGCTATCATAGAAAATCCTTTTACAAACCTTCGATAGTAACCGGCCAAGCCCAAAAAGCTTCTAACCTCGGTTACATTTTTAGGCGATTTCCAATCAACAATAGCAGAGATTTTACTTGGATCAACTCGGATGCCTTCACCCAAAACAATATGACCCAAAAATCCATTTTCTTGGAGCCAAAATTCACTCTTGCTAAACTTAGCATACAATTCTTTTTCTCGCAAAGTCTGCAATACAATTCTCAGGTGCTTCACATGTTCTGTCTCATTTTTGGAATAAATTAAGATGTCGTCAATGAACATAACAACAAACTTATCCAAATATGGCCGAAAGATCCTCTCCATTAGATCCATAAATACGGCCGGTGCTTTCGTCAGCCCAAACGGCATAATAAGGAATTTATAATGACCATGCCTCGTCCTGAAAGCTGTCTTTGGTCGTGATGTGCCTCGAGATGGCCGTCTCCTGTCCCCCTGCCAGTGGGGAATCCGCTCCCGGGTTGTCGCGCTCCGCTGCGTCTGGCACATTCGATTCCTTGACACGCAACTGATAGTAGCCAGACCTCAAGTCTATCTTAAAGAACACAGTGGCTCCTCTCAACTGATCGAATAAATCATCAATCATTGGTAAAGGATACTTATTTTTGATGGTTACCTTATTCAGTTGCCGATAATCAATACATAATCTCATTGAACCATCTTTCTTCTTTACAAACATCAAGGGGGCATCCCAAGGTGAAAAACTTGGCCTTGCGAATCCTTTATCCGTCAACTCTTGCAACTGTGCTTTTAACTCTTTTAGCTCGGTTGGTGCCATTCTATACGGAGTAATAGAAATAGAAGCTGTCCCTGGCACCAATTCAATACCAAACTCAATTTCTCTCTCAGGAGGTAATCTTGGTAATTCCTTCGGGAATACATCTAAATACTTACATACTATTGGCATAGACTCGATCTTCAACTCTGTTTCCTTAGTGTTCAGTACAAATGCAAGATAAGCTTCATACCCTTTCCTTATGTACCTCTGGGCAACCATTGTCGTGATTACATTCGACGGCGAACCCAATTCTCTTGATTCGACTCGTAAAGTCTCACTGTCCAAACATTTTAACTTAATATACTTACTACCACAATTCATAGTTACATCATGAAGGGCTAACCAATCCATACCAAGTATTACATCAAATTCATCAAATGGTAGCAACATAAGGTTAGCCCGAAAACAATAACCCTGAATCATCAAAGGACAATTCTTACAGACTTTATCAACTAGAACCGATTTGCCTAATAGGTTTGATATTTTAATAACAAATTCCGTAGGTTCAACGGGTATATTCATACTAGACATCAATCTTATGCAAACGTAAGAATGCGTCGACCCCGGGTCAATTAAAGCAATAATACTCGTATTAAAAAGGGAAAAGTACCCGTGATAACGTCAGGAGCAGAGGCTTCCTCTCGAGCGCGTATTGCATACGTTCTTACCGGGGCTCTAGCCTCTGGTCTTGTAGTGTCTTTAGCTATGACTCGATTGCCACTAGCACTTCTAGGGTATCTTGGAGGTTTACCTCGTGCCATAGGAGCACTCAACTTCGGGGTTACTTCCACTTCTTTTTTCGTTCGATCTAGGCAGTCTTTGAGAAAGTGGTCAAGAGAACCACATCTGAAACACGCACCGCTTTTTACTCGGCACTCTCCAAAGTGAAATTTGTTGCAGCTCTTACACTTCGTTTTTGATCATCTACACTCCCCACACTAGTCATCAACGGGGAGGAAGACTTTTGACTTCGTCGTCTAGGACCCTTTGCTCTACCCGAATATCCTACTGATGAAGTGGAGCATTCATGCTGGCTCCTAGCTTTCTTCGTGGAGAATGAGAGTGTTTTACCGCTGGTCCTTTTGCTCGTAACTCGAGCCTCTCTCTTTGTTTTCTTTCTTTCGTTATTAAACTCCTCGGCTTTCTTGGCCCGATTGGTCAATGCGGCGAACTCCCGTATTTCAAGAATTCTGATCAATAATTTGATATCCTCATTCAAACCCTCATCGAAGCATTTACACATTTCTAATTTAGTTTGGACCCATTCAATTGAGTACTGACTTAGCCGTATGAACTCTCTCTCATATTCCGCTACAATCTTGTTACCTTGTTTGAGTTCTAGGAACTCCTTTCACTTCGAGTCTAAAAATAGTTGGCTAATAAATTTCTTCCTAAACTTTGTTTGGAAGAAATTCCAAGTAATATTTTCCTTCGGCACTACTGAAGATACGGTTTTCTACCAGTAGTATGCAGTATCCTTCAAGAGGGACACGACACACTTCAAGCACTCCTCAGGTGTGCATGACAGTTCATCTAACACCCGTGTAGTATTTTCGAGCCAGAACTTGACTCTTTCAGCATCATCATCGACTTTCACTCTAAATTCCTCAGTCCCATACTTTCTAAGCTTATCTACAAGGGGCTTACCGATTCTTACCGGTGCCATACCTCGTGGCACATCCTCATCAGGTTGGTTAGGGGGCGGGGGTGGTCGTGGTATATTGAGGCAATTCCTTAGATAATCCCCAAACCATTCATCCATCATATCAAAGAAGGCGACTCGGGCCTCTTCCCGGCCTTCAGACATAAGTCTCCTACTACTACTAGATACAACTTGTTATATAGAAGCTAGAGCATGGCTCTCGGCTCCCTCTAACTCATCTTGTGCTCGATTGGAAGACATTTACTATATTCAAAACAATTTAAACAATTAGGAGATGTCACACTATGAACATTCGAATAATGGCATGTATAGCGAACTTTAAAATCCTCTACGGTAGCCCTAGAACTGACTAAACCGTAGCTCTAATACCACTAAATGTAACACCCCTCGCCCGTATCTGACGCCGGGATAGGGTTCGAGGCGTTACCGGTAATTCACCCTTACAAACTTACATAATCGGGTTACTGAATTTCGTTCGTAATTTAAAACTTTTCAAACGTGTGCACTTGGTCTCTTATACAGTCCTCCGAGGCCTAAAAATACTCCTACGGGCAATACGAAACAAAACTAAAATTATTCGATAGACTTGGGGCACTTTAGGAAATTTTCCCTTAGTTGAAGTGTAACACGCCCGTGGGGCTTACAACACGCCCGTGTCCTTTTTCCAATATGCAACACGGCCAAGGCACACACCCGTGGGCTTAGCTCATGTGTTACACTGACTTCAACCTCACCATTCTGTTAAATAAACACAGCCAAGGCGCATGCCCATGTGCTTAGCCCATGCTCTACGCTGACTTAAAATTTCAGGTGTAGGGGACACGCAGTCATAGCACACACCCATGGGAGTAGCCCGTGTGTCATACACGGCCTAGACACACGCTCGTGTGTCTACCTATGTGAACCTTGTTAGGCTATTTTCCAAGCCTTAAGTCACCCTCTACTAGCCAATTACACTTATAGATTACTATAGTGTATATTTGGGACAAATTATCCATTTGTAAATATGAAACTTTGATTAACCTCATGCATGTGAACCTCATGTCATTGGTTTCATACATGCTAAGTTAATTCTTATCTTGCATTTAATGATTTATATGTCTGCTTGACATATTAAGATTGGCTCGTTGTTATAACTCATTGCCAATTATAACTAAGCCATCCCATATGAACATAAACATGCATGGATTTGTAGAGCATAACCTACTTCAAAATGAGCCAATTCCTATGGCCATATACAAAAAGATAAACATATTTTTACATGCCTTCATTAGGCAAATCAAATGACATATATAACAAAATACTCAAAAATCCTATACATGCCATTGGACAAAATAGAAATGTCTTTATACCAAAGCTTGTTTAGTTGATAGTGTGTTGACTCTCCAATTGTCTTCCAATCCTTATGAGTCATTGAGCTCTGAAAAGTACGGAAAAGAGAGGGGTAAGCATTTACATGCTTAGTAAGCCCGAATAACTGGAAAATAAGCTTACCGATTGTTTAGCATACATCCATAATAGATAATGTAACCAATGAACATGAAAATGGTTTCCCTATCATATGCACTCAATCAATGAGTTAGTCACATAACAAATATCATAAACATTTTTATCTTAGATGAGCTCATCATTTTACATGTCATTTGTACATATACCTTGTGATAGTCCCGTTGAGTTTCTAGGAAATCTTGATGGATTATCCAGTCACCATAAATTCATACGAATGATCATTTTGAGTATGCACTCCCGCGAACCTCACATCTTACGGTGAGATTACCAGTTCAGGATAAATCCCCCGTAATATAAACTTATAAGGTGACGTCGAGATTATCAGTCCAGACTAAATCTTTTACGCGACAAACACCCTTAATGAGCTCGGATCTAAATTACCAGTCCAGGCTAAATTCAGACCCTAATTGGATTACCCATCCGGGCTAAATCCATAATGCACAAATATTCTTCGGGAGGCTCGATCACTCAAGAAACACCAGTTCAGGCTAGATCTTTTTTATACTTAAGATCTTCGGATTATCAGTCTAGGCTAAATCCTCTTCTGCAACACATGCAGGATCTCAAGTCTCATGTAAATCATGGTTTATCCATCGAATTCCCTTTCCAACCTCAACCGAGACATTATCCAATAATTCATTATTAAAGATGCAATTCATGCATTTTCATGCCATCAACAATGCAATTATCATACATTCACAAAACATACAATTATGCATATTATAGGTTTACTTTGAGTTATCCAAACTTACCTGGTATTTGTTTCGGAGCTGTGTTTCGGTTATTCTGAAACCTTGCGTTTACCTCGATCGACCTCTGAAATTTGTTCCTCGGGGTCTATAACAATGAGATTATATTATTAATTCACTACATTACACTTTTCAAGTTTAATTTCTACCCCCGGTCCAAATGATCGTTTTGTCCCTAACCTTTGACATTTTTACTATTTAGTCCTTAAGCTCGTATAATGAAACACATGGAATTTCTATCTTACCCAAGCCTAGCCAAACATTTTTCTCTCTTATGGTAGCCCACATTTTCCATTATTTTCTCATTTCTACCACACATTTTAAAACATTTGCAAAAAGGTCTCTTTAGGGGTTTTTCATGAAAATCACCTAAGACAAGATGTTTAACACACCTTCAACTTTCATACCCCTCCATAATTCACCAAAATACAAGCAACTCATGCATGAGTAAATTTTTAAACATGAACTCTAGCATGAAATATGGGTAGAAATAGAAAGATCAAGCTACCGGGATTTCAAAAATACAAAGAACATTACAAAGGGGCTTGGGAACACTGACTATTGAGCTTGGAAAGCTTCGAAACCCTAGCTATGGAGACTCTTCAAATTTTGGCAGCCATGGAGAAGAAATGGCTGATTTTTGCCTTCTTTTTCCCATTTCATTTCATTAAAAAGCCAAATGACCAAAATGCCCTTAAGTCATTTCTTTAAAATTTCATCCATGCAAGCCCATTTTTGTCCAAAAACTTAGAAATTGGGAAAATTTCTCTTTAAGACCTTCTAATTTATAATCTAAAGCAATTTCATACAAATTGCTTCTAGAATCCAAGTTTTGCAATTTATTCAATTTAGTCCCTAATTTCGAATTAGACACCTTACTCAAGGAGTTTCTTCATGAAACTTTAACACATGTATAATCTCATATTCTAGGTCTCATAATAATCATAAAATAAATATTTTGATGTCAGATTTGTGGTCCCGAAACCACTGTTCTGACTAGGCCCTATTTCGGGATGTTACAAACATCACAAGTGAATAAATCCATAAATGGATTCAGGATCTATTCTATTTAGGTCTTGTCTGATGTACTGTTAGTCTAGTCAGCCACATCTATTTCTCTATCTATTCTATTTAGGTCTTGTCTGATGTACTGTTAGTCTAGTCAGCCACATCTATTTCTCTATCTTTTGAAAGTCATCCGCTCCGATGTCCAAGATAAAACATCTCCCCAATTAGACTTGATAGAACATATTAGTCTTTCAACCAGTTTGCTCATTTTCGATTAGATTAAGAACATGTTTAGGTTCATTTACTAATACAAGTTGTCTTTCCATACTACGGTCCGACCACATAATACCGCTTAGTATTAGCTAAATATTAGACAACCAATTAGCAACATTTGCTTCCATTTTGCTTTGCGTGCAAAAACCATGTGAGGAAAATTATAAAAAATATATTAATGTAATTAATGAATTTGTTTTATTAACCAATATATTTGAACAAAATACAAGTGTATATTGACGAAAATACTACACTTAGGGGACCGGATCCAATAGTCTCCCACTTGCCCTAGTGAAGTAGATGAGTCATGTTTCGTATAATTGTGCCCCTCCATATGTTTCCTAAAGATATCTCTAGCTATAAGAATCTTGGCTAAACAAATCCCTGGGGTTTTGTCCTCATATGCGATTTTTGGCTACGTCTATAATTCCGTCAAGCGATTTTTGGCTATGTCTACAATTCCATCAAGCACTACCATCTCCCTTATGTGTTTTATCCTTATGTGGTTTAGATGGGTTTAGCTATATCCATACTGTTACAGTGTCATAGTTTTTTCCATACCTCATATTCGACCCTCCATAGTGAAGTTAGCAGTGTAAGGCTATTTGACACTTATTCACACTATGGACCCGCCGTTTAAGACAAAACCACAATCCAATGTTGATTTCTTCAAATCATAGCACGTTTGGAAGTCAGAATCAATATATTTGATAGGATTAAGATCTCGTCTGTAATACATAAGCATATAATCCCTCATTCTTCGTAAATACTTAAGTATATGCTTAACTGATTGCCTATGTCTTTAGGGGTGAGTATTCGATCGAGTCGAGTCAAATCGAGTAAAAAAATTTTGAGTTAGTCGAGTTGACGAATCCTATTTTAGCAACCGAACTCAATTTGAATTTTTTTAATCGAATCGAATCAAATCAAGTCGAGTCGAGTTAATGAATCCTATTATTTATACTTAGTGTTGCATTTACATGGACCGATTATTTAACTATTAGATAAAGTATAAGATTATTTAACTACATAAACAATATAATGGTTTTACCTTTTAACTTAATGAGTAAACATTTATCAAAACGACGTAGTTTTACCTTTTAACTTAACGGTTTCAACTTTTAACTTTAGAAAAGGTAAACATTTATCAAAACGATATAGTTTTGCCTTTTCTTATTCAGATTTTTGGCTAACTCGAATTGTGTAATTCATATTTGAGTTAAATAAAAAAACTTAATTTTTTATTCAAGTTGATCCGAGTAACTTGATTAACTCAAATAACTCAAACTATTTAATACAAAATTTAAATTTTTATTGAGTTTTTCAAATCGAATCAGATTTTGCTCACCTCTAAGTGTCTTGGTCCTAGATTCGCCTAATATCAACTTACCAATCCCACTGGTGCACCATAAAAACCAATAAACCTTTATACTATCACTCCATCTTCCTTTTTTACCTTCACATGAATGTTTGAACTAGAAAAACTCTTAAGCATTACATCCACATCATCCTTCCAACCTAAAGACAATCCTCTTTTAAAACCATCCACCCCTACATCAATACCATTTACAAAACCACAATTTCTTCTAATTTTCTCCATATGTCTTTTATTAACCTTTGTTTCAATAAGAAACAACAATCAAGGTTGAATTTGTCTCAAACTATTTTTGAGATGTTTAACAGCTCGCGGTTGCCCCAAATCGTGGACGTTCCAATTTAAGGTTTTCATTGTGACTAGCCAGTTTACTTTCTAACAGCCACCGATATCTTATTATGACCTTTTAACTCTATTGCTGCATGTAAAACCAAAGCTGATTAACCCCTACCTTGCATTCTTTGCCTCTTTTTTCCCTTCCTTAAATTTAATAGGCCTTTCCTTCACCTCCTACTCTACACCCTTGGCCATGACAAGACCTCTCTCATTAGCTAATGTATTGAAAAAACTCGTTTTCAATTGGACATTGACCATACTAATCTTATATGATAATCTTTCATTCTTCCTCTATTTACCCCATTAGATTTAATAGCTTGACTTTCTTCAAACATCCTCCATTCTTGTTCTTTATCCATCCCCTTCTTTGTCCTAACCCCCTCTATTGACTCTTCCCTTAGCCATTGACTAACAGTCAACGCTGTCCTCCGTGGCGGTGCCTTCAAGGAATTATCCCAACCAAACTCCACCTCTTGCACTCCTAGTGTTAAATGGATCAGACAAAACCTTTCTCGTGACCTAGCCTTCTGTAACAACTCGATTTTCATTGGTAACTGAACAATGATTTTGGGACCACAAATTTTCATCATATCGACTCATAAATATTATTTTTAGAATATTTATAGAGTCATTATAGTCGTATTAAAATTTGATTTAGAAATATTAACATTTAGATAGTTAATTAAGATAAAATGACCAAATGGAAAAAGGTGAAAAACTTGTTAATTAATGCATTTAGGTGATTAAATGGTTAATTATTATTTGAGGAAGGACTGAAGGGATAATTAAGCCTTAATTTAAATAGTGGGACGGCTAATTAAAGGAAAATGACAAAATAAAAGGTTTTAATGGTAATTTTGTAATTTATTCAAAATTGAAGAAACAAATTAAAACAAAAGCTTTATTTTTCTCATTTTTCTCTTCTTCTTGGCCGAACCTCACTATTGATAACCTAGGATGCTTTGTTCATCTTTTTTCTTCTCATAGTAAGGAAATTGAATCATTTTCTTGTAATTTTTATGATTTTGAGATCGTTGCAACTAGGTCTAGCTAGCTCGTTCCTTCGTTTTTTATTTTGTTAAAAATTTTGGAAGTTACCATTGTTGAATATTGAATTTTTTTATAAATATTATGTATTTAGAGCTTTGATTATGTTATTTGATGAATTTGTAATGTGATTTTTACTAGATTTTGATTTTAGGATTAAATTGAGAAAACATCAAAATATTAGGGTTGGATAGTGAATTCTATGTTTACTAGGGGCTATTTGAGGGCCTAGTATATTTGGATAAAATATTAACTTGAGAAAAATTGGTTAATTTGATGAATTTAAGGTTAAGGGACTAAATTGCAAAAATGGTAAAAATTTAGGGTAATTATGTAATTTTGATAAGTAAAAGGGTATTATTTGTAAAATGGTTTAGAAATGAAATATGTGCTAATAAATGAAGAATTTTACATTTCTAGATCAAAATCTCGTAGATACTCGTGGAAAAAGAAAAATAGCAAAATAGTCCCTGAATTTCTGCAACGACTACAATTTAGTCCAGGTAAGATCATACGGTTAAAATTTAACATTTGTATAAATTGATGATTTATATTATATATATGTTCTATTGTTGGAAATGAATTATGGTTGGAATTATATTATCGATTTTAATACTCGGTTTGGATTGAACGCAGTTTTTGAGTACATTCATGTTTGGTGTATGATAGGGGTTTAGAGTGGAGATGGTATTGGAGGGAGATATCGGCATATTACCCAAGTAAATCGAGGTTCAGCATTTGTTGCGAGCTCTCACATTATACTTTTTGTTTGGCGTGATTCAGGTGGATTAGCTCTTATGAGCTTCTGTTGACGATGTACTCTTACTTGTAAGTCATTCTTCAAATGGAAAATCTCGGTAAGGTAGTTTTTTTAATGAATTTGAAAGATATGTTGTTTATTTTGTATTAATCTGAATATGGATGAATTATCGTTTGAAGTTGTGAATGACTGGTTTCTTTTGAATGGCTATTATTGTTTGCATTATTATAATTAGTTCGATAAGATTTATCGTTTAATTCGTTGAACTTACTAAGCTCATTAGGCTTACTTGTGTTGTTTAATGTCATTGTAGATTTTCAGAAGGCTGGATGATCAGATCGGCACTCAAGTCACACTATCCATCTTATCTCGATAGTTTTTGAAATGTTTAATTTGGATTATATGGCATGTATAGGCTTTTGTGCGATTTTGGTCAATGTTTGGCTTATGTAAATATTACGAATGATATTTTGTGTAAGTAACCAACTTGCATATTGTATGAGAATGAGGTATCATTGTTATGCTAGTATGTGTGGCATATATGTATTTGAATTGTTGTGATTGTGGTAACTTTGTTAGGTATATTGATTTGGTATTACTTGAATGAGTTGATGAATTGAATTGATGTGTATTTTGTTGTAAAGTTGTATATATTTGTGGTACCAATGAGGGTACATTGGTTAGGCACATATTAGGTTGGTTATTATGTGTTTTTGACCCTATTAATTTCATTTTGAATTGGTATTTTAGTTGGTAATTAAGTTTCTTAAGGTCTAAACAAACTTGAAATGGTAAACTTATGTTTTAAGGTTCATTTTGGGCCCACACGGCCTGAGACACAAGCGTGTGTCTCAGCTGTGTGTGACACATGGCCATGCGACACGGTCGTGTATCCCCTGTAAGTTTAAAGTTTACAAGTCAGGAGGTTACACGGCCTACCACACGACCTAACACATAGGTGTGTGAGGTCATTTCGAGGGGTACACGGCCTGGCACATAAGCATGTGGCTTGGTTGTATGACCCAAGTCAGTGAGTTACACGGGCATGGACACAGGCTAAGACATGGCCGTGTGTCCCTATTTCGAATGCACACACGGCTTAAGACACGGTATTGTGTTTCATCCGTATGAGTCACATGGTCTAGCCACAAGGTCGTGTGACCCCTACAGTCCAAAATTTTCAACTTTTTCTTAAAATTTCCAAATGTTTCTGATTTAGTCTCGAACTATTTCTATAGTATTTTTAGGGTCTTAATAGTTCTGCTAAGGGACATTATGAATGTATTTGAATGAAATTTGATTATGTTTGTATTAATGTATGATTTGAATGGTTTACTATTCTGTTTGTCCAGTAATGCTCTATAATCCTGTTCCAGCAACGGATATGGGTTAGGGGTGTTACACTTTCCGTATAAGAAACAGAACATTTTAATTTTCTCGTATTGAATCTGAGTGTATGTAGATTTATTTTGGTAAAAAATAATCTTCTTTTTCATTTTCAAAGGAACTCAAACTTCTAATTTCACATGCATGTAATTTCTCACTCCCCTTGTAACTAACGTCGCATTATACTCCATGAACTGGCCAATGAAGTTTCCAAACTATTGCACCATTCCTTCAGACATAAACTCCATCTACAAATAATGTATTTGTACCTAGAATAGGGCATAGAAGAGAAGGACTTCCAAAGGCTCTTCCTCATTTTCCAACTTGTGAAAAACAATTAGATGCCTATTAAAGAACCAGGGCATACCATCTATCACCCTATTCAAATCTATCATATTGTAAAATCGAAACAGTATTCTCTTCTCCTCAATGTCCGTGATAGAAATTCCTCCTAGTGGACGCCACAAATTTGCCAACATATTCCTCATGGGTAAAAAGTGAACCACACTATCCATTAGAACTCGCCCCACCATACACATGCTGTAATCCTCTTCAGTCCCGACTTCATCTTCCACAGCTTGTACCAATATCTCCTCATCCTCAACGATATTAAGGTTAGCTAACTCTTCTTCCATTGAGACCCACCACAAAATCCACTATTTTCCTTCCAGCAATAGTTATAGCTGCCAAGCAGAATAAAGAAAACAAAAAACAAAAGTAGAATCGTGCTAGGTTAGCAGACTAAGAAAACATGCTAGGGTAGCAAACTCTTAGTTAAATTAAATGAATATATACATTTTTTCATATTAAAAATATTATTATATATTAATTATTAAAATCATATAATGTATTATATTTAATAACTAAAATATATAAAATAAATTCATATTATTTCTATATTTAATAACTAAAATATTATTTTTCATTTTAGTTTTTTATCTTTAAAAAATTATTTACATATTAAAATTTTTATAAATTTTTAACTGTATTTAATATATTTTTTAAAAAATGTATTATAATGATCACGCTTTAACATTATTTAGAAAAAAAATCATTAAATTTTTAAACTTATTTTTGAATTTATTATCATTCAACATTTGAATTTTTATAATTTAAAAGTAATAATATTTAACATTTTATTACCTTTCATAAAATTTGAATGATATATATTTAAGGTAAAATATGAGAAAACAATAATTTAAATTAATCATTTAATTGTTTAAAATTTGATAAGCATTCCAATCAAAATCATAAATAGTCACTCAAATTCTTATTATATGAAGAAAAAGAAAAGGAGAGAAAGAAAACAGATTGATGCATGCGTTGCCAGTGCCAATGTCGACACCGAGCAAGACGTTGTGATGGGAAGTAAGGGAGGAAATGCTATGGGAGTAGGCGGAGGGAGAAGAATGGAACCGGATTTTTGGATGAGGTTGTTGATGTTGTTGTATAAGTTTGCCGAGAAGCGACGTCGTATCAGGCCGAGTTCTCTCTTTACCCAACATTTCTTTTCCTTTCATATTCATCTTGTAATTTTTTTTTTCTTTTGTTGAATGTGTGCTTCATCTCTTTCATTTCTTTGCAATTGACTTTTGGTTTATTTTATTTTTAGCACTACTAAAGCTTAGGCATAGGAATAATTCCTAAAAGTGTCTAAAACTTAAAATTTTTAGCTTTTGGAAAAAAATATTTTTGAGTCAATTTTTAATTTAAAAAACATTTTTTTCTCAAAAAATAGCTTATTTAGGAATATTTTTTAATATTTAAAAAACATTCCTAAATTGGCCCTTAGTTTAACCTTACTTCTCAAAAGTATTTACTAAAATTTTTTGTTTTTACTTTTAGTTAAAGCAAAAGAAATTTTTTTATCTCAAAAATATTTTTAAAAAACTTAAAAAGCATATTATTTAGCAATACTTTTATTTCAAAATTATTTTAAATTAACTCTAAAATTGACTGGATTAAATTGACCCTAAAAATGACTGAATGTCGAAAGCTAGATAAATTTTATTTTTCTCTTATACAACTAAAACAATAAAAAAATTAATTTAACATTGAATTTTAAAATACTAAAAAGTGTAATAACATGTTTTTTAATATTTAAATTTGAATAATAACAAAAATATATTATTTCAATGTCATTTTTTTAATAATAGAATGGCACAAGATTACATCGCAGAATGGTATTTCAATATATATATATATATATCATAAATTATATTTCTAATAGTGAGAACACAAAAATTTTCTTTAATTCTCAACATTAAATTATTTAAAATTAAAATTAATTTTTTATTAATTTATAGTTATTTAATTTATTTTTAATATAAGTATTCAATATCAATTTAATTTGTTTGTATAGAGAATTTTTTATGTGTACGCCTGATGGTTGTATGGAATTAATTAATAATCATAAGAATTAAAAAAAAAAAGAAAAAAAAAAACGAGAGAAGATTCTTTGTTTCTATGTCATAAGCCATGAACGAAAGAGACTATGTATGCACCACCATTCCCTTTAAAGTGCAAATTAAAATCCTCTTTATTTTTCATATCTTTTTCGTAAGGGATAATATATTCTTTTCCTAAATTTGATAATTAAGTTTATTTTAATATATGTATTATTTTTCATTTTGATATTTAAATTTGATGAGTAAATTCATTTTGATCACTGAATTTGAAAAATATAGAAGTATAATAATATAGCATTTTGAAATTATATCATATCATCACTTAAAACTCAAACATATATAAAATTCTAGGTGATGACGTGGTATAATGTTAGAGTCTCATATATAATGCTTTAATAATCGAATTGATAGTTGAATCGATCAGACCATTAGCTCTCGATTCAATCAATTTAATCAGTTAATTATCAGACTAACAATAATTAAATAAATAATTAAAAATTCATAAATTTTTTAGGAAAATATTAAACCGGTTCAATATGCTCAACTACTAGTTTTTCTCTAAGTTTTTGATTTTTATTGTAACACCCCAAACCCAGCCTAGATGTTATGGCCGAATTTGGTGATGTTACATAGAATAGGTTTTGAAAGCTAAGTTGATTCAATAAATTGATTATCTTTATAAATCACATTCTTTCGTGTTTATTATCAAACCATTATTAAAGCAATTCATTTGTCAAAACACTTTTTACAGCGGAAGTATTAACAAAATCCAGTACACATAACTCATATTTTTAGAAAACTTCTTTTTGACATAGAATCCGATCTCATAAAACATTTATCAAGCATGCAATTTTATTGAAAAAATAAATTCAAAAGCAAGTTAAAACCAAACAGTCTAGAGAGTCCCCAAAAAAATTACAACTCTCAAATAAGTCCAAAAATTAAAATAGATCAAAAGCATTAAGTTTTAATAGTTTTACGATAAGGTGGTCACCGCTGAGTGTCTGCAGCACTGATCCACCTAAGTCTGTGGATTACCTGATATAACAGACAACCAGATGTCATTACGACACGTATCAGATACAGTGCAACCACATAAAATCATGTAAACACACAAAATCATTTACATAGTCAGAAACAGATACAAATATAGAATCGGGCTCAGGCCCATTTCAGATACATATACAGTAAACAGAATCAAAATCCTACCCCAATCCTCTACACACCATCTCCGACCATCCCAACACACCATATGGGGTTAAAAACACTCACCCATCCCTACACATCATGTTATGCCATTACGACACGTATCAGATACAATGCAGCCAAGCTGCCAAATAATAGGTGATTAACGCCAAACAGATACTTCCTCGGCATATACAAATCCCACCCCAAAACAGATACAAAACATACATACAGAATTAACAGATGGAACATGCATAACATACTTATAAAAATAGATAGCGGATTTACATGGCATAAACATGCTTAGAACAGTACTTTAGTCTAACAAAACACGTAATTTTAGGGTTTAATAACTCTTTACTGACCTTACGGTAGGTCCATAGTCGAGTAAGATGACCCGTGGGACCCTATGAAAAATTTCAGTAATATGGGCCCACATGCCTGTGTGGTTTGCTCGTGTGGGCCTACATGCCCGTGTGGTCCACACGCCCAGATTGGCCTTGCCCGTGTGGTCCACACGGCCTAGCCCAATAATCCACACGCCTATGTAAAATTTTCGTATAGCCCACACGGCCACGCTCGAGCCACCACACGGCTGTGTGCTGCACACGGCCGTGCCTTCGTCGAGCACACGGCCTACCATACGGGTGACCACACGCCCATGTGGCATCGACAGAACAATTTTTTAGCTTTTGTCAAAACCTCGTTTTCTACGTTTCGGGTACACACCTAGTATCGTTTCGATGCAAAAACACTCCCGAACCTTCTAAAGCCTAAAAACAGAATACCCAATAATGATTTAGTGAATTGACTAATGAATTCGATAACAAGGAATTGACACGAAACCAACTTGCCGCCGACGAGAGAAAATCACCAATATGAGCTAAACTGTTGTAGCAAAATCCGTAGCCTCATGATCTTCTCCTACATAACACACTCACTAAGATTATTATTCCAAACCAAAATACTAATACCCATTCAAACGAACGAAAGCTACAAGATGAATCCACAGCTTACCAAGATACACGATGTACAAACGCAACAGCGAGCCCCAAGTATAAAAGTGAATGATTGGTTGAACAAAAAGGGAATAAAGCAATGAAAAAGAAAAGGCAGAAGAGGTTGCAAAATGTCAGAGAGTTTGGATGAAAGAGAAAACAGAATTTGAAAATAAAAATAAAAAATAAAAAAATTTCGGTAACCCCTCAAATCCTAACTCCCTACTATCCCACTACATCTCAACCACCTCAAAATTTCAGTTCAAACGAAATACCAATGGACAACCGAGCAAAAATAATTATACCCACCCTCGCACAGAGATTTGAACACATAAACTCCAACACACCAACTCTCTTACCACTCAAACCAACAAACTCATTCGAATATAGGATTACAAACAACTTAATATAAACCTACTAATCAAGGATAAGACTTAATTCCAAAATTAACCAAAGGCAAGGCTTGAACTTGGGACCTCACACATACACCTAAAACACTTAACCATTGAAACAAACATATATTTGTGTCAAAATGAGATGAAACCAGAATTAAGAAAATTAGGGCGTTACATTTATCAATTTCAAATAATTTTCAATTCAATTATTTGAACCCCTTTATACAGATAAATATACTGATTGATTCTTAATTCAATCGGTTCGATTGACCAATATTGCCATGTTCAAAGAACACTAATCATATCATTAAAAATTGAAAGAATCCAAATTTAAATACGAATAAAGATTTAATGGTCAAGTTTAATATTAAAGTAAAAATATATATATAAATATTAAAATAAAATTAAGGGTAAATTACACCAATAGTCACTCAACTTTGGGATAGCTGACAAAACAGTCATCTAATTTTCATTTCAGTCACTCAACTTTCGAAAAGTTACAAAACAGTCACTAACGTTATGAAAAAGTGACAAAATAGTCACTGATTAACAATTTTTGTTAGGGCGTTAATGGGAGCGCTGACATGGCAAGTTAACTAGCTGATGTGGCTAGTTAACTTGCCACGTTGGACGAATAGTCAAAGGGTAAAAAAAAGAAAAGAAAGATGATTGGTCAGAATGATTTTTCTTCTTTTTCTTCTCATCTTTCTCTTCATCTTCTTCTCCATCAACCTCTTTCTCTTTATACTTCTTTTATTTTTTCTTGTTCTTCTCTCATTTCTCTTTATCTTCTTTCTTCCACAACAGAACAATGGCTACAAATCCTTAACAACCCCAATCTACCCGCATCCTTGAAAAACCATGGGATTATTATGAACTAGTGGATGAAGGATAATGGCTAGATAAGACCACGGAGGCACTGGAAAATCTGACCCACTTGCCTGAATTTGATTAGACGGCTGCCTAAAATTGTCCAATTGTTGATGCTCACCAAAAACCAGAGGAAAAAAAGCAGAGGAAGAAGAATATGATTAAGCAGCAGAAAAAGGAGCTACAATTGAAGAAGGAAAAGGTGACAAAGAACAAGATAGGAATTGGTGTTGAAAGTTAGGTAACTGAGACGATTGCATCATCTGTTCCATCAAGCTCATAGCTTTTTGTCCATGGAAATCAGTAGAACTCTATAATAACTGAGAGTACTGCCAATAATCTCTCAGCATATCAGCTGTAGGGCTGTAAAGATGTTAGGACTAGTAAAGCGGTGGCAATGGCGTTGAATAAGGTGGCCAAAACTGGGTTGTTAGAGAACTAGAAACTGATGTTTGGGTAGTGTGAAAGTTCTGCATTGGTTGAGGAACAAGCCTTACAAGTTCAGGAAAATTTAACTTGGCCCTACTTCCCCTGAATTTCAAAGCAGCTTCATCATAAGCTCTTGCGGCGGCTTCCGCAGTACCAAATGTGCCTAGCCAAACTTTTGCTGCTTTGTGAGGATCATGTATTTCAGCCACCCATTTCCCCCACAGCCTTTATCTAATGCCCCTTATATCTTCTTCTTCGCTCGTCGATTTCTTGATAGACGGTTGCTGTTGCTGTTTTTGTTGTTGGTGCAACAATGCTTGTAGTTTCCTCAACAAATATTTTTAAAAAGAAAGCTAATCAAATGAGACGTTTTCTTTTGAAAGTAAAATATTATTTCTTCTAAGATTAATATGGATTGAGAGGTTGAATTGCTTAAATTCTAAATGAAAGTGGTAATGCTAGCTCGTTGCAACTTGAGTTCTATAAGCTGACTAATGCAAACTTTATAAACATGCAATATTACATACTAGTTAATATTATTTATTATTTATTATTACTACTAGTAATTAATATTTTATTAAACTAGTGATAATAGGAAAACAATTAAGTCTTTTCTAGATTATGTTATCTTATGTAATCATATGTAAGGAAAGGAAAACAGTAGCGAAATCTCCTAGATTTTCACCGAAAGGGAAAAGAGAAAGAAAAGAAAGAGTTTAGGAAGAAGAAAAAAAATGGAGGAAAAGTGGTATTTATTGATAGGAATATATATATATATATACATAATAGAAGTTGCAGCAGATGATGAATCAGCATGAGAGCCTCTAAAATCAGCAAAACTTCTTTGAACCTTTGGTGCAGCAGACTCAACCAATTGAGCACTAGTCTCATCTCCTTCCATTTCTTCTACTGCCCAGGGCTGTTTAGGGTTAAAAAAGACGGTTAAAATGACAGCTAACCCACTGTTAAATGCCATGTCATTTTTTCGTTACGTCTGTAACGGAAAATGATTAAAAGGACTGTTTTGTTATTTTTTCAAAGTTAAGTGACTGAAATGAAACCTAGGTGACTGTTTTGTTAGTTACCCAAAGTTGAGTGATTGCTTATGTAATTTACCCTAAACTTAATTGCTAAATTCAAAAATAAAAAATTATATTATTCCTTTTCGTAACAAAATATGACATAAAGTGATGAAAATTTTCATAAGATCAAAAGAATGATGAGGTGATTTGAGTAAAAGAAAATAAATAATAAAAGAATATTGAATATCAATCTCTAAAATAATTTTCTGTAATCGGATCTTCAAGTCTTTTAAGACATATTGCACTCTGGAGGTAGACCTTGAGGAAATCTCTTAGCATCATTGCAATAGTTGTATACCATGTAGTTCTTTTGTACCCATTGCAACCTTTGTTGCTTCGCTGAATCCATTTCTTGAGAGAACCATTCTCTGTTTGTCGATGCAGAAGACGGTGAAGTATTCGATTTACATGAAGAAGCTCCATTGGACCACACACAAGCATCGGCATTGAAGTTCCTGTAAGAAGCAGTGAAAGGAGCTTGGGTCCAATCCGTCTTAACAAAACCACCCCTTGTGGCCCAATCATCGGCATTCCACAAGCTAGAGTAAATTCTCATCGGCTGGTTCTTAGGAAATGGGACACCAAGTGATTCCATGTTTTTGAACTCTCTAATGGGTGTACCGTCAACAGAGAAGCTGGAAAATATCAACATCAAAAACTTAATCAATCAATCAATTTGAAAACAGAAAAAAAAAAAAAACTAAAATCTAATGGGTGGTTTGTTTTATGAATACTCACATTATACGTTGGGGGTTCCAAAGGATTGAATAAGTATGGAAATCTGCAGTTGGGTCAAACCAGAGATAGAACTGTTGTTCTCTGTTACCCTTGCCTTGACTGAACACGTTTGTGTGAAGAATGTACGGGTCGCCACTTAAATTCCCGAGGAACTCGAAATCAATTTCATCCCATGTTGATCCTTTCGAAGATAGCTGCAAATCCAAAATATAGATAAATATATATACCACCATACTTTAAAGCCATTATCGTCTATTATGACTCGATAAAAAAAAATAGTGGAATATTAACTTACATAATAGGCAGTGACTGTGCCAGCAGAGTTTCCAGGGACAAGCTTGAGTTGCATATCAATCTTGCCGAAAAGATACTCATTCTTGGATTGGAAACCAGAACCAGAAGCTTTATCGAGGGAGAGAGTGAGAACCTCTCTATTGTTGACGATTTTACCACGGCCATCTCCCCATGTGATGTCAAAATCATTGTGGAAGTTACTTGCTGATGCTGCCATGAGACAGGCAACCATAAGAGGCATAAGAAAGGTAAATTTCAAACCTGAAGAACTCATTTTTGACTTTCGATTTTTTTTGGTAGAGCAGAGGATTTGGTGTGATGGAGAGGAATGGTAGAGCCGGTCATTTATATAGTGAAGAAAAAGGGTAGAGGAAGAAGCCGAGGAAGCTGCTCTCCCTTTAGCTTGGTTGTAGACAGTTGTTTGAGTACGAATCATATATAAAAATAGCTAGCTGTAAAAATCGCACGAACCTACAAAAGCGCATACGTTTTTAATTGAAAGTGAAGTGTTTCGGGTTAATTGCTGCTTAGTTGCTGTCGCCAGGTTGCCTATGCGACAAGCCGATGCAGCACTGCCTTTAACTAACTGAAAATATCCCAAGTGTTACTAAAAGGATAAAATAAAGTGGTCCCCCGAAAAAACGATTTGTATTTTTCTTATAACTAAAAGAGTTAGCTCCACTAAAAAAATTCAGTAACGTTTTTACTAAAATATTCCTTAAATATTTTGATAAATTCTTAAGTATTTTAATAAAAAAAATTCTAATCTGATTTTGGTAAAAGTATGGCTGTTTTATCTATTTTATGATTTGGGTGTAGTTATTATATGATTTGAGTGTAGTTCTATTCGGTTTGAAATGGTATTTAAATAAATTTTTTTCAACTATATTAATTTTAGAATTTAATTTTTTTTTGTTGAAAGATAATATTAATTTAAATATACAAGTAGGTGTTAAATTTAGATTAAAAATATTAAAGTTGTATAAATATATTTATTCCCAATTATCGTTAAATGGACAGGAAATTGATTAAAAAATTTATGTGTACATCGACTGCAATTAATTTATTATATTCAACTATCAGTTCTATTATTTATTGGTATATGTTGCTTTTCCTTGTCTCACATGAAAAGCATATTTTTATAGGCTAAAGGCCGAGTTGTGAAATTTCTCAATCTACCAAGAAAATGTTTCTCAAAGGTTAAGGAGATAGAGAGCTAATAGTATTATTTGTTAATAGAACCCAGGCATGCAGGTAAGTAACTTGGCATTTTAATTTTATATATTTTTTTTTTTTTTTTTTGAAAGAAAATTTTATATATTTTCAGTATAGAAAAGATTGTGCAACTGAGATGCATAGAAGACAGATATCTGTCATGAGTGTTTCCTGCTCGCTGCCAGTTAGCATGTAGCTGTTAAAAGGAGTGGCATTAATTTTATATACAATAGACACCGCTTGCGTTTTGGTTATTTATTATAAACTAAAAATTAAAGGTATAATATGGTTAAAGTTTTTGTATTTTTCTTTTTGTATATTTAAAATTTATTTTTTATATTTTTTTAAAAAATTTAATTTCTTTATTTTTTAAATTAAAAATTTAAGTTAATTTGTCAACATCATTATGATTTTACTATTAAATTTGTTAGTATGATAATTTGAAATTAAAAAAAAATATTCACTTATCCATTTAATAAAAAATCACACTATAATGAACTTGAAATTAATAAAAAAATTTAAATGTATTAGTAATTTTTATAAATTCATTTTAGCATTTTAATTAGAACAAAATATTTGAATTAACTAATGACATTATAAAAATTGAAGTATCAATAAAAAAAATTAGAATATAGAGATTACAATTCAAATTTGAAAAAAAATATAGTTCAAAATTGAAATTTAATATCTATATAATCTAAAAAAAGTAAAGTGATTAAAATTAAAATTTAGCCATCATCTTCTAATATTAAAAAAGTAAAAGAAAATTCAAAAGAAAAAAGTGACAGGTGTTGCCTTCCTGGTATAGATTAAAATATATATTAATTGAATTAAAGATATGAAAAAAATAAAAATTTTAATCAACATTTTCCATGTAAATAAATATAATTTATTATATAAAGATTTTCGAAAGAGTCATGAATTTGAGTATATACCCTTGTGGGATTTTATTATGGTTAGAAACTTTTAACTTTAATTTATTTAATTAATTATATTTATATAATAAATGTTGATCAATATAAATAATATATTATTATATTATTGTTAGAATCAAATTGAACTAATAGATTGAACATATTAAATTGAAGATCAATGATCTAATTTATTCAATCAAAACTATAAAATTACAAAAAGAATGAACCAGATTAGCTATATTTACTATAGAGTAAACATGTAAAATAATATTAGAAGATTTTGAAGTGAATTTTTATTTTATTTTATTTTAATATAATGGGATTAGTTATAAAAATGATTTTGATTTTAAAAGTGTCAAATTGGTTGTTTAAAAAGCAAAATAAACAAATTTTGGTTTTGTACACATTTGTTTAAAAAGATTTAAAAATATTTCAAATAATTGAAATTTATAAATTTAAAGTGTAATATTTAAGAATTATTATTAAAATTACCAAATATAACTGATGTTACCTTCGAATTGTTAAAAAAAAATATGAAATTTAAATGAATTATAGGAAATAATTCAAAGTGAATTATAAAGGTATATGAATTGAATAGTAAAATAATTAAAAATGAATAAACTATTATTAAAATTGAATTGAATGAAAGATAAACTATTTCATTTAATTTAAAAAAATATATAAAAATAATTAAAAAAGTCATATACATGAATAGAATAGTAAAACACAATAGCCTAAACTGAAAATGTTAACATCTTTCTTTTAAGGCTTAATGTAAAATTTGGCTACTAACATTTACATGTTTTGTCAAAATGATCCTAATTGTATTTTTGAGTTTTTTTTGGTCATCAACCTTTGTTTTTTTTTTTTCCAATTTGTTCAAGGTTTCAAATTTTCTTTTCCTTCAAAAGGTTTCAATCTTTCATGTAACAGTCCGATTTAGGGCCTAGTCGGAACAGTGATCTCAGGACCACAAATTCAAAGTTCAAAAAATTATTTTTATTATTATTATTATGAGATTATATCCTGATTATATTAGTGTATGAAAAATTTGGTGAGTTAATTTTGATATTTGCGAGCCCGATTGTGAAAAAGGACTTAATCGCAAAAGGGTAAAAGTTGCATTTTAGTACCCAAACGTATTAAATAGCTAGAGATCTAAAATTAGGGGTATTTAAAGTGAAATTAGACCCCTAAATATGGCTTGGCCGGCCATGAGACAAGATTTTTCAAGTGGTCAATTTGTTAGGTAAGTGAATTCATTTTCTGTGATAAAATAGTACTCTAAATGCCTAGCCTTCATCTTTTCCATCCATTCTCTTCTTCTTGACCGATTATACCAGAAAAAGAAAGGGTTTGGAGAGTTTGAAACTTTCAGCCACTTAGCCTCTCTACAAGTAAGTGATTTTAATGAGTTTTCTTGAAGATTTTTACATTTTTGGAACCCCTAAAGCATGAGCTTTCATATGAGGGGACTATTTTGCAAAATGATTAAGATTTTAGGGTTTTTCCATGGATGTACTTGTGATTTTTGCTGAGTTTTTATGGAATAATATGAATTTTAGAAGAGTTCTAAACAATTTTTGTGAAATGTGTTAGCATGAAAACATCTAAAGGGACTATTTTGCATAAGTTGCAAAATAGGTGATAAGTGTATGAAATAGTGGGATTTTGGGGCTGCTATAGGAGTAAAAAGAGTTCGGCTAGGCTTGAAATATGAAGAAATTCGATAAAAATTGATTTTCGATCATAGGGGTAAATGATCATTTTGCCAAAGTCTAGAGGCAAAATGGTCATTTTACCAAAGATGTGAATTTGTGGTGGCCTAATTATAATTAGTGACTAAATGAGTGCATTTTGTTATTCTAGACCAAGTTTTTCCAAATCTGAACCTAGACTGGGGGAAAGCTAAGCAAATCGACTAAACTAACTAGTCGAGTACATTTTGTAAACCGAGGTAAGTTGTACGTAAATGATACAACTATATTATTAATATATATGTTTAAGTTGTCACTGAATAGATATAGCATGAATTGCTTGATTGCGTATTGAGAATGCATAAAGACAATGAGATGATAGAACTCCCGTTAGAACACTAGGTAATATACTGAATATTCTAGCTGTGACATTTGGGTCACTTGTGTGAGCTAGAGTAAGACATGTCTGGGACATGCGTCAGTCACATTATGATAGCCAGTGTAAGACCATGTTTGGGACATGGCATCGGCATTGAGATGAGTGCAAGAGTAAGACGTGTCAGAGACACGCATCGGCCTTGATAATGATAGTCAGTGTAAGACCATGTCTAGGACATGGCATCGACTTGAGATGTGAGCCAGTGTAAGACTATGTCCGGGATATAGCATCAGCACCTTACCCCTAGGTTGAGGTTTATAGAAGGACCGACAACGCACCGAATGGTTCAATGGTGTAAGTATGTTTGCGAGTTAATAATGAAAACATAATCATGTTGCGTGTGATACAGGTACCAAATTGGTACGTATGAGAAATGAGCTCATTAGAGAGCTTGTATGGATGGTAATGAGTAAGTCATACTTATGCTTATCCTTGTGTTATGATCATGATGATTATTGATAAATTATTGTTGTATGTTTATTTATATACAACTTACTAAGCTTTTATGCTTACCCTCATTCCTTTCCATTTTCTTATAGTGCTGCCTATTTAGCTTGAGGATCACATGGAGTCAGAGATATCGATCACACTATCTTTCGAAACTTTCGGTATAGTTGGATTTATATTTTTGAATATGGCATGTATAGGGCTTAGACTTGATTATTTTGTGTCCTTAAGCATTGGCCTAATGTGTAGGCTTGGGATAAGTCCCACACTTTGAATTTGGTTTTGATATTGACTATTACTTATTTTGATTATGCAAAGATGATATTTCCTTGGTTGAGTATATTGCCTTAGGAAAGAATGTCTATTGTAGCTGATTTGGTTGTATGGTATAGACTAGAATTGATGTTGGTTGAGTTTGTGTTAATTCGTGTAAATAAGGGTGGCAAATAGGCTTGGTAAATAACCTTATTTTGTCCATACGGGTAGGCACACAGGGGTGTGTCTAGGCTGTGTGTGACATACGGTCAGCCCCATGGGCATGTGATGAGGCCGTGTGTCCCCTGCATGTAAAAATTTCAAGTCAGTATGCATGGTAATAACCACACGGGTGGAGACATGGCCGTGTGTCTCAACCGTGTGGAGGACATGGCCTAGCACACGAGCGTGTGCTATGCCCGTGTGACATGTTGGGTGTACTGACGTCAGAAACAAAATACTCAAGTTTTCTCACACGGGCGAAGACACGGGCATGTCAAGGTCGTGTAAGCAACATGGACCAGGGACACGGGCATGTGTCCAGGCCGTGTGAAGTCTTCACTTGAATTTGGCAAAATGGTGTAAATAAATTGGCCACACGGGTAAGGGACATGGGCGTGTCCCTAGGTGTTTAGGCCGTGTGAGACAGACGGGTCATCAACACGGCCATGTTAGGATGGTCACATGGGCGTGTTACCTTTCCACACAGGCGTGTGCCCTGTTTTAAATGCAAAGTTTGCATAGATTGGATAAGGACCCGGAAGGATTCCGAATGGTTTCCAATGGTCGATCTAGGCCTTGTAGGCCCATATTAAGAGGTTTAAAGTAGAAATTGAAAAGTTTTAAATTGGACCGAGTCTTGGTGACTTAAAATGGGTTGCATGTACGTGATCAAGTAGGTAATGCCTTGTACTCCGACCTGGCCTGGGTTACGAATATGGGGTGTTACATTTCATACGTTTGTTTATTGAGAGATTTTTCTACTGAGTTAACTTTTTTTAGATAATTACGTTTATGTTCTTTAATTTAAGAGTTGTTTTTTTTAATTTAATGAATTATTTATTTATTTTATTATTTTTCACATGTAATTATCTTATTGGGTTATCTAAGTAATAAATTACATCTCATTAAAAATATTCCACATATGAAATTCCACATCATCCCCGTTAAAATTTTTTATGGTACTTTCATTAGATCTGTTAGAAAAAGCAGATTGAAAAAAAGAACAAAGGTTGATGGTCAAAAAAGGCTAAAAAATACAATTAGGGCCATTTTGACAAAACATACAAACGTTAGTGGCCAAATTTGTCGTTAAGCTTTGTTAAATAAGTGATCTTTAAACAGATAATGCCGTTATTTTTTCATTTATTATTAAATTATTTACCTAATTTGCTAAGGTGTTATTGTAACACCCCTTACCCATATTCGACACCGGAACAAGGTACGAGGCATTACCGAACTTAAACATAAGCAAACATACAAAATCGAGACATACATTTGCATCCAAATTTAAAAATTTTTGAAATCGAGCATAAAGTCCCTAACATGGGCCTACGAGGCCCAAAATATGCATTGGATGTGGTTTGAGACTAAACCGAGAACTTTGAAAAATTTCACAATACTTAGAAAATTTTTCATGTTTTAAGAGCCACATGTCCATATGGCTTGGGATACGCCCGTGTAGGTAGGCCGTGTGGTCACGGACGCTCGTGTCCCTAACCCATGTAACTCTCTATTTGTCATCCAAGAACAAATTGAAGTCACACGACCAAGGCACACGCCTGTGAGCTTAGGTCGTATCGTCGGTTTAATTTTCATAATTTTTTTCATAAAATAAGTGTAGACTTCACACCCCCAGGGTACACGCTCGTACCTGAGGCCGTGTCATCCACACGGCTGAGACACACGCCTATGTGCTCAATACTAAGCATTCTGTTTTGCAACAATTAAGGTACAGGGGGCACACGGCTGGATCACACACCCATGGGGTGACCCGTGTGTCACACACGGCCTAGACACACGCCCGTGTGGACAAAAATAAGGCTATTTTCCAAGCCATATTGTCACCCTTCCATGCACAAAACCTACACAACAAAACATAGCACCATTCCAAGTACATACATTCAACCAATTCAACCGAAATCAAGATATCCACACATCATTTACATGTTACATTTCACACATACAACATCACATACTTATCAACTTCAACCATGCATACTTCCACATCCATGGAAACATCATCATATGTATATATACTTAAACCAATATTAGCCAATACCATATGGCCATTTACAAAATGAATTATCAACCAATATAGGCCAACACATTAGGGCAAATCAATTATGACACATAACAAAATGACCAAGTCCCTATACATGCCATAACTCAAAATGTTAAAATCATTGGTACCCAAAATGTTAAGTTGATAGTGTGAATGGATCTCCAACAGTCTTCGATCCCCGAGCTGGCTTGGAGACACTATAAAACAAGGGAAAAGAAAAGGAGTAAGCTTTAAAGCTTAGTAAGTTCCTATGCAAATAATAAGCATCATAAACTCACATTTATCATGCAATTAACATGAAGTGAATTAACATATATGTCATTATAAATCTCATAGTCCAACTTGGCATGGATATTGTTATAACCTTAGTATCATAACTTGCGCAATCATAACCTTAACGAGGGATTCATCACATATCGAGCTCATTAAGCATAAGTTTTATGTACATACCTGTACCATCTTGCAACATACCATGGTTTTACACAACATTAACATTTTCGTTACGATTCTTGTTGAACCATTTGGAACTCTAAAGGATACTCGGGAAATCTCACACTCACAGTACTATACCAATGCCATATCCCATATATGGTCTTACATGGGATCTTATATCGATGCCAATAGCCCAGCTATGGTCTTACACGAAGTCTCATATCGATGTCATATCCCAGATATGGTCTTACACGTAATCTCAAATAACCCTAATGTCATGACATTTGTATCCTATCTATTCCTAAAGTTTAACCAGGATTTCTCTCTTATCAAACTTTGTCGATTACATCCAGGGAGTCAATCATAATTCATACAATATTAAAGCAATTAAAGTATAAATAACAATGCATTATTTACATACGAACTTACCTCGGTACAAAAATAGTGGAAATTGACCTAATCATCAAAGACTTTGTTTTTCCCCTGATCTAGGTCCAAACCTCATTTCTCTTGATCTATAATAGAAAAAATCACATTACTCAATTCAGTCCAAAAATCACACTATAAAAAAATTATATTTTTGCCTCTAAACTGTCATATTTACATTTTGGTCTCTAGGCTCGTAAAATGAAATCTATTCAATTTCATCAAGACCCAAGCCTAGCCGAAACCTATACATACTCATATTAGCCCACATTTTTCATCAAATCACATCTTTACTACACATTTTATAAGTTTTTACAAATATGTCCTTTTATGTATTTCCATTAAAAATCACTTAGTAAAAGTTGTTTATTACACACCAAACTTTCATTTTCTAGCATAAAACATCAAAAAACATGCATATCATACATGGGTAAAATTTTAAACATGAACCCTACTTCAAAACAATGGTAGAAATAGAAAGATCGGGTGAATACAACTTCAAAAACATAAAAAGCATTAAAAACGGGGATAGGATGTACTTACAATCAAGCTTGAAAGATGATAAAACCCTAGCTATGGTGTTCTCCCAAGTTTCGGCCAAGGTTGAAGAGAGATGAGCAAATTTTGGCTTTACTTTCCCTTTTTATTATTTTATTAACCAAATGATCAAAATGCCATTTTTCCAAATCACTAAAATTCTCTTACCTCATGTTCATTTTTGTCCACTAACTTAAAAAATGCTCTAATTATCATATAAGGACCTCTAATTTAAAATATCATAGCAATTGGACACCTTTAACGTGTAGAACTCAAAATTTTCACTTATTACAATTTAGTCCTTTCGACTAAATTGAGTGCTCAAACGTCAAAATTTTCAAACGAAATTTTCACGAAATCATTCTGTAAAATTGTAGACCATGAAAATGTAATAAAAATAAATTTTTGTACATCAGATTCGTGGTCCCGAAACCACTGTTCCGACTAGGCCCATAATCAGGCTGTTACAACTCTCCCCTCTTTAGGGATTTTCGTTCTCGAAAATATTACCAGAGAATAGCTTTGGATACTATTTTCTCATAGCCTCCTCGGGTTCCCCCGTAGCCTCTTCGACCCCATGTTGTTGCCATAAAACTTTCACTAGGGCTATACTTTTATTTCTCAACTGTTTAACTTCTTGAGCTAAAATCTTAATTGGTTTTTCACCATAAGTCATTTCCGGTCGAATTTGAATCTCTGATGGAGAAATCACATGTGAAGGATTGGAACGATATCGTCGAAACATCGACACATGAAATGCATTATGAATTCTTTCTAACTCTATCGGTAAAGCTAATTGATATGCCACTGACCCTATTTTTTCAATAACTTCATACGGCCCAATAAAACGTGGACTTAACTTTCCTTTTGTAACACCCTAAATTTTGGGCCTAGAAGTAATGGGCCTTGAGTTGGGGATTGGTTAGAAGGCGGATTAAATAACTTAAATGTGTTTAAATATTTTATAATTGCATGTTTAGTTTAATTGTTACGTGATTTAGGAAGGGTTGGTAGTGTAGGAAAAAGTCTAGGGTTCGATCTAGGGCTTTATAAAAATTTTGCATTTTTTTTCTAAATGACCCTGAGCATTAGGTGGAAGGCTTATTAATAAGGCCTGGTAAAATCTGACACAAGGAAACGCTTGGCCTAGTGGCAAAAGGCGTTGGTGGCAAGTAGGAAGTCCAGGGTTCGAGTCCTGGCCTTGGCAAAATTTTTTATTGCGCACATGATTGGTAGGGAAGCTAGCGTTTAGGCCTTATAAATGTGTTTGGTGGAAATTCGACACAAATGATGCGCTTGGCCCAATGGTATGATGGTGTTAGGAGTAAGGAGAGATGCTGGGCGACATGAGCAAAAGTTGTGGGTTTTTTTTAGACAACCTGGAGGTTGGCAGAAAGACTTTATAATTAATTGGAGAGGAGAATGACACAAATAAGGTAGGTGTTATAGTGGCAAGGGACGTATAGCGCAGCTAAGAGATTGAGGGTTCGAATCTGAATGGTGGCAAATATTTTTAGGATAACCTGGTTGCGGGTTAATAGGCCTTAAAAATAGTTAGGGATGAAATATGGCACAAGGGCGCCTGCGGTGCAGTGGTGAGAAGCATGCTATGGATATGAGAGGTTGCAGGTTCGAATCCCAGGCCTGGCAAAGTTTAAATTTTTATTCTTTAAGAAAACTGAGGCTTAGGCATATAAGCCTTATAGTTAATTGTGACCGAATGGTAGCATAAGATAGGATGTGGTATAGTGGCCAGCAACATGTTGGGAAGTTGGAGGGCTAGAGTTTGAGTGGTGTCATGCACAAAAGGGAATTTAATTTTGCTACTCAACACAGGGAAGGATTACTATTCGGTGGAAGCAATTTGAATGCAGTTCAAATTGGAATTGTAGGCTAAAATCAAACGGATTAGGATGAGGATTAAGTGTGGATATGATGATGATAAAAATTGGAGAAATTGAAGGGAATTTAACTTGACGAGTTTAAGTCGATTGAGGAGTGTAGGTTTGTATTTTTATTTATTTATTTATTTTTTAGTATATATATGTGTGTCGTATGGGTGAGTAAGGGCATTTGTTTTTTTCTGTGCTTCAGTCGCATGTCATCTCCTTTTTTCTTTAAGCTAAACTCTTAATCTTTTCTTCCTTATTTTAATCGAATCAACCTCTTCCCTTTTCAACTTAGCCAACTGTTTTTTTTTGTATTTAAAAGCCGATTCATACACTTTAGGGGTTTCATTTCTTGTTGGCAAGCGATCTCGCAATCGATAAGTGAATTAGATCTTTTTCGTTTTTTGTTAAATATTTCTAAGTTCTTTCATTTCTACACTCTTAAAAGCCAAATTTTCTTTATCCTTTCTAAATACCATTACTTTCGTTAACCTATGGTTTCTCCATTTATTCTCTTTCTCCCTCTCATTCAAGAGTGTGATCACTGACTAAGTATTAGTTGATGGAAGAAGGGGGGTTCTAGCAGAGAGGTTGGGGTAGAGGCTCTCAAGTTTAAGCGACGTAAGGTGTCAGCCGTTAGGGACTTTTCGCCTAGATACGGAAGGGGGACTATGTCAGATTTCGAGTTACATAGGCAGATCGCAGCCGATCAATCGAGTCAAGGCAAGTATAGGTTGTTCTTCGGTAAGTAGTGAATTTATTTTGAATTAATGGAATGTGACTAATGGAGTATAATGTTGAATATAGGTTCGGGCGATTATGAATACTTAGTATTCCAGGTGATAAGGTTTGTACTTCTACCCTATGATAGCTTGATATAAAGCCGAAGATGTGTACATACACTGCACACACACAATAGATCGGCAAATCCCGAAATGCCGAAAAGTCAAAATGTCAAAAAGCCAAAAAGCTGAAAAACCAAAAGTTTGGCTACAATAGACTTGCGAGTGTGTGAACACTCGTGAGAGGGAAATCGATAGGTTATCTGAGACCCCATGGGTGATTCCATGGACTTGGGCTGAGTTTTGGCCAACCGGGCCAGCATGGGCTAAATGGGCCCGATAGGCTATAGGGCCCATAATAGGAAAAATTGGTAATTGATGCTATGTGATGGAAAATTGTATGAGAGCATGACTATGAAAGTGATTGGGTCTAATGGGCCATATGAACGTGATTTGGGCCTAATGGGCCATATGAAAGTGATTGGGCCTAATGGGCCATATGTGTGTATATAGACTTGTCTGGGCTTTGTAAGGGGTTTTGGGTCTAGTATCTGATAACTGCTTAAACAGACATTATACTTAATTAATTAATAAATTGTGACCGTGGATAAGTCATAAGGTTAAAGTGTGGCAATGAGTATATGCATGACTAGGATTGGATCTAGGGAGAGCTTGGTACTTAATCGGTCTTAATGACTCACCTCCGCTTCTCTGGAATCCTACCGGTGCGTAGTATCCGTTCACTTTAGTCGTCGAGGACTTGTCAAAGAGCCAAGGTAAGTAATAAACTCATAACAAAGAGAAATTACCAAAATGCCCCTAAGGGTGAAGATGACTAAAATACCCCTATGTGTTGAATGTAAGATTTATGGATGTTACCTGTGTACCTGCTGCATTCATATGATACTCTGTTTAGGATGCATATAGGTTGGGAATTATGGAACGGAGGAAGTATATGAGGATCGCATGGTTGCTTGATAATCGTGGATCCACCGACGATTATTAAGCCCAATATGTGATTGGCAGCTTGCTGCAATGAAGGTAGTTCCGCAACCGGGCTACCATTGATGTGTATCAGTTGGGTGGGTCGATATTTATATCCCCACATGATGTGTACCGGGGGATGGAGTTGATGTGTATCGGTTGGATTATTTGGGGTGGGTTGCATTGCACTGCATTTCATTGCACAACATTGCATGTATGACATTATTGTGATATTATTGTGATGTACGCTTCGGCCCAACTGTGGCCAAAGGTCACCATTTTTTTTAAATGACGAGTTTTCATAAATCATATGTTTTAAACAAGCTTTTGTGATTGAAAGGAGTTTTATAAGTTAATGAAGGTTTTTCACTTTAAGGAAGTGTTTCCAAAGGAAACAAGGTTTTCGCTAAAACACTTCAATGTGACACGCTGGATTCGGTCATAACGTCCAGGCCGGGTTTGGGGTGTTACACCTTTATGACCAAATCTGAAGATTTTCTTCCACGATGATACTTTCAAAAATACTTTATCACCAACTTGAAACTTAATCTCTTTTCTTTTCAAATCTGCGTATGACTTTTGTCGATCTGAAGCGGCTTTTTAGCAATTACGGATTACCTTTACTTTTTCTTCAGTTTCTCTAACCAAATCAACCTCGTGAATCTGTTTCCCACTAAGCTCATTCCAATACAAAGGTGTCCAGCACTTGCGGCCATACAATGCCTTATAAGGTGCCATTTTAATACTCGACTGAAAGCTATTGTTATAAGCAAATTCAACCAATGGTAGATATTTTTCCCAACTACCCTCGAGTTACAAAACACAACATCGAAGCAGATCTTCAAGTACCTGAATCCTTCTTTCAGACTGACCATCGGTTTGCGGATGAAAAACAGTACTAAAGTTCAGCTTCGTACCTAAAGCTTCTTGCAACTTCTTCTAAAATAATAGAAATAGGGACTTCGTCTTTTGATTAATTATGTCATTATTAATTTGGCCAAGTGTGTTGGGTTATAGTGATTTGGTGATTCATTTTGTATATGGCCATGAGATATGGTTCATATTGATTATTTGGTTGTAAACCTATTCATATATGCATGCATGTGCCAAGGTCATACATGATGTGGTTAAAATTGTTTGGCATGGATGAATTGTGGATGTGACTATGGATGTTTGATGATGGAATTGTGAGTGAGTGGCATGATAATATCTAAGATATGAATATGTTAAATGGAAGTAAACTTCAACTCTTAGTGCATGCAAATTTATAAATTTGGCTTGACAAAGTATACAGTTTTATGCATGTATTAGTAAAGATGGAATGATCATGATCATGTCTTGTTTGTGTATGTTTAAGTGCTTAATTATGCCATGTTAAGTGCCCATGAAGTCATGTATGTTTTTGTGCAAATAAGGGTGGCAATTGACTTGGAAAATAGCCTTGTATTTGTCCACATGGGCAGACACACGAGAATGTGTCTAGGCTATGTGTAACACACGGTCAGCCCCATGGGCGTGTGATCCGACCGTGTTTCCCCTACACCCTAATTAGGTAAAATAGAATGCCCATTAGTAAACACAAAGGCAGAGACACGATCGTGTGTCTCAGACGTGTGAAGGACATGGCCTTAGCACACGGACGTGTGACTTGGCCTTGTGCCCCTATTTTGCTGATGACGTCATAAAAAGAGAGTTACACGGTCTGAGGAAATGGGCGTGTCCCAAGCCACACGGGCGTGTGTGACCACACGGCCTACCCACTCGGGTGTGTAACTCCCCAAAATAAGAAAATTTTCTAAGTGTTGTAAAAGTTCTGAAAGTTCTTGGTTTAGTCCTGAACCACACCCAATGTATGTTTTGGGCCTCGAAGGCCCATATAAGGGACCATATACACGTGAATGAAAAGTTTTAAATTGGACGAAAATTCATGTCTCGATTTTGTATGATTTTGTGAGTTTATGTCTGGTAATGCCTCGTACCCTGTTTCGGCATCGAATACGGGTAAAGAGTGTTACAGATTAAGTATCGTGTGAATTAATTACAATTTTAATCCTTTTAAATAATTAATTCATTAGTTACCTTACAATTGTAATGCAAGAATAACTTAGTCATGGTTTTACTTAATCAAACATCTTACCGATGCATATAACAACACAAACACAATTTTAATAACTCATGTAGATGAAATGCAATCGACCTAACACGAATTAAATTTAACCCATGTTAATTAAATTAAACATATCAACATCACAAATATTCACAGACATATTCATAACAACAACAATAAAATTAAAAGGATAAGGAACAAGAATAAAATTCGGTATTTCTCTGAGGCTTGACTAGTTTGCTCCGCTCCCCCTTCTCTGCTTGTTCTTGTTGAACCGAGGATTCCACGAACACTTGAATGCTACTACAAATGGTGGTTGAAAGACTTTTTTTTAATAGGTGAAATCGACAAAGGAATAGGGGAAGAAAATGAATAACAATGGAACAGAATGAAATGAGAGAGAAGTGAAGAGATGAGAAGGGTTGAGATGTATTTGAAGTGGTAGCCAAGGAGGTATTTATAGGTTGAAAAGGCTGCTAAAAATAGCCAAAATCACCAGCCAAAGACTCCCTCCATGGCCGACCACACATGTGGCATGTTTGAAGATTTCAAACATGCTATTTTAAGGTAGGGGCAAATCTAGAAAGACATAAATAGTAGAGGGGTTTGAATGCAATTTGAAGGAGTTTTCAAGGGCCATTTTGTAAGCCAAGTAATCATCCAAGAAAGATGATTGGGTCAGCATGTGGGATGGTTTTGGGCTGCCCAGTGCTCGGTTGGATCAGTTTTCTCGGTTCAGCTTAACTGGGTCCTTTTTCATAATTAATTAACAATAATTTGTTTAACCCAAATTAAATTGGATTAAAATTAAAGGTAATTATATTATGAATTAATACACATAATTTGGACTATCTTAGGCTAAAAAAATTAATTCTCTTTGATGCTTCAAAATTGCTTCTCGATTTTGTGCTTCTAGTAGTGTCTGTCGAGCCGTTTTTCGCCCTTTTGCAAATCTATCGAAAATAATCAAAATTAATCAAAAATTGATATAAAATTAATTAAAATTCAACATGTTCAAAATTTAGGTGCAATTTAATTATTTTATAAATAATATTTATTTTTTGACACGAATTTTACTGAAACTGCATGAATTTGAGTTAAAAAAGAGCATGAAAAAGTATGTATATTTTCGTGTTTCCAATAACATAACTTTCTTTTTTACTGATTTATTCCTTTCTCACCTTATCAGAACAAGTTTACTAACATTTTACCATATACATTCACATACACACATTTCATAAGTAAACATAACAACACCATATAAACTTACCTGGTACAATAGAAAAATTGGAACGTCAATGATCAATCCATGATCTTTCCTTTTTCTCTATTATCTACCGGTCGATTTGGTTCTTGATCTATAGAGTAATACATTCAGTTTATCAATGACAACACTTCAGACTTTAACAGTTTTGAGACTAGACATGCATGTTAGCTAAATCAAGATACAAGGATCTCAAAAACATGAAACTCATGAAGAATAGGATTTAGAATCATTTACATGCAAAACCGATTAATTAAGAGAGCCTAGATCTTTTCTTTCTTCTATAGAGAACAATGTTTTTGGTGAAAAAAGACGAGAATGAGACCCTTTTTCTATCCACTCAAGCCTATAACACTTAACCATTTAATTTCATCATTAAATGGAAATTAATAGGTGTTTCCACTAAACGTTGACGCAATCGTACTACTATGAAAGAGTACTTATTTATCACTTTGAACCTTGAACAATTTTTATTAAACTCATTTGACTAGATATTCATTAATTCTTATGGTTTAGTTCGTACACTTTCATTCCTAACCTACTTACTGAATTCACCAATTCAAACATCCAAGACACTATAACGGGCTGGTAAATATAAATAAATAATATTTACTGACTCTATCTTTGGAATTGTGGTCCTTGAACCAATGTTTCCAACATCGTTATAAATTGGACTGTTACAACTCTCCCCTCTAAGGAAATTTTTCCCTCAAAATTTTTACTAGTAAAAAGGTTTGGGTATTGGGATTTCATCAATTCTTCTGTTTCCCATGAAGCTTTTTCTATACCATGACGATTCAATAAAACTTTCACTAACGAGATACGTTTATTGCGGAGTTCTTTTACTTCCCGAGCCAGAATTTTCACTGGTTCTTCACCATAAGATAAATCAGACTGTAACTCAATCTCATTAGGATATATTACATGAGAAGGATCAGATCGATAATGGTGCAACATTGATACATGAAACACATTGTGAATTCTCTCAAGTTCTAGAAGCAGCGCTAATCTATAAGATACTAGCCCGACTCTTTCCAGAATCTCGTATGGTCCAATGAATCTTGGACTAAGCTTTCCTTTCTTGTTGAAAAGCAACACTTTCTTCCATGGTGATACCCTCAAGAATACTTTGTCGCCAATTTGGAACTTAATGTGCTTCCTTTTTAAATTCGTGTACGACTTCTGTTGATCAGATGCAGCTTTCAGACAGTTCTTAATAACCTTAACATTTCCTTTTGCCTCACAAACTAAATCAGTTCCTACCAACTTCCTTTCACTTAAATCAGACCAATATAATGGAGTTATGCATTTCCTTCCATTTAGAGCTTCATATGGCGTCATTTTGATACTTAACTGGTAACTACTATTATAAGCAAACTCAATCAGGGGTAGAGATTTCTCCCAACTATCTTCAAATTCCATAGCACAACACCGTAACATATCTTCTAAAATTTGAATTACACGCTTTGAATGACCATTTGTTCACAGATGAAATGCTGTACTGAAATTTAGTTTGGTACCTAAAGCTTCACGTAACTTACCCCAAAATCTGGAAGTAAACCACAGGTCACGATCTGAAATAATAGACACTGGTACATCATGTAATCAAACTATCTCAGCCACATACAATCTTACTAACTTCTGAAGTGGATAATCGATTTTAACCAAAATGAAATGGGTTGACTTTGTCAATCTATAAACCACAACCCATATAACATCTTTCTTTTACGGAGACATAGGCAATCATGATACAAAATCTATTGATACTTTTTCCCATTTCCATTCAGGAATCATTACTGGTTGTAACAATCATGACGGAACTTGATGTTCAGCCTTAACCAACTGACATACCAGACATTTTGAGACAAACTCTGAGATTTCACGCTTCATTCCTAACCACCAATAATTCTGTTTCAAATGATTTTACATCCATTTACTACTTAGATGAATTGAATAAACACTACTATAAGCTTCCTATAAAATATCTCTTTTAATTTGAGAATCATTTGACACACATTTAATTTTAGGAAATATAAGCTCCCATCATCACCAATATTGAAATTTGACAGTAGACCATTTTTATCGTACTTTCATTTAGTTATCAATTTCAGATAATTCTTTTGCAACTCTCGAATTCTCTAAAGAAATAATGACTTTACACTTAGCTCAACAATGATAGAACCATTTGAACTCAATCTTAATTGAGCATTCATTGCTCTTAAGGCGAATAAAGACTTACGACTTAAACCATCAGTGATAACATTAGCTTTTTCAGGGTGATAATCAATTATCAAATTATAATCTTTTAACAATTCGAGCCACATTCGTTGTTATAGATTCAATTCCTTTTGAGTCATTAGATATCTTAAACTTTTATGATCTGTAAATACATGACATTTCTTTCAATACAAATAGTGTCGCCATATCTTTAAATAAAAAACAACTACAGCCAACTCTAAATCATGTGTTAGATAATTCTTCTCATATAGTTAAACTATTGGGAAGCATAAGCTATCTCTTTAACATACAACCTAATCCATTTAATGAGGCAGCATTATACATAATAAACTCTTTTCTAAATTCTGGCTGAGTTAAGACCGGAGCTTCTGTCAACATAACTTTCAACTGATTGAAACAACGTTGACATTCTTCAAACCAATTAAGCATAACCTTTTTCTATAATAGCTTTGTCTCGCAAAGAAATCATCAAGAAGTTTTTGAAAAACCTCTTGTAATAGCCTTCTTCAGAAACATTTCTTGGTAGATTCCAATTTACAATGAATGATATTTTGCTTGGGTCAACGCGTATATCGTTCGCTGAAATCACATACCCCAGAAACCCAACTTCTTGAAGCCAAAAGTTGTAGTTACTAAACTTCACATAAAATTGCTTCTCATGCAAAGTATCTAACCAAGTTATGTAAAATTTCAGAACATTTCGTGTTGTTTAAGGCCTCCAATTTTATCGTATAAAAATCAAGACTTATTTGTAGAGGTTACAAAACATGCCCAGTTCACTTACCAACCATGTCGAGATGACGCGATTTTTCATCTCATGATGTCAACTAGAGAAGTGTCTTCATCCCAATAATGCAATAAATGACATCGCAATGACGAATAATCGTCACAACAACATGAAGAGCTTATCACGACGACACCCTGCAGTATTGCAGAAAATTGAGTAATTACATATGACACTTTGACACTCAGTTACTCATTCCAATTCAAGATTTCATGCCGCTTTCCTTGTTCTAACATGTCATATTACATACATAAAACATATAAATCACACTTAAACACACAAATCATACATTAATATGCTTTGGCATCCAAATCAATCACCTATGCTAGCATACTTATTCATAATTAATTTTCTCAACATTCAAAATTTACATATAAGGCAATTTAGAGTGCATAATAGGTGCATACCTTGCTATTTGGTCATTTTGCATCTGTCCAAGCCGTCAACACATCATTTAAACCATTTAAACCACAAATCATTAAAACACATACATGTTATTCAACCAACAGTCCAAGCATTCATCTAGCATACTTCATGCAATCATCCAAGCATTATAAACATCCACAAAAAACTATAAAAGTCCTTAAACAGTCCATAGAAATTCCATTTACAAATAGAAAATAAAAGTAAAGTCTAGTCCCTCAATAACAACCCAAATATAAAGTCTTTGCCCTTGGATCACTAGCTTGCCCACTTCATCATTCTATATAAGCTATTTATCTGCAAAAATAAACACAAAAAAGTGTGAGCTTAACCAATCTTAGTGAGTAATCAAGACGCTACAATAAATCAAGCAGGCTAGACACATTTATCATATAGAATCATCAAATATCATTTCATATTGATACATTGACAGCTTGTGAAGCTGAAAATACATATTAAATTCTCTCATTGGGTACTTGAATCTCCATCACACCATGACTCAAAAAAGTGTACATGTCCCAAGTAAGTGTAGCATGAAGCTAACACTCTCCAACAAACCAACATATCCCATTGAATGGAACAATGCTCTACATTCCCTTATCCATCCAAACATGTCTCAATATCAAACATATAAATGAGTACTCAAATCCTATGGTATGCTAACTATATCTAATACTTCCAAAGGTTCACAAGGCCAAAATAGCCATGTCACACACACACATTTTCTAGTTTATGCACACTCACACTTATCATGTTTATCATAATCAAACACTTATCTCATGTTCACATAATGCACTAAAAGTGCTAACACTTTTCTCATTGAGCCAAATACACTTTCATATAAGAGGTGTGTGCATAAAACTAGCCGTCTACAAATCATATTCAAGCATATATTCATCACATATAACTACATCACACACATAAGCATAATCTTGTTTATGAAATAATCAAAGCTCAAATAACAATACTTACTTCTAGGACTTAGATTAGATGATTTAACTCATAGTTTTGTGCATTAATTTTAACACACAAGACCACTCACCTTAGTAACTTGCTTCGACAACAAAGCTCAAGTAAGCTTTTGTTTGCCTTTGTCCTTGCTTGAGGAGGCTCCCAAATGAGTTGGCACTTCACATACACATTGAACACAATACAAAGGCATTACAAATAGTAGCAAACACAATTAAGTCAATCAAAAATCATAGATCAAAGTCTCTCAACCTCTATACCGAAAACTTAGCTAGTTTTGTTGAAATAGCGATCTCACCATTCAAATCTCGTTTCTAAGCCTTAATTTCAATCTTAATAATCCTAAATATCATCTAATCACATATTTAAACCTTTAATTTTTTCCAATTACATGGATCTAATTTTTCCAAAAAAATCAAGCTTTTATAATCTTTTAAAAGGGGAAAACGTTTAATTTGTTAAAATTACTAGAAGATTTGTTAAATTAAGTTTAAAAACCTTTTAATAGGATCAAAATAAGTTGGAAATAGCTTTGAAACATCAGTTTAACTTAGTAAAACAAGATCCACCATTTTCAAGCTTAAAATCAACTTAAAATCAAATGATCTATTGAAATATTGATTTAATCGGTTAAAACTCGAATTGAAATGATAACACACTTAGTGTGATCAAGAAAAGCTAGCATGTTACCTAAATTTTGCAAAATCGATGAGCTATGGAGCTAATTCGAGCTAAAACATGTGAATATCTTTTAAGGATGGAAACGTAATTAACCTTTAGAATTGAATGAGTTTTTTGTGTTTAGAGAGCTTCAAAATCAAAGGGGATGAACTAATTTCGGGAAAAAAAAGCATTAATTTGGTTTTTGGATAAATTTTTAAAAGAGGATTTGAATGGGGAGAATGAGATGGTGGGTGGTTTAAATAACCAACCAAATTTTAAAAATTGGGCATTTTCCCCTTTGACCACCTACAGTTTCCTCCCTTTTCTAATTTGGTCATTATTTTTCAATTAAAGCCAATTTAAAAAATGTTTTCAAATCTGATCTCATTTTTAAAATCCCTTTTAATCAAATTAATTACCAAACACCTAATTTTAATTCCTTAACCTAAAATTTTTAGTTCTAATTATTTTAATATTTTATTTAATTATTTAATTGTCTAACCTAATTATAATTTCCGATTCATCAACCCCCAATTTACTAACCTGATTCTACTAACCCGATTTTTAGGATGTGACACATTTAATCCATCTTCAAATCGAATATACATCTGTTCTTCAGTTGGCACTATCTCACATGCGTATTTACTCAACTAAACAAATTATTATTCATATTTAGCTACAAATCTATTTCCTTGCTTTAACTCCATGAATTCTTTTTTCTTATTATCTAGATACCTGTTAGTCACATATTTCTTTCGAAACTTAGCTTGAAAATATTCCCAACTAATTCTTTCTTTCGGTACCATAGCCACTACCGTGGACCACCAATAATACACTTCATATTTTAATGACACTACGCATCTAACATAATCATCGGGCGAACACACCATCTCATCAAAGATTCTCTATGTATTCTTTAACCAGTATTCCGCCTTAGCGAGATCATCATCAGACTTACCTCTGAATTCTTCATCCCTATATTTTCAAATTTTGTCTAATTAAGGCCTAATCACAAGTACCAGAGTTGAACTTTGAGGACCAAGGGGTATAGAAGAAGACAAATTAAGGGGCATAGGTTGTGGAGCTGTAGGATTGACTTTCATGAACTCACTAAACCGTTAACCTATAACATTAGAAAAGGCATTCTTCACCTTATTTTCGATCATATACGGAACTGACATACTAAGACTCGCTCCCTTCTCAGAAGTCGGTACATTACTATCTACTTCATCATTGGCAGTGTGATTAGATTCTACTGACATCTTCTAATCTATAAGAAAAGATGGTCAAATCGGATCGTCCAACATCACACTATCACAGGTTAAAGTGGCATGTATTTTCCAGACCCAATACACACTACGTTTAGTCCTAAAATCGAGTAAACTATAGCTTTGGTACCAACCAAATGGAATACCCTCGCTCGACCTAATCGTCAAACTTGAGTTATAGAGTGCTATAGAAAAATAGAGACAATCACATGCAAGGTCATCAAAGAAATCTATTTTAAAGTCATTAGAATTTTTATCCTAATCGTACATATATTAGAGGTATAAACATTTACGAGAATAATATAGGTTTAAACAACATTATTAGTTTTAGTATTTTATAATTCTATACGAATACTTTAAAACAAAATGTGCAAAGGTGATCCATTAGTAAAATGACCACCTGAGCCTATTCGCCAAATGACTATGTAACAACCCGTTTTCATTGAAATTGGAATAGTGGTTTTGAGGCCAAAAATTTGATGAGTAAATTATTATTTTATTATTATTTTAATGTCTATGGGATGTTAGTATGGTCGTATTAAAATTTTGTTAAGAAATTTTAACGTTTGCATGATTAATTAAGGAAAGGGACTAAATAGTAAAAGGTGTAAAAGTGGAGTTCTATTAGTAAAAAGGGTCAAATGACTATGAAATTTTAAAGTGAGAGGACTTAGATGGTAATTAGACCATTCAAATAGTTAGTGGACTTTTTTGGACATAAAATTAAGTGATTTTAATGTTAATAGGCAAGGTTAATATAGTAATTTAATTATTAAGTTAAAGTAAAATTAGTAAAACAAATTGTATCATCTTCCTTAGTACATTTCTTCATAGAAATTTGAAAGAAGAAAAATCATAGCTAGGGTTCATCTATTCAGCCAAGCTCTCTCATTGCATTTAAGTGATTTTTGAGCCCATTTTTAACGATTTTTATGTTTTCGGGATCGTTGTAGCTTAATCTAGCTAGCTCAGGGATCAATTTGTAAAAAATGTCAAAGAATTAGGATTATTCCTTGCATGCTATTGCTTTATTCTTGATGTTTAATGAAATATTATGAGTCCTTATTGATAAATAAACAAGTTTTGTAAAATAATTTTTGATGAAAATGACATTTTGGGACTTATTTGTAAAATTAGTAAAAGTTCATGTTAAATTTATGAAATGATGGTTTGTATGGATTGATTTGGGTCCCTAGAGAATTCAGCTGGCATGAGAAAAAGGATTAAAATGTTTAAATTTCAATTTGTGAGCTTAATGACTAAATTATGAAAAGTTAAAATCTTAGGGGAAAAATAGTAATTTTGCAAAAATATGAAATGTGGACTAAATTGAATGCTAAAGATGTTAAATGAATTATTTTTTCTGTTTAGGTCAAAATAGACAGCAGACGGATCTAGGTCAAGGAAAAGCTATAGTCTCGGATTAGTTGATCTCGTTTTTACGCCCTTGTCATCGAGGTAAGTTCGTATGTACAAATTATTATGTTTAAGTTGTTTAATTATATGTTAATATGTATTTAAAATGCTATTGAACAATGTATATCCAAAATCATGCTATGGCGGTTAATGAGAACTTTAGGAATTTGTAGGATACAAATGACATGTCATTAGGGATTTCATGTTTCGGGTGATGGTCTTGAATGTCCTACTGATGACTGAGGTCTTGCATTTGTTGCAGCTACTCCAAAACTTGTGTAAGCAACATTGTGTAGCTTACATTCTAACCCACAGCTTGTATGAGCAGGCTTATTTTATAGCTTGTGTGAGCAATGATGTAAAGGAAATTATGATTTTATGTTTAGGCACAGTTCGTGTGAGCTTTCCCGAGTATCCGATGATATTCTAAATGGTTCAACGAGCAATGAAAATAATTGAAAATGCAAGTTTTCATATGGTGATATGCTTATGTTCATGGAAAGGTTGAATGATACAAATGATATATGTTCACATGGAAATATGTCATCATATGTTTAAATCAAGTGAATTATGTATGAATGCACTAACATGTGTTGATGATGGTGCTTAGGCTTGTGCCAAGTTGTGGTTAGATTACATTATGCCTATATTTAATGTTATTTAGATGAGACGGTAAGTTATGTTTCATGTTTTATGAACTTATTAAGCATTATGAGCTTACGTAGTTTCTTTCCTATATTTTATAGATAATCGAAAGCTCGATCGGTTTGGAAGCTTGTTAGAGATCTATCACACTATCCAACATAATTATAGGTAGTTTTGATGTTTTGGCCAAGGTTATAATGGCATATATAGGGGGCTTATGTTGGTATTTGGTTGAATGTTTGTTGATGATTTTGGCATGTATAAGTTGTTTGGACTTGATGCTTGCCAAATTATGTCATTTTTGGGTAATTGCGATGCATGAATGGTATGACTCAAATGGTATGTTTGTGATGAAGTGTTAATGGTCATATTTGTGGCATGATTTGTTAGAAGTTGAATTATGTTTGATGATGGAAATGTGATCAAATAAATGCATGTTTAGGTAAGTTTAACTATTTGCATTTGAGGTGCCTTGATTGGCATATTGGTTAGTTGATTTTAGTATTCTTGAATTGGTCATTATATGCATATTTTGGTAAGGTTTGAAGTATTGTTTATGTGCAAAAAAAAGATCTATAAATGTATGCATAAGTTGGTGTAGGAAATGGCTTATTTTTGGGCAAATTCATGTCTACATGGCCTGAGACACAGGTGTGTGATTCAGCCGTGTGTGGCACATGACCTAGCGACACGACCGTGTGTCCCATGTAGGCTTTATTGCATACAAGTTAGGCTGTTACACAGCCTGGCACACAGGTGTGTGTGACATGGTCGTGTGACCCTACTTAGAGAGTTACACTGGTGAGGACACCCCAGCCCGTGTGTCCCTAATTCGATTGTTACACGGCCTGAGACATGGGTGTGTGTCTCAGCCGTGTAAGGCACACGACCTGACCTAATGATCGAGTGACCCTTACAGTCAAATTTTTCTAACTTTTTCTTAAACTTTCCAAATGTTTCCAATTTAGTCACAAATTGTTTCTAATGTATTTCTAAGGCCCCGAGGGCTCGATTTAGGGAAAATATGTATGTGAAAGAATGATTTATGTTATGTTTGTATTAATTCATGAAATGTATGTTTTAAAGTTTTGTTTGTACGGTAATGCTTCGTAACCCTATTCTGGCGACGGATACGGGTTAGGGGTGTTACAGGCTATATGATGCGTGTTTTTATTATTTTACTATTATCTACCCAAATAGTCCACTTTTATAAGTTCGCCAATTATCCAAAATGAGTTAACATATTTAACACAATTATTTTCATTCTAAGTGTACTAATTGTCTACGCCAACATTGGACAAGCATCACGAAAGAGTAAATACATATTTATATAGCATTCAATACATTAACCTTTGTTTCACAATAAATTTCAAAAACTAGACCATACATACATGCCACTTGACCCGATGTAGAGTTAAAATAATTCTACCAAAATAGAAGCCGGATAATGCGAGTTGTGGAAAAATCTACCTACCGAGTTTTGCCAAATTATCAATACGAGAGGGGAAAAATTAAACGGAGTAAACATTAAATATGCTTAATAAGTTTATGGGTTTAAAACATTAAACTCACCTTACAAAGAGTTCATATATTTTTATATAGCTTAACTAAATTCATTATCTTAACAACACATTTCTCATGTACAAGGTGAGTACATCGCATTTAAACATGTAACACATCCCAAACACTTCATCATCAATTATACCTTATTTCAGTTCACATAAATAATTCAGTCAACACTTCTATTTTAGAAACATTCAGCTCGATGACTCAGCATGAACAGAAAGGAATACGCAAGTAACCATCCAATAACACGCCAAATTGCTCATAAGAGCTATACCAACCAACAACACACCAGATGCACATAGTGCAAAGCTGTAATACCCCTAACCCGTTTTAGTCGCCGGATTGAGGTTATTGAGTACTACAGTAGAATTTATAATATTTAAATTAAAATAGATTCAATTATACAAATTATCTAATATCATTCAATAACTCATTTAAATAAAGTAGGAAATAGATTAATGGACCTTATATCGAGCCTCTGAGACCCTAAAAATAATTTGAAAATAATCAAGGATCATTTTGAAACAAAAAGAAAAATCTAAAAAAAATTTGGAAAACAAACGTCACATGGCCGTGTGACAGACCCCAGACCGTGTGACTCAAAAACATGGCTGTGTGGCTGCTTCACATGCTCATGTTCGCAGATTGTGTAACTATCTGTGCCCGTGTAGTAAATGGTCACACGGTTGTGTGGCCAGGCCGTGTAACTCACTATGACCGTATAGCTCAGGGTCACATGGTCGTGTCGCCAGGCTGTGTAACTCTCTATGCTCGTGTAGACCAAGCTGCATTGAAAAAAATAAGGCATATGACCGTGTGAGTAGGTCGTGTGTGACACACGATCGTGTGATAGCTCGTGTTCTAGGCCGTGTGTACCTTAAAAAGTTTGCAAAACAAGGCATAGTTTCATCCAATACTTAGGTACTAAACCAAATCAAAACCAACCAACTCCATATCTTAAAAACACATTAGACAAGCCTAAAGTATGTCAAAACATTCATCTTTAGTGCCTAATCAATGTGCTCTCATTGACACCACAATTCAAACACCTAAACAAAATCACATTCCTCTATCATAATTTCACTTATCAATTCATCCATTTAACCATTAAATACCAAAACAATATGAGCTATACTATATATGACCAAACGATCAAACTTGCAATATAGTTATTAGCACTAAACTTGTATGAGGATCTATTACAACACAAGGTACCAAAACATGTCCATATTCTTACAAAACAAAAACCCTATTTACATGCCGTGATTAACCATAGATCGAGACTTCAAAAACTATCGAAAAGAGACGAAGGTAGGTGTAAGCTCCAGTGATTTGACCAACACGATCCAATAGTTTAAGATCTACAAAGAAATAATAACCAAAGTACGTATAAGTAGTACTTAGTAAGCTACAACAAATCAAGCCATTATTTACTAAATTCATTAAATAGCTAAAAGTAAATAATCCATTGAACTTCAACTTTGTTACAACACAATTTAGAAATTCAAGGTCTGTAACATATAACACTATAGATTACTCAGAAATCCTAACTTGTTATAATTTATTGAGACAATTTCCATGTTAATCAAATTTTATTATTCTGATGGATCTTTGTAAAATTACACATTACATGAGTCCAGAACAGATAATGCTCATAAGAGCTAATCAGATACAAAAATAATTGTGTCAGGTTACTCGTTCGGGCTAAACAAATGACAACATAGATAAACTAGCTTGGCCAGAGTCAGGTATACATGTGAAACGACAATAGATTACCAGTTTAGGCTCAATTCGAGTCACATGTAAATCCAAGTTTGCAACACATGTATGAGCTTGGTCCAGAACATATATGCAAACAAAAATCTAATGTATGAAACTTTAACTCGATCCATCGAAATCATTCCAGAAAATTTCATTTCTATTTCTTATAAATCAAATTATTTACTACATTATCAACCAAATATAAATAGATATAATTAACAACTTTTATATCAAATTATAACCAAAGACATTAGTAGAAATTTACCTGTTGAGTGATTCAACTAATAGGGACTAATCAACGATTTTCCCTTTTCCTCGTCTGTCCACCACACGTTGAGATTCTTGATCTAGAATATAATATAATATAATATAATTTAATTAAATCCATTTAAACCTCATAAATACTCAATTTATACAATTAAGTCCTTTTAATAACATTTAAAGTTTTACCCCTAAACTTTCCTTTTTATACACTTTAGTCCTTAAACCTTAAACTATCAAATTGAACACAAATAAGCTTAATTCATGCTAACTGAATTTCGTATATTCCATGAACAACCCATACATATATCTAATTCGCAATAATTTCATGAGATTTTACAGCTATAATAAATAAATCCTTAAACATCAAAATCATTAAAAATCACTTTACAAAATAATCCTATTTAGCTATCAAACTTATAAATCTATCATGAAACTTCAAAAATCTCACAATTTCAACACTAGCACAAGTCTAAACATTTAACAATAATTTGACACCCAAGTTAGTTGGACCTAGTTGCAACTATTTGAAAAATATAAAAATTACTAAAAATGGATGAAAATTACCTATCATGCAAAGGAGTAACCAAACCAAAAGTAAGCTCCTTCAATGGCTTCTCTTCTTTTTAAAATTCAGAAATTACAAGAGGTCGATGACAACCTCTCACTTTTGTTAATTTGTTTTTTCTTTAATTTCCTATTTTACCCTTAAAATTAACTTAAATTTATTAATTTAATACCTTTAAACCATCCACTACAAATGTAATGGTCTAATTACCATATAAGGCCATCAATTTAGATATTTAAATTCATTTAATACATTTAACTAATAACCACAAACTTTTACAAATTTTATCTACTTAATACCTAACTAAACGCTAAAAGTTCTTAATCAAACTCGAATATGACATTATAAAGTTCTTATAAATATTAAATAATCAATAAAAATTTGACTTATAAATTGGAATTATGGTCGCAAAACCACTATTCCCGATACCACCGAAAAATGGGATGTTACAAAAGCCTGTAGGCTAATTATTCTCCCCCGATAACATATCAGTTTGCTAATAAGGGCTTTCAAACTGATAACATGCCAACTGCACATAGTGCAAAGCTCGTAGGCTAATTATTCTCCCCCAATAACATGCCAGCTTACTCATAAGAGCTTTCGAACCAATAACACATCAGATCTCCTAAGTGATTAAATTGGAAATCCGCAACAAATGCAGGATTTTAGAAAGATTTAGTAAACTTCTTCCATCTTCCCATCACCTTTTGTCCCGTACAGTGCGTAAATACCCCTATTTGTAAACCAATTGTATCATTTTTTCATTTGGGCTCCATATACATAACTTTCATTTTTACTCATTAATTCCTTCCTCACCTTATCAAAACAAGTTTACTAACATTTAACCATATACATTCACATAAGCACATTTCATAAATAAACATAACAACACCATATGAACTTACCTGGTACTGTAGCAGAATATAAATGTCTATGGTCAATATGTGATCTTTCTTTTTTCCCTATTATCTACTAGTTGATTTGGTTCTTGATCTATACGTTAATGCATTCAATTTATCAATGAAAACACTTTAGAATTTATCAGTTTTGAGACTAGACATGCAGGTTAGCTAAATTGAGATACAAGGATCTCAAAAATACAAAACTCATGAAGAACAAGCTTTGGAAACACTTACATGCAAAACTGATTAATTAAGAGAGCCTAGATCTTTTCTTTCTTCTACTAAGAACAATGTTTTCGATGAAGAGAGATGAGAATGAGACTCTTTTTCCATCTACTTCATCCTATAACACTTAACCTTTTAATTTCATCATTAAATGGAAATTAACAAGTGTTTCCACTAAATGTTGACACAATCGTACTACCATGTAAGAGTGGTTATTTACCACTTTGAAACTTGAACAATTTTATTAAACTCATTTGACTAGATATTCACTAATTCTTATGATTTAGTCTGTACACTTTCATTCCTAACCTGTTTACTGAATTCACCAATTCAAACATCCAAGACACAATAATAGGTTGGTAAGTATAAATAAGTAATATTTACTAACTTTACCGTTGAAATTGTGGTCCTTGAACCACTATTTTGATCATCGTTGTAAACCTATCAGCTTGATCAGTGTTCCAGAGGATACTCTCTTTGTCTTGTTTCTATCAATGTTTATTCAGCACCCATCATGCCATTTCACCTTGTTGCATTGGTCCCGCTCTTTGCATTTACTTTTTCGGCCTACATTAATCATGAAAAATACTTCCTCTAGCTTAGGTTTGTTAGGGATTTTTACAGATGTTCCATAGCATTGTCTCCTTAATGTTTTTCTATCTACCTCATCTTGTTGGTGACTACATTTAAAAATTTTAGTTTCACTACTGATCTTCATGGTTAATTCATTTTTTCCAAATCAATGGTGGATTTTGATGTTGCTAAGAATGGTCTGCCGAATAAGATATGTATCTTACTGCCTTCCTCGAAATCGAGTATCACAAAATCTGCTGGGATGATGAAGCAATGCACTTTAAGTAATACGTCCTCAAGGACTCCCTTAGGTTGTACTGAGGACTTATCGGCTAATTTTAGTGTGATTTGGGTATTTTTAAGGTCCCTTAAACCAAGTTTTTCATAAATAGGTAGGGGCATTAAATTAATGCTGGCTCTTAAATCACATAGAGTGTTACTAAAATAAATGTCCCCTATTTCCATAAGTATCGTAAAACTCGTCAGGTCTTTTAGCTTTAGGGGGATATGTTTTGAAATAATCACACTACATGAGACGCTTATGTTAACTTGCTCTCCTATTTTTACTTTCCTACACCTAGTCATAATTTCTTTTAAATATTTGGCGTACTTAGGAACTTTTTCAATCAGAAAAACTAAAAGCAAGTTAACATTAAAGGATTTAAATAAGTTGAGAAAACTTACAAATTAATCCTCATCCCTCTTTTGCTTTTCTTCCAACCGTGAAGGGAATTGTATCCTTTTTATTGTAGGTCCTTTTATAGAATTATCTTTTAGTTCAGCTGCCAGTTTTTGGGTTCTAGTTCAACATCAGCCCCTTGAGAGTTTTCTTGAAGATCTTCGGAATCCTCTCTATTTTCCTCTTGAGGAAGTTTTTTTAGACTACTTAATACTTTACCTGAACAGAGCACTATTGCCTTCACGTGCTCCTTCTCCTCTCTCCGAGGATTATTTTGTTATTACTCGAGATTCCCGTGCCAATTTGGTTTTTGATATCTTGCATCATGCGCATTAATTGGCTTATCTAATCTTCAAGTTTAGTTAATGTTTTTGTTGTACTGGTACATTTAGACTGTACTTGTTTCACTTTTGTCCTTATTGACTACATCTCACCCTCAGTTCAATCCAAGCATTGACCACATACAATATAGTCATTTGGGTTGACCCTTTCTTGAGGCTTCTATAAATAAGGAGGTTGATAATTAGCATTTGTAACTTGGTTATAATTATTACCTCCTCCCTGGTTTTCACCCCATCTTAGGTTTGACTGATCTCTGCATCCGGAATTATAAGTATTTGAATAAGGGTTTTCAACTCTATTCCCAATGTAGTTCAGATCTTCGGTAGGATTATTGATGTAATGGAAGAGAGATTTATCTCATCCATATATAGATGACATGCTAGATGAGGATTTTATACGGTTTAACCTGTCCACTATCTGTTGGCATCTATCATCCTCTTGAACCGCTTTGACTTTAGATGGCTTCTGACCATATGTGCAACGTTTGGTTGGCCATTGGTAGGAATTCATCACCATATTCTCTATTAATTCATACGCATCATCAAATTTCATGTTCATTAAGGCTCCTCATGCGACTCCATCAAGTCCTAATTTTGAGTGTACATCCAACCCATTATAGAACATTTGCAGTGTTAGCCACTCGGGTAACCCATGGTGTGGGCATATCTGAATTAGTGTTCTAAAACGCTCCCAAGATTTGTGAAAACTTTCTCCTTCCAATTGTGTAAATGTTGCAATCTCTCTCTTTAGTTGGGCCATTTTGCTGATAGGGAATAAATTTTGTAAAAATTTTCTTGCGAGTTCGTCTTATATTGTAATAGATACTGGTGACTACGAATTTAACCAAGAGAAAGTGTTATCTATTAAGAAGTAAGGGAACAGTTGGAGACGAATAACTTCATCGATGACCCCGTTGTAGTTAAAAGTATCACAACATTGAATGTAATGTTTTAAATGCTGGTTTGGGTCCTCCATCATTGTGCTTCTAAACTGTAAATTATTTTGGATAATCTGGATCATTGCTAGTTTGATCTCAAAATTATTAGCCGTGATGGTTGGCCTTGTTATACTTCCTTGAACCATCTCCATACTTGGTAGCGCATAGTCCCTTAGGGTTCTTTTGTTGCACACCATATGTATATTTACGGGTAGCTGTGGTGGTGGTAAATTTTTCGGGTTATTATTGTTAACTTTGTTGAACAACAGATTGTCTCATGGTGATAAATTGCCTGCAGCAGGTGGTTGGTTTTGCATCTGCTGTTGTTGCTATTGTTGTCGATGATTCCTATGAATTATTCTTTTTGGATCTTTGCTTGGCTCTATAAGTGTTCCCCTATTACAAGGCATACACTAAACCTAAAAAGAGAATACAAGATGTTAGCAAAAATAAATAAATAAAATTGTATATATAATTTAAGAATTTCCTAATTATTCTATTGACTGCAAAATTTAAAATCAATCTAGTGACATTGCCTCCCCAACAACGGTGCCAACAACTTGACCACCTTTAGATGTACCAATGTTTAGAGTATAAATCCTACACAAAATATGTCAAATAAGTGGTGTCTGTAACTATACGGGTTAGGTTGTACTATAGTTACAATGAAGTAGGTGAGTACTCTAAAGGTCGTACCCAAGGGAGGCGAGCACTAATTTAATCCTAAACTAAGCACAAATAGAACCAAGTATGGGAAATTTGGTATGGAAACTTAATTAGATCAGTTTAATTTTATTATTCGAATGTCCCTAAAATTTTGTATTTTATTCAATTTAGTCCCTAAAACTAAAACTATTATAAATTTAAAAACTCAACTTCGTCTTTTATTCTGATTTCAATTATTTCCTTCTACAGCCCTCTAAAACCTAAGTTTACAAAAATATCATGACAATTTCATCAAGTTTTCATTTTAGTCCATATTTGCAAAACTAACAAAATTTACTTAATAAATTCGTCCATATTCGCAACTAAGCTCACAAACATGCCATTAAACATCAAAAGTTTCAATTTTCATCAATGAAAATATTTTAAAACTTAACAGTTTTGAAAATGACGATATAGGTTAGTTAGACCTAGTTGCAACGATCTAAAAAATCTAAAAATTATAAGAAACGTGTTGAAATCAAACTTACATGCAATGAGGATAGTTGCCGGAACCTTAAAACACACTAAAAATGGTGAAACGGTTGGGAAAAGAAAGGAAAATGAAGATGATAATGTTTTTTTTCCATTGTTTATTGTTTATTGTTTATTGTTTATTGTTTTATGTTTTATTATTTTATTATTTAATTAAAATACAAAATTTTACATTATTAACTAAAAACAATTTTTCCAACTATCCACCACTAATCCATTATGTTCTATTTACTACAGAAGTCCATGCCTTTTTATTAATTAATCCATTTAATTAATAAAAATTAATAGTGATTAACTTTTGTGGTTTCTACAATTTAGTCATTTTTCCTTAATTAACCATCGAATCACTAAAAATTTTAAAGCAAACTTCAATTCACCAATATAGCAGCTTTGTAAATATTGAATAAAATATTCATTGGCTCAGTTTAGGAAAACGAGGTCCCAATACATCATTTTTTAAACCACTTGACTTTTGGTATGCACCACTTCTACCTTGACTAAATAACCAATTAATAAAATCTATTAAATCACAATTCATTATAATATTATATTTAACTCATAAATATTAATTAAATATATCCATAGACTCTCTCGTCAAAATTGTGGTCTCGAAACCACTTTTTCTAACATCATTGAAAAATGGGTTGTTACAGTATATGTGTATTATGTGAATGAAGAGAGAGAAGAATAGTGGAGATCAAATTGGGGATAAAGGCAAAGGAGTAGCCAAGGAGTGAAGAAGGAAGAAAAAGATTTATTCAACATTTTGTTGTAAGTTTATCTAGAACTTTAATTGTTTAAATAAATCGTAAATAGAAAATTTGACAAATTGGTTAGTAATATACATAGAATTTATTTACGTATGAAAATAATGATTTGCTTTAAGGAATTATTTGAATATGAAATTGCATTTTTGTTATGAATTGAAAGTGTATGTAAAGTGAATTTGATGATAAAGGACTAAATTGTAAAGAGTGTAAAAGTTAGATAGGTGAAATATATATTTATATGAATTATATAATTGAAATGTTAATTTTTGATGAAATAAATGCCAAGTGAGATTTTAATGATTGTTGACTTTATTTAGATAAGGACTAAAATGAAAAAAATATAAAATTTGAATTTGTTCTATTTGTTGAGAAAATGAAAATAAATGGTATAGTTTAAATGCTGAAGTAGAAAAAAAATGAGAATTAGTAGGATATAAATGGCATGCCATTAGGAAAATTTTTATGTGCGCAAGTGATAGTGGCACTACGGTGCAAGTGAAAACGGCACTATAGTGGAAGTGTTAATGGCATTTCGGTGTAGAGTGACATTCGTATATCCATGTGAAGAATAGTAGCACTTCGGTTCATATTATCGGCATTTTCGCATATCCTATTGTGTTTTGTTAAGTCTACAACTGGGCAATTGAATTACAAGGTAAGTGAACTTAAAAGTGACATTGGTAAGTAGCTTGTAACTCATTGAATTTGTATCTTACTATAATTATCGTTGAAACAAATTTGCGCATGGTGATAGTACTATAGGGGTATTTGTATGTGCATATATATTTGTATATGTAAAAGATTTAGTTTTAAATGTTCATTTTAATTCTTGATATGCTTACTAAGCTCCCGTGAGTTTAAAGCATTTCTTTTCAATCAAGCCTTGAAAAGAGTATGGATTTAAATTTTTGGACTTTAGTTTTTGGAATGCACTTAGGGATATGTTGGAAATGTTATGGTTGATCTCAATCGAAGTTTTGGTGCTTTTGATTCCTCATGTAAATAATGTAAATTGGTTTTGGAATTAAATTGAATTTGGAGATTTTCAAGGTTGGAAATTGTTATGTTTGAATGGTTAATGGTTGATATGAATGTTATATATCATTTAGATGTTATCCTAAGTGTTAGGGAGCCAAAAATTTGCCTTCTTAAGGTGGTAGGGTTGAGGTTGTGACGTCGGGCTCTATGAAGTCGTGACCAGCTCAAGTCAGAGAGTGATGTCGCGACGTGGAATTCCATGAAGTCGTAACGAGCAGTAGTTTAGACTTTTTAATTTGGTCCCCAAAAGATATCCAACTACCTTGTGAGCTTTCATAAGCTTGTTTTAAGCTCGGATAAGTGTTTGAATCATATTTTAATTGTATTTTAAGCTTAACAGTTTGAAAAAATATTTAATTGATTTGGAGTGATCGTAGTTGCTTCGGTAATAAATGTGACATTTCAGTACCTTGACTTGGCGACCGAGTGGGTAAGGGGTGTTACAATGCAATCCACCAAATATATTGTTAAAGGATACAAGGATAAATTTTACAAACTTCTTAGATCTATATATGGACCTAAGCAAGCATCCCGCTCATGGAATCAAAGATTTAAGCGATCAAAACTTTTGCATTTGAGCAAAGCATAGATGAACCATGTGTTGATAGACTTATTGGGCATAAAAAGGTGGTCTTTCTTGTTTTATATGTTGATAACATTCTACTTAGTCTAAATGAACTAACGACATAGTTATCATCTAAGTTGTGGTTAACTCGACAATTTAGCATGAAAGAATTGAGAGAAGCTAATTTTGTTCTAGGTATTCGAATAATGAGGTACTAAAAGAAAAAATTGATAGCATTATCACTAACTTCATACATAGGAAAGATATTGGAATGTTATGCAATGATTGATGATAAGAAGGGAACTCAACCTTTTGCATCAGGAATTTTAATCTTTATTTTGAGAATTTTCCTAAGACAGTGGAAGAAAGAGAAAACATAAGAAAGGTTTCTTATGCTTCTATAGTAGGAAGTCTCATGTATGCTATGTTATGCTCACATCTAAATATATGTTTCGCAGTAGGGTTAGTGAGCGATCTTAGGCGAATCTCGATCTAAGACACTAGCAAGCAATTAAGCATATACTGAGGTATTTATGGAAAATGAAGGATAATATGCTTGTTTATTCTAGAGGAGATCTTAGTCCTATCAAATATACTAATTTTAACTTCCAAACATGTTGAGATTTAAGAAAATTGACATTAAATTGTGTTTTTGTCCTAGGCTGAGGGTCCATAGTGTGGAGAAGTGTGAAGAAGAAGTGTACTGTTGACTCCACTATGGTGGTCAAATATGTGGCTGCTTCTAAGGCTACAAAAGAAGTAATACGGCTTCGAAACTTCCTTATAGATCTTGAAGCTGTTCTGGTGTGGAAAAAGCTATCACACTATAGTATGGAAACAATACGGTAATAGCTAACACCAAGGGAACCATAAACCAAAAGAGGAGAAAACACATTGAAAGTAAGTATCACATCATATAGGAGGCAGTTGCAGATGGAATCATGGATGTAGTTGGAAACACGAAAATATACACACTTTTTCATGCATTTTTAACTCAAATTCACGTAATTTCGGTAAAATTATTGTCAAAAAAATATAAATATTATAAAATAATTATTTTGTACTTAAATTATTAACCTAATGAATTTTAATTAATTTTATAACAATTTTGATTATTTTTGATAGATTTGCACAAAGGGCTAAAATTGGCTCGACAGACACTACTAGAAGCGCAAAACAAAGAAGTGATTTTTGAGGCATCGAGACGAATGAATTTTTCAGCTAAAGACAGTCCAAATTATGTATATTAATTCATGATATAATTAATTTTAATTTTAATGCAATTTAATTTGGATTAAATAAATTATTATTAATTAATTATGAAAAAGTGGTCCAGTTAAGCCGTACTGACCAAGAAGTGGACAGCCCAAAAACTGTCCATATGATGACCCAAATCAGCTTATTTGCTGATTATTTAGCTTGCAAAGAGGCCCTTGAAGACTTGTTCAAGTTGCAAAAAAACCCCTCCACAAGTAGTGGCTTGATAGATTTGCCTTAAGCCTAAATTAGCAAAGTTGAAACTATCAACCTTGCCACATGTGTGGCCGGCCAAGGAAGGGCTCTTTGGCTGATAATTTTAGCTATTTTTAGCATCTCTCTTCAACTATAAAAACCCCCTTAGGCTGGTCATTTGTAACAGATCTCAAGCATTCACATATTTTCTCTCTTCTCTCCACTTTCTTTCTTCTTTTCCAATCTAAATTCCCTTGCTCTCTTGCCAATTTATCCTCTTGGTAAAGGGGCATTCATCAGCCATTTGGAGCAGCAATTAAGTGTTCATAGCAACCTTGGTCGACGAGGACAAAGGAGAAAGAAGAACAGAGCAAACTAGTCAAGCCATGGAAAAATATTAGATTTGGTTCTTGTTCCCTATCTCTTTAATTTTTTTTTGGTTGTTATGGTGAACATATCTATGGATATTTATGTTGTTGGAATGGTTAATTTAATCAATTTAGCTTGAATTTAATTCGGGTTAGGTTGATTGGATTTCGTTTGCTAAAATTGTTAAAATTGTGTTTATGTTGTTATAGGCCTCGATAAGATGCTTGATTAAGTAAAATCATGACTAAGTTATTCTTGCATTACAATTGTGGGGTAGCTAATGAAGTAATTGTTTAAACGGATTGAAATTGTAATTAATGGAGACAGTACTTAATCAGTGCATGTTTAATCATCTAAGGCAGCTGAGGGTTAAAGTAGCAATGGTATCTGACGATACATTTGCCTTGCATAACTTGCAAGATTATTGTGATTAAACTATTTCAAGGTAGGGATACCTTGTTACCTCATGTAGTCTTTTATGTGCTTATTAGATTTAATTAATCGTTTGAATTGACATAGGGATATGTACAAGAGTTTATTTCGATTTAATAAGTATGTATGTGCAATAACATATTTACCTATTAATATTTGTTTAATCGGTTGAATTGACATAGGGATATAGTCAAGAGATGAATGGATTTTGGTGGGTGTTTATGTTCATAAGTTAGCAAATTACCGAGTTGCCGTAAATTTATTCGTAACAATATAAACATGAGTTTAATAATTCTAAGTTAAGAAATATAATTAATCTAACACAATTATGTCATCTTGATTAAAATCGTATTTTGAAATCATGGATTTGAGATTTATTTATTTAGTTTACTTAGTTTAAAATCTTAGTTTTTAATCACCCTCTTCAAACAAAATATTTTTCTTCACCAAAGTGTTTTAAATAGCATTCATAAATAATTCTTTTCACAGTCCCTGTGAGTACGATAACTCGACATCTACTTGTCACTTTATTACTTGTTGCAATTGTGTACACTTGCACATTTCCGTCGTTCCAGTAGTCAATGTTGCATCAGAGGACAACCTTGTAGTCCCATTGACGAAGACTCTATGAGCTAAGAGTTTTGAGAAATATGTGAGGAGTAAGAGAAAGCAAAATATGACTCATCTACTTCACTAGGGCAAGTCGGAGACTGTTGGATTTGGTGCCCTATGTGTGGTATATTTGTTTGTAAACTTGTATTTTTTGAACATATTGATTTAATAAAATTATTCATGAATTACATTAATGCCCTTTTTATATTGTCCTCAATGGTTTTTGCATGCAAAGCAAAATGGAAGCAAATATTAGCTCATTGGTTATTTAATGTTTAATATTTAACTAATACTAAGTGGTATTATGTGGTCGGATTGTAATACAAAAAGACAGCTTTAGTAGATGAACCTAGACGTGTCCTTACTCTAATAAAAAATGGGCAATTCGATTGAGGAGATGTTTTTCCTTGAGCATCGGGGTAGATGACTCCCATAACATAGATGCATAGATGTGACTGAATGGCCTGACAATGTATCAGACAAGACCCAAGTAGAATAGATCCTGAATCCATTTACATATTTATTCACTTCTGGAATTCATAGTGTGGCATATCTTAATCCTGAGTGGATGATGGACTATGTATGCGTGACTCATATACTTTGATATAAGTAAAAGCCTGAGTTCAAATAGATAAGGAACCAAAAGCTGGTACGTTGGATATATGACTTTTTCAGAATGTAACATCATTCAAAATAGTAGAATTCATAGCCCAATACATGGGTAAATGATATCCTCTCATTGGCATTACATCATAGATGAAAAGTAAACTTGGCCATGGGTCATTTTTCTTCGCGATGAATGACTTAATTACTATTTGATAGTAATTAACTTTTCATGTAGAAAGATGTAACGATTACCATGAGATAAAATATGATCATATTGGGAGAACGTATTATTCCCAAAGATATTAAGGATATCATATGAGGGTAACACATTTATGACAAGGTTATTGGATAAGCACAAATCAAGTAGCTTTTGTAGTAATACGTAATTTGGGAGAGCTTAGTCACTATACTATAGTGGAATGACTTCATGACTAAATGAGTTTATGTTTAATAGGCAAAAAGTTGGAACTTAGTTATAAACCATTTGAGCCCTAGTCATGTATGTCCAATAGGTCCCTCCGTTAGCTTGTTGAAACCAAAAATGAATTACATGTTGAATCAAATGAACAAAAATGGATAGAAATTATAAACTTAAATAAATGGATTACATTCGAAAATGAATGTGTTTTCTTACTAAGTATGATAATGAGCTGAGAATTAATTTAAGTTTTTCAAATTATTATTGTAACACCTTATACCCGAACCAATCACTGGGTTTGGGTACTAAGTGTCCCATTCAAACTGAACATATTAACAAAATTTCTAATCCTAATTTATTTAAAGATTTAGACGTTACCAAATTATACATACATTGCTACTATTCAATTTTAATCAGTTTCAGGAGTAATATCAAATTTAAAAATTTAACTCACATTATATTCCTTGACATACAAGCACTAAGATCTTACAATTATTCTACCTTATTAATCAGGAATAAATATTTACAAATTTTAATATGAGACTCTACTACAGATACACTAAATTAATCTTCGAGATGTGGCCTCTAGGGTGCCCCTCTATATGTATGATATAGTCACAACGCCATTCGCTTAGGACTTGGAAATGTTTGGTGTGATCCTTCTATACGATTCTCAAGTCTTTCTTTGACCCTAAATTCAAGAAAAAACACATGTAACTTCATATGAACCTAGTGACAGTCTGTAATACAGTGTTTACAGTTGACTAGAAGTTAGATAAATAAATGACTGATTCACAAAATTTCTCCCTGTATATTATTAGATGTTTTACGATTTACCTGGTCACGACGACGCTCGCATGTACTCTACAAGATCATTTGGTGATCACTCAGGTTGAATCTAGTTTTCATTTACTCTTACAAAGTTTACCTTGTTTTCTCTAAGCTAACCATTGGCGGCATATCCTTTGATCTAACCATGACTATGTACATCCAAACAACACTTTCTTATAGGGCTTAACCAACCCAACTTCATCTCAGACTCTCATTTACGTTTCCTATTTTGACTCCTAAGTTAACCACATGTGTGTACATGTAACACTCCTAACTCGAAACTGTCGCCGAAATAGGTTAAGAGGCATTACCGGACTCACAACTCGAATCAGAACCACCACACATAAAAAATTATCTCATTACTAAAGGAAATCATTCATTCATATTCACTATTCACATATAACTAAGTATACAATGTTTAAACATGCATTCAGGACCAAATTGATAACATACAAAAGTTTCAGAACTTAGAAACATTTTTTTTAATTCTGTTGAGGTCACACGTCTGTGTGACCAGGCCGTGTGCCTCACAAGGGCACCAGACACGCCCATGTGATCCAACCGTGCCAAAATAGGGTATATAAACTGACTTTCACCCACGGCCAAAAGACACGACCGTGTAGCTAGCTACTGACTTGAGCACACAACCATATGACAAGCCCATGTGTCTTAACCGTGTGATCTTAAGAAGTTACTGCTTTGCATACACGGCCACAAGGCACGCCCTTGGTCCCTGACCGTGTGGCACAATGCAAGCTTGGTTTAAGCCAACTTGCCACCCCTTTTGGGTCATACCTACAATCAATATAAAACAACATTTATACCAAAAATTTCAGCCAATTCCATGTTCAAAACATGCTTCATTATAACTAAATCATCATCATTCAATAACCTATTTAAATCCATACCAAAACACATTAAAAATCTTATTACAACAACGTGCCAAAATGCTCATTTCATAGCTCACTTATGGCACCTTGTATCTCATGCTTAAACTTACCATTTCCTCAGCTTGACATATTCAAAATAATCACCACATATAAGTTCATATAACCATTACATGCATACATAATTTGGCATCACAACCATTTACCAAAACTAAGCACAAACAAACCATTTGTTAGCCAACTCTCATGGCATAACATATATACATACCAAAGTTTAAATACATAGACATTCTAGCCTATACATGCCATACTGAAAAATATTTACACTTTCAAAAGTACCAAATTAAGGTTCGATAGTGTGGTGACGATCCTTGACGGTCCCCAAGCTTGCAGTAGCTTCGATATCTATAAAACAATGCAATCACACACAAAGTAAGCTTTCAAAAGCTTAGTAGGCTCGTACTATAAATGTTAACAGTATATAAAACATAAAACATCAGCACATAAGTTTTTATGAATTTTTCAAATTATCCTCAAATATATTCCAATCCAATCCATGTGTTCATAAAAAATCAATGAACTTCATCTATATAAATTGTCTGCCACAAAGATATCGTACATACCTGGATCTTCCCCTATTTCTTCACTTTCGTTCTCTCATCTTGTTCAAGTATATCAAAACTTCCCGTAAATTATACACACTTAAACATCCATACACTTCGTACCGCAAAGGTTAGCCGAAACAAATTTGATTCCGCACACTTAGTGCCATTATAATTAACTGAAACTAAGTTGGTAACGCACACTTAGTGCCTTATATAGCCGAAGCTATTCCATCTTGCACACTTAGTGCCATTTGTAGCCGAAGCTATATTAAACCGCACACTTAGTGCCAAACATAGTCGAATATCATCATACTCAAACCGTAATCAAATATCTATACAATTTATGTATTACCATCACATTAAAACATAACTTTAACATCATTTATCATGTACAAACTTTCCTCGTACTCTGAATTGTCGATTTGAATTGTCTACTCGATAACCTTCGACTTCTCTCGATCTAAATCTGAATTCTGCCTTTCTTAATCTATATGCATTCAAAATTTACCCTTTTATTCACCAATTAATTCAATTCAATCCATAAACACATATTTAGGGCATTTTGCAAACTAGCCCTCACATTTTCACATTTTGACACTTTAGTCCCTAATTCACAAAATCACAAAATACATATAATTTGCATATACACAAGCTTAGCTGAATTCTCCTAGCTCTCATACAAGTCCAAAAATTTCCTTTATTTCACATTTTAGTACCTCAAAAATAACATCTTTACAATTTAGCCCAAATTACTCAATTTCATCAAAAATCCAAAGACAAATCATTTAAACCCAACATCAAACTTTTATAATTCATCTACTAACATCTCAAAACTCATAGTTTCATCAATGGTACATTTCAAAATCATCATCAAAATTAGAAATTAAGGCATGGGTTCGATAATATATAAAGCAACAATTACAAAAACGTAGAAATTATCAAAAACCGATCAAAACACATACCTTAATCAATGAAAATCAAAGCCGAACCCTACCTTGTATTTCTTTTCTTTTTCTTTTGCTGATTTCGGCAACATAAGCATGAAATGAGCTTATTTTAAGCTTTTGTTTTATTTTAATTAACATATAATCTAAATGACAATTTTGCCCTTTTATTTAACCATTATAAATTCACATATATTAAGGCTAAAATGTCCATTATACATGTGAATGGCATAATAACCACATAAGGACCTCTCAATTATAAAGCCAAGTCAAATAGACAATTTTAACATCTAGCACAGAGCTTTTACGTTTTACGCGATTAGGTCCTTTTTTAAATTTAAGCACACAAACAGTTAAATTTTTACACGAGACTTTCACACATGCTAATTCACACATCATAAGCACGAAAAATAATATTTAAATATTTTTCTAACTCGGATATGTGGTCTCGAAACCGCTATTCTGACTAGGGTCAAAACAGAACTGTTTCAATTCTCTCCCTTAGGGATTTTCATCCTCGAAAATCTTACCGTTAAATAGATTTGGATATTGCTGTCTCATTGAATCTTCAGACTCCCACGTGGCCTCTTCAATACCATGTCGATGCCATATCACTTTAACTAATGGAATTTTCTTATTTCGTAACTCGTTAACTTCACGAGTTAAGATACGAATCGTCTTTTCTTCGTAAGTCATATCTAACTGAATTTCAATCTCTGATGGAGGAATTACATGTGAAGGATTTGATCTGTATCGTCAAAGCATCGATACGTGAAATACATTGTGAATCTTTTCCAGCTTTGTTGGTAACAACAATCTATAAGCAACCGGCCCAATACGCTCGATAATTTCATACGGTCCGATGAACCTCGGACTCAACTTGCCTTTTCTACCAAACTGAAGCACTTTCTTCCATGGAGACAATTTCAAAAACACTTTATCACCGATCTCAAACTCAATGTCTTTTCTTTTCAAATCCGCATATGATTTCTGACGATCAGAAGCTACTTTCAAACTATCTCGGATTACTTTAACTTTCTGTTCAATTTCTTTTATCAAGTCAACCCCGTGAATCTTGTTTTTGCTGAGCTCAGTCCAATACAAAGGTGTACGGCATTTGCGACCATATAAAGCCTCGTATGGTGCCATTTTAATGCTTGACTGAAAACTGTTATTATACTCAAATTCAATCAAAGGTAGATATTATTCCCCCGTACCTTCAAACTCAAGAATGCAACATATCCGCTCAGATTGGCCATCCGTTTGTAGATGAAAAGCAGTACTAAAGTGCAATTTAGTACCTAATGCATCTTGCAACTTCTTCCAAAATCGTGATGTAAATCTCGGATCTCTATCCGACACTATCGACAATGGCACACCATGCAATTTCACAATATCAAAAATGTATAACTTAGCTAATTTAGCAAGTGAGTAATCGGATCGAATCAGAATAAAATGAGCTGATTTCGATAATCGATCAACTACAACCCAAATTGTATCCTTCTTTCTTAGAGACAAGGGCAAACCCAAATCAAAGTCCATAGTCACTCGATTTTATTTCCACTCTAGAACCATAATTGGTTGTAGCAAACCAGATGGTACCTGATGTTCAGCTTTAACTTGCTGACATATCAAACATTTAGAAACAAAATCAGAGATATCTCTTTTCATTCTAGCCACCAATAATACTATTTCAAATCATTATACATTTTCATACTACCCGGATGCACCGATAAACGACTACTGTGATCTTCACTCAGAATCATTTGAATTAACTCTGGATTCCTTGGAATACAAATTTGATCTCGAAATCTCAAGCAATCATCATTATCAACTCTGAATTCTAAATCAGACTCTGCATCACACTGAGCTCGTTTAGCTAAAATCTCATTATCAATCTTCTGAGCTTCGATAATCTGCTGTAAGAACAAAGGTCTTTCTTTTAATTCAGCTAAAACTGAACCATCATCCGACAGAATCAAATGAGCATTCATCGTATGCAAAACAAACAACGATTTTTGACTTAGGGCATCAGCAACAACATTTGCTTTACCCGGATGATAATCTATCACAAGTTTGTTGTCCTTTAGTAGTTCAAGCCATCTTCTTTATCACAGATTCAAATCTTTTTGAGTCATCAAATACTTCAAACTTTTATGATCTGAATATATGTGACATTTCTCACCGAACAAGTAATGGCGCCAAATATTTAGAGCAAACACAATCGCAGCTAACTTAAGATCATGCATCGGATAGTTCTTTTCGTGCGGCTTCAACTGTCTCGAAGCATATGAAATGACTTTTCCTTCTTGCATTAGAACACATCCCAAACCAATTAATGAAGCATCACTGTAAATCACAAATTCTTTACCCGATTTAGGTTGTACTAATACTGGAGCTTCAGTCAACAAAGCTTTCAATTGATCAAAGATGTTCTGACACTTTTCAGACCACTCAAACTTCACATCTTTCTGAAGCAGTTTTGTTAACGGAGTTGCGATCATCGAAAAACCTTTCACGAATCTTCTATAAGAACCCGCAAGTCCCAGAAAACTACGGACTTCAGATACATTCCTCGGAGGTTTTCAATCCAAAATAGCAGAAATTTTACTCGGATCAACTCGAATACCAGAGGCTGATACAATATGACCTAGGAAACCAACTTCTTGCAACCAGAACTCACATTTACTGAATTTTGCATACAACTGTTTATCTTTCAAAATCTGTAATATTAACATCAGATGCTCGTCATGTTCAGATTCATCAAGTGAATAAATCAATATGTCATCAATGAATACCACAACAAATTGATCTAAATACGGTCTGAAAATTCTATTCATCAAATCCATGAAAATAGCAGGCACGTTAGCCAATTCGAAAGGCATAACTAAAAATTCATAGTGATCGTACCTTGTTCTGAAAGTAGTTTTCAGAATATCTGAGTCTTTCACTCGCAACTGATAATAGCCTGATCTTAAATTTATTTTCGAAAACACAGCAGTTCCTTTTAACTGATCAAACAAATCATCAATTCGGGGCAGGGGATATTTATTCTTGATAGTCACTTTATTCAACTGACGATAGTCAATACACATTCTCATTGTACCGTCTTTCTTTTTCACAAATAGAACCGGAGCACCCTAAGGTGAAAAACTCGGTCTAGCAAATCCTCGATCGGTCAACTCTTTCAACTGAGACTTTAATTCTTTCAGTTCAATCGGGGCTGTTCTATATAGAGCTATTGAAATTGAAGTAGTACCAGGTACCAATTCAATGCCAAACTCTACCTCTCTAATTAGAAGTAATCCCGGAAGTTCTTCAGGAAACACATCAGGGAACTCACAAACAACAGACACAGATTCAACCTTCTTTTCTTATAATCTTGAATCAATCACACATGTAAAATAAGCTTCACAACCCTTTCTCGCAATACTTAAAGTTTTCATCGAAGATATCACAACAGATAATCCATTCAAATCACTAGATTCAATTCTAACTATTTCATCATTCTTACATCTCAAATCAATAGTTTTCCATTTGCAATTCACCATAGCATCATGCAAAGTTAACCAATCCATACCTAGAATTATATCAAACTCATCAAAAGGCAATAACATCAGATCAGCCATAAAACAATTATCTCGAGACATTAACGGGCAATTCTTGCAGACTTTATCAACCAAAACGCATCTGCCTAGGGGGTTCAAAACTCTAATTACAAATTCAGTAGACTTTACAGACAAAGTCTAACTGTTCATTAAGTTCATGCATATATATGAATGTGTCAATCCAGGATCTATCAAAGCAATCACAGAAGTATCATAGAGAGTAAATGTACCCGTAATCACATCTGGTGATGAAACTTCCTCGCGAGCTTTGATAGCATCGGCTCTGGTAGGTGCACAAGCCTCAGATCTCACAGCTGTGTCTTTCGTTCCTCTCTGACTACCACTCACATTTCCCAAATTTCTAGAAGGTCTACCTTGAGAAACATTACCACTTTGCCTTGGATTTTGAACATTATCTTTTTCAACTAAATTTGGGAAATCTTTTATAAAATGATTTCTTGAACCACAACTATAACAAGCTCGGTTAATACTTTTTCCCCAGCATTCACTGAAATGTCGTCTTCCACATTGATCACACTCAGGCTTTTCATTCTTTACATTATCAACACTGGCAACAAATGTAGCTAAAGATTTGAAATTCGATTGCAATCTAACATGATCTCTGGTCGAAGGTCCCATAACAGTCTTTAAACGACTGCTATCATCTCTAAACTTCTTGGATCCAGATTGAAACGATTTGCCCGAAGATCTCTTTCGTACCTCTCTAGCTTCAAAATCAGCCTTTCTTTTCTCTTTCCCAAGATCTTTAGCTTTACATGCTCGTTCAACAAGCACTACGAATTCTTTGATTTCCAAGATCCCAACTAGCAAACGAATATCTTCATTCAAGCCGTCTTGAAATCTCTTACACATTATTGCTTCCGTAGATACGCATTCACGAGCATATTGACTCAGTCTTACAAATTCCCGCTCGTATTCCATGAAAGACATTCGGCCTTGTTTAAGCTCAAGAAACTCTTTGCATTTCTGATCAATGAATCTCTGACTGATATATTTCTTCCGGAATTCAGCTTGGAAGAAATCCCAGGTAACTCGTTCTCTCGAAACCACGAATGTCAAAGTCTTCCACTAATGATACGCCGTATCTCTCAAAAGAGAAACAACACATTTTACGCATTCCTCAAGACTCAAAGACAACTCATCAAATACTCTTATTGTATTCTCTAACCAGAACTCGGCCTTTTCAGTATCATCCTTTGTTGTAGCTTGAAACTCTTCAGTCTCGTGTTTTCTAATCTTATCAACTGGTGGTCTACTCAACTGTATCGGATTTACTGGTGGCATAACAGAAGTTTGAGGGGGATTAATCGGGGGTGGAGGTTATTGTACAACTGGATTGGTTCTAATATATTGGGTGAACCAATCATTCATCATCTGATAGAAGGCTTGCTTAGCCTTACCATCACTGCTACTCGTAGCCAGTCGAGAATCAGCTTGCACCATCCCTTGCGTGGGAGTAGGTGCATTGCTTTCAACATCGTCTGCTACAGCTCTATCGGGATCTATTGCTATATTAAAGCACATTTCTTTCTCAAGATTCATCACACTTTCGCAGTTCATAAATATGGCATGTTTAGCTAGACTCACATACACTATGGTAGTCCTAGAACCGACTAAACCATAGCTTTGATACGAACAAAATGTGACACCCCTAACCCAAAACCGTCACCGAAATAGGTTAAGAGGAATTACCGGACTCACAACTCGAATCAGAACCACCACACATAAAAAATTATCTCATTACTAAAGGAAATCATTCATTCATATTCATTATTCACATATAACTAAGTATACAATGCTTAAACATGCATTCAGGACCAAATTGATAACATACAAAAGTTTCAGAACTTAGAAACATTTTTATTAATTCTGTTAAGGTCACACGTCTGTGTGACCAGGCTGTGTGCCTCACATGGGCACCAGAGATGCCCATGTGATCCAACCGTGCCAAAACAGGGTATATAAATTGACATTCACCCACGGCCAATAGACACGCCCGTGTGCTATGGCCGTTAGCTACTAACTTGAGCCCACAGCCATATGACACGCCCATATGTCTTAACCGTGTGATCTTAAGAAGTTATTGCTTTGCATACACGGCCACAAGGCATGCTTGTGGTCCCTAACCGTGTGGCACAATGCAGGCTTGGTTTAAGCCAACTTGCCACCCCTTTTGGGTCATACCTCTAAGCAATATCAAACAACATTTATACCAAAATTTTCAGCCAATTCCATGTTCAAAACATGCTTCATTATAACTAAATCATCATCATTCAATAATCTATTTAAATCCATACCAAAACACATTAAAAATCTTATTACAACAATGTGCCAAAATGATCATTTCATAGCTCACTTATGGCATCTTGTATCTCATGCTTAAACTTACCATTTCCTCAACTTGACATATTCAAAATGATTACCACATATAAGTTCATATAACCATTACATGCATACACAATTAGGCATCACAACACTTTACCAAAACTAAGCACAAACATACCATTTGTTAGCCAACTCTCATGGCATAACATATATACATACCAAAGTTTAAATACATAGACATTCTAGCCTATACATGCCATACTGAAAAATATTTACACTTTCAAAAGTACCAAATTAAGGTTCGATAGTGTGATGACGATTCTTTACTATCCCCGAGCTTGCAAGAGCTTCGATATCTATAAAACAATGCAAACACACACAAAGTAAGCTTTCAAAAGCTTAGTAAGCTCGTACTATAAACGTTAACAATATATAAAACATAAAACATCAGCACATAAGTGTTTATGAATTTCTCAAATCATCCTCAAATCTATTCCAATCCAATCCATGTGTCCATAACAAATCAATGAACTTCATCTATATAAATCGTCTACCAAAAAGATATCGTACATATCTGGATCTTCCCCTATTTATTCACTTTCGTCCTCACCTCTTGTTCAAGTATATCAAAACTTCCCGTAAATTATACATACTTAAACATCCATACACTTAGTGCCGCAAAGGTTAGCCGAAACTAAAATGATTCCACACACTTAGTGCCATTATAATTAATCGAAACTAAGTTGGTAATGCACACATAGTGCCTTATATAGCCGAAGCTATTCCATCTCGCACACTTAGTGCTATTTGTAGCCGAAGCTATATTAAACCGCACACTTAGTGCCAAACATAGTCGAATATCATCATACTCAAACCGTAATCAAATATCTATACAATTTCTGTATTACCATCACATTAAAACATAACTTTAACATCATTTATCATGTACGAACTTACCTCATACTCGAAATTGTGGATTTGAATTGTCTACTCGATAACCTTCGACTTCCCTCGATCTAAATCCGAATTCCTCTTTTCTTGATCTATATGTATTCAAAATTTACCCTTTTATTCATCAATTAATTTAATTCAATCCATAAACACATATTTAGGGCATTTTGCAAACTAGCTCTCACATTTTCACATTTTGACACTTTAGTCCCTAATTCACAAAATCACAAAATACATATAATTTGCATATACACAAGCTTAGTCGAATTATCCTAGCTCTCAAACAAGTCCAAACATTTCCTTTATTTCATATTTTAGTTCCTCAAAAATAACATCTTTACAATTTAGCCCAAATTACTCAATTTCATCAAAAATCCAAAGACAAATCATTTAAACCCAACATCAAGATTCTATAATTCATCTACTAACATCTCAAAACTCATAGTTTCATTAATGGTACATTTCAAAATCATCACCAAAATTAGAAATTGAGGCATGGGTTCGATAATATACAAAGCAACGATTACAAAAACATAGAAATTATCAAAAACCGATCAAAACACATACCTTAATCAATGAAAATCAAAGCTGAACCCTAGCTTGTATTTCTTTTCTTTTTCTTTTGCTGATTTTGGTAACATAAGCATGAAATAAGCTTATTTTAAGCTTTTGTTTTATTTTAATTAACATATAATCTAAATGACAATTTTGCCCTTTTATTTTACCATTATAAATTTACATATATTAAGGCTACAAATGTCCATTATACATGTGAATGGCATAATAACCATATAAGGACCTCTCAATTATAAAGCCAAGTCAAATAGACACTTTTAACATTTAACACATAGCTTTTACGTTTTACGCGATTAGGTTCTTTTTGAAATTTAAGCACACAAACAGTTAAATTTTTACACGAGACTTTCACACATGCTAATTCACACATCATAAGCACGGAAAATAATATTTAAATATTTTTCTAACTCGGATATGTGGTCCTGAAACCACTATTCTGACTAGGGTCAAAATCAGACTGTTACAGTACACATGGTTCAGTGACTAATTTTGCTAATGGCGGACTTGCAATGGTCTTCGCAACATTGACAATGCCTTACCTGATTCATTCATTTCACGCTAAACTGAACACATGTTACCATGCTACCATAGCAATTAACTTCTTTTGATTTAGCCTTTGTATAGACACTTCCTAACATCCTTATTTTTGGTTTTGATTATAAGATTTAGGAGAGTGATAAACACCCCTCTTCCCTTGTAGTCTCATACTTGCAAGGTAGTCCCATAGGACTTATTGACCTGTTGTCAAATGTAGTAGTCATTTTAGTATATTTAAGCATTTAAGGATGTTGTTTCCTAGACATTTTAGTATTTATTATTGCATTTTCAATAGTTTGTAGTTTACTATTAAATATTAATAAAAGAAGTGTTTTTAACACATTTGTTGAGTGTTAGTGACCTATTAGGCCAACACAGGTCTTAGGTAGTTTTAATCTGTTAATTTGAGTGTGCAAGATGCTGAATTTAGGGCGCAATAGATGTAGGAATGTGAGACAAGTGTTGCACAAGCTTCTCCAGCCAAAAAAGCAAGACAAGGACTTCCAAGCCCACAAAGTAACTGTCATTTCGTGCCCTAGATTGTGTATGGTACGACATAGGACTGACGTGGAGCCCAAGCATTTCAAAGTTATTTTTGTCTGCATAAGCAATTTTATACGAAGACTTAGGGCATGTTGAAGACCTAATTCGAGCTGCTAACACTTCTGTAAATAGAACCTTAGGGGTTTGATGTAACTAAGTTGTCTTAGATGCATCCAAAACCCTTATAGTTTAGGATTAGGATTTAGGTTTAGTTTTCATTTATTTTTCTTAAAAAACTTTGTTCTTTTCTCTTGGATTCGATTTCGATCCAATATTTCTTTTATTCAATCAAAGTTATTAAGTTTATTTTCCTTTGTAAATGATGAGATTCATTTTCCCAATCGAGAGATTTGCTATCCCGCTCCTAATTAATACAAATCAAGATTATTCTATATGTGTTTTCTCTTTTTTATTTATTCGTGTTATTTACATGTTTATATCATTTCAGATTGAGATGATGAATAAAATCATTAGTAGCTAATTCTCTTAGCGAAGATTAACGAGTGGATGGGGAAGTGATTAACAAAGGATTAAGGGTTTATTATAGAATTAGTTGTTATAAAATACACGTTCTTAAACCCTAGGCTTTACAACTCTAGGAAGTAATCAAAGGTTAAATGAGTTCAGAACATAAGTTTGCCGAGTAAATCATAATTTATCCTGGTTGTAAAAGGTTGGTTTACTCATCAAATGTTGGGAAACTCATATGAAGGATATCTATTTACTAATACTTTGAAGGAATTGCTCTTTTCCTCTAGCATATACCTATATTAAGATGCTTTAATTGGTTCTACTTACCTTTGTATTTTGGTGGTTCCTCTTATTACCACGTTTATCCACATTCTTAGATACAACATGTTCATTCTATCAAGTTGCTTGCCACGAGAGTCATACAGTGTTTATCCATATTCTTAGATACAGCATGTTCATTCTATCAAGTTGCTTGCCACGAGAGTCATATAGTGTTTTCCCTTTTTTTTGTGCCCTGATAGGCTTCCTTATTTACCATTATAGCAGACTCCATTTTTACCATATTGTATACTTGTTCGTCACTGGATCCTGCCATGGCTAACCATGGACTTTTGATTCTAAAGAATCACTATCCCCTTTCAAGGTGTTGCCCCCAATGACCTATATAACGTTTACACAGTGTCGCCCTGAAGGATCTAAATATCATTTAATTTTGTCACTGTAACAACCGTTTTTGAGTGGTGTCGGAGTGGTTTCGAAACCACAAATTCGATGAGTAAGTTTATAAATATTATTACTTAATTAAGTTTATAAATATTATTATTTAATATTTACGAATAAATTATGGTTTTTAAAAGATTATTGATATGGTAAATTATGCTATTCAAATGATTAATTAAGTTCAAATGGTAAGACCCTAAGGTCAAGTGGTTTTAAAAAATGAGGTATCGGGACCTCGTTTTTATAAACTAAGCCGTAAATATTTTTATAAATATTTACAGAGTGTCATTAAGGTCGTATTAAAGTTTCGTTAAGAAATTTTAATGTTTTGATAGTTAATTGATTAAAAGGGACTAAATTGTAAAAGATGCAAAAGTTGAATTCTATTAATTAAATGTGTTAATTAGCTAAGGAAAGGTAATTAAATAGAATAATATGGTAAATATACCATTCTATGAATGTGTGGACGGTTAAAGCATGAAATAGGTTGAAAATGCATGTATAATTGAAGGGTAAATTAGTAATTTAATAAATAAATAATTAGTAAAATAAGATAAAAATTGACTGTCATCTTCCAAAATCAAGTTCCACTGAAATTGAAAGAAGAAAACTAAATGGAAGATGAGTAAGGTTCAGCTATGGCTATATCTACGCATGGTAAGCCATTTTTCACCCGTTTCTTTAAAATTTTTATGTTTTTGATATCGTTGCAACTAAGTCCAGCTAGCCCGTTCCTTCGATTTTGAAAATTTTAAAGATATTGAATGTTTCAATTGATGAATCTATGTGATTTTAGTTATTTAATGATGAATTTGAAACATTGGTTGATATTTAAAAGTATTGTTTAAGCAATTTTAATAAATTTTTTTATTAGGGATTAAATTGTTAAAATAGTAAAAATACAAGGATTTTTTGTGAAATTGTTGCATAAATGGGCTTTATTGGATGCCATAAATATTTGACTGTTATGATTTTGCAATAAAAATGGTTAATTTGCATGTTTTAAAATTAGGGACTAAATTGAATAAAAATGAAAAGTTGAAGGCAATTTTGTAAAATTGTCAAAAATGACTAAATTGTATAAAATAATTTACTATATAAATTAATGAATTGAATGAAATTATTAATTTAGATCAAGATCGAGTGAAAAATCGAGGAGAATGGAAAATTACAAAATAGCCCCTGTACTTTGACATTTTTGCGATTTGGCCAAGTAAGTTCGTACAGTTAAAAAATTAACATTTATATACATTGGTGATTGATATTACATGATATTATATATGTGTTCCATTGTTGCAAATGAATCATTATTTGAGTTATAATATTGAATTTGATGCTCGATTTGAATTGAACGCGGGATAGAGTACATTCATGTTTTGGTGTGTTACGGGGGTTTGGAGTGGAGATGGTGTTGGAGAGAGATATTGGTATATTACCTAAGTTAACCGAGGTTCAACATTTGTTGCGAAATCTTGCGTTATGCTTTCTGTTTGGAGTGATTCGGGAGGTTGAGCTCTTATGAGCTTCTGTTCAGCTCTTATGAGCTTCTGTCTGGTGTGTTCGGTTGATTTGATGATGTACTCTTATCTGTAAGTCATTCTTTGAATGAAAAATCTTGGTAAGGTAATCTATTTAATGAATTTGAAAGATTTGTTATTTATTTAATATTGATCTGAACATAAATGAATTCATCAGTTGATATTGTGGATGATGCTTAGGTTTGTGCTAAGCTTATGATTGCATTATATCATGTTTAATATTAATGATATACATTGAAATGGTAAGTAGGCAAATGGAAATATGCTTATGTTCATGAAAAGGTGGTAAGATTCAAAAGGTGTATTTTTCTAATAATTTTGTATCATGTGATTGGCCCCAAATGAGTTATATTAAAAAATGCACTAACTTGTGTATTGATGATGGTGATTAGGCCTATGTCAAGCTTGAGACTATGATTGATGTTTATACTTATGTCTGGTATTATACAAATGAAACATGTAAGAAAAGGTAATGAAATGGTAAGTTCATTATTGAAATGTGATATGATGAAAAAGGGATTGATGAATTGAATAATGTATTTATATATGAGAAATTACGTATGTTATGGATGAACTTACCTATGATGTGAATAAATATATTAACTAGTGAATTGATATTGTTATTTTAAATTTATGATGAGTAAATGAAATGAAAAGTAAGTAAAGGAAGTAATTCATAGTTTTATGAAAAAGTTAATGATGGTGTATAATGATTTATAAAATCCTGTGATGTTAGGATTGAAATATATATATATATATATGATGTCGATAGACTTACTCAATTATAAGTTGATGGTTATGTAGTTGATAAATCTTGAGGTATTGGTATAGGTTTATATGTAATCTATTAAGTTCATTGTTGAAATGAAATATTATGTTTAAATTTTATATGAGCTTACTAAGCATTCATTGCTTACGTAGTTATTTTCCTTTACTTTACAGATTATCGGAAGCTTTGTCGGGTTGGAAGCTTGTCAGAGATCTATCACACTATCCAACGACTATATCAATAGATTTGATATCTTGATCAAGGTTATAATGGCATGTATAGGTGGACTTGTGTTGATGAACTAGTTGTTATGTTTGGCTTGTAAATTTGGTATTATGGTTGGTTAGCTTTTGGCATTTGATGTCTTGATGATTGGTGTTTTTATTACCAAATCGATATATGGGTCAAATGACCAAAGTGGTATGTGTTGGCATGGTTGAAATGTGGTCAATTAGGTTATGTGTTGATATGGAATTTAGTTAAGGTTGTTTGGATGAAACATGATCACTTTGATGTAAATGTAAGTATGAATGTTTAGTTGTGATTGAGGTGCTTAAATGACATATTGGTTGAATGGACTTATAGTATATTGATATGGTCTTATTATGCATATTTTGACATGTTTTGGTGCCTTGATCATAGGTTCATTTGGCGTATTGGTACTTGTTGAAATTGGGTGAAAGAAAAGGCTTGATTTTGGCCTATTTCTTTTCCAGACGGCCCAAGACACGGGTGTGTATCTCAGCCGTGTGTGATACACGATCACGTGACATGGTCATGTGTCCCTTTTAGGTTGTTAATGGTTGGTTTTTTCTTTTTGAAAGTTGCACGGCCTAGCACACGGCCTGGCACATGAGCGTGTGAGGCCATATCGAAAGTTACATGGCGTGACACACAGACATGTGGCTTGCTCGTGTGACCCAAGTTAGTGAGTTACACGGGCTAAGACACGGCTGTGTGTCCCTATTTCGAATGTTACTTGGCTTGAGACACAGACGTGTGTCTTAGCCATGTGAGCCACATGACCTATTCACACGGCCGTGTGACCCCTGCAGTATAAATTTTTCTAACTTTTTCCTAAACTTTTTAAATGTTTTTGATTTAGTCTTGGACTGTTTTTGTTGTATTTTTAGGGTCTTGAGGGCTTTATTAAGGGATGTTATGAATTTAATTGAATTAAATCAGAATATGTATTGCATTAACGTATGAATTAAATGGTTTACTATTTTGTTTGTTCGGTAATACTCCATAACCCTGTTCTGACGACAGATATGGGTTAGCAGTGTTACAGTCGCCCCAAAAGACCAGTCGATAACTATCGTTAAGGTGTCGCTTTATAAAGTTGATATACCTCGCTACGATTTCTCCCTATAGAGCCAATAGATAACTATTCCACGATATCGCCCAACTCCCTTGTATCCTATAATAGTATGCCTATTTCTCTGTTACACCAATCTTTCCTATCTTCATCTATTTCGTCAAATTAAGTCCCTCCAAACACCGTATTTTATCAACATACATTTCACACAAGGAATTTTACTTATTAGTATAACATATAGTACACAACTTATCAATATGACCATTCACAACCACTGACATCTAGTAAATATACTTGCAAGCATATACATATTTACACAGCGTTATGCAATCACAGTATACTCAATCACTATTTTCATACGAAACCAAAATTTCAAACAAACTTAGAACATACATAGATGCAAATCATACAAGCATTGCCTCATCAACAACCACTCATAGGTAAGGTACAAAAACTAACCTTAACTCCTTCCTCATCATCTTAGCTTTTCCAAATGCTAGAGCCTCCATCGTCTTGCCAGCTAAGCACAACAACCAAATATCAGTTAAATCAAAGGAATTCAAACCTTAAAACCCAAAACCCATTATAAATAATCTTATCAGGAATCCTTACTCTCTCTCTCTTCCTCTAATCAACGAGTATAGAAAGATAAGAAAGCTTCCTCAGATTCTCTACTTTCAAATTTCAAATCTCACAATCACTACCCCATGCAACACTCTCCTTAACTTTCTCTTCTTCAGAGAAATCGAGAAAGACGATGCAAAAGAGAAGAAAAGAAATTATAATCAAAATTGAAAAGAATTTCCCCAGCTGGTTAAGGCTTCCTACATACATAAGCCGTTACTGTAACAACCCGTTTTAGGGTCAAATAGGAACAGTGGTTTTGGGGCCACAAATCTGAAGTAGAAATATTTATTTTTATTATTTCTTTAAGGTTTACAGTATGATTGAATGATTGTATGAAAATTTCGTTAAGAAATTTTATCAATAAAGTGTCCAATTTGACTAATAGGACTAAATTACAATAGGTGCAAAATGTGTGTTCTAGAAGCTAGAGGTGTCTAATTACTATGAAATTTTAAATTGGAGGTTCTTAAATGGTAATTAGACCATTATACTTTGAGTTGGACAAAAATGGACATGGTTAGGTGAAATTTCAAAGTTTGGCATTAAGGGCATTTTGGTCATTTGGCTAATAAGGAAAAATTAACTAATAAAAAGATGTTATCTTCTCCAATTTAGTCACCCATCACCGAATTTCTAAGGCAACCATAGCTAGGGTTTTTGGGCAAGCTTCCAAGCACAATTGTAAGTCCGTCCTTGTCCCATTTTTAATGACTTTTACGTTTTTGTGAATGTTGTAACTTGATTTAGTTATTCTAAGGACTAATTTGAAAGAAAATCAAAGTCTAAAATTTTACCCATGTTAAATATTTGTGTATTTTGATGTTTAATGGTAGAAAATGCATGTTTCGTGTTAGATAAACAACATTTACCAAGTGATTTTTGATGAAAATGTCAAATAGGGACCTATTTGTAAAATTTGTAAAATGTGTGTAAAAATGTGAATAAATGAAAAATGTGGGCTATTATGAGTAAGGAATAGGTTTGGCTAGGCTTGGGTGTGATAAAATTGAATGAAAATCATTTTACGAGCTTAAGGACTAAAATGTAAAAAGTTGAAAAGTTAGGGGCAAAAATGTAATTTTTCCATAAGGTGTTTTTAGGATTAAATTTAATAATGTGATGATTGAATAAGTTAAATGTGGTATTATAGATCAAGAAAGATGAGGTTCTGACCCAGACCGGGGAAAGAACAAGGTTGTGGACTAAATCGAACTATTAGCCATTTTGTACTAAGGAAAGTTCGTATGTTGAAAATAAGCTTTAGAATTAATGTACTTATATGCTTTAATATTGCATGAATTGTATGTTTGATTATGTGAATGAGTATAATTCTACGAACGAGTTCGACGATGATTCGGCAAGTGAGAAGTCCTGTTAAACCTTAGGAATAGATTAGGATACAAGTGACATGTCACTAGGGTCATTATGTGTTACTTGATTATGCGATCCGGGTGCTGGTCTTGTATGTCCTACCGGTGGCTGAGTATACCGGCATATGTTGCGGATACTTGACAGCTTGTGTGAGCAGTACCATGTAGCTACGTCTTGACTGACAGCTTGTATGAGTGGGCCCGTCGATAGATCGAGAACGAGCGATTATGTGATATGAGATTGAGGTAGAATTGGCTACGCATGTGGCACTTAGTGTGCAAAAATCCTGAGTATCCACCATTGTTATTTCGAGTGGTTCATGGGTATGTCGAAGATGAGAATATGTGTAAGTTCATTCCGAAATGGTTCAGATATGTACGTAAAGCTGATGCTTATTAAATGCTTGAAATGATGAAAATGAGGTAAGTTTTGTGATGGAATGAATTATGATCATGAGACTATGGTAAATTTATATTTAATTATGTTATATTATTTACATGTTATATGCATAGTAAGGTTGCTTATTTCTTGCATACGAGCTTACTAAGCTATATAGCTTACTCCGTTTATTTTCCATGTTTTATAGTGTCGCCAAGCTAACTTAGACCGGAGATCGTCAGAGATTCGAATCACACTATCAAACTCTCATTTTTGGGTATTGATGATCTTAGTATTTTGAAAGTATGGCATGTATAGGGACTTGGTCATTTTGTTATATGTGTCAATTGATTTGGCCAAATGTATTGGCTTTGTAATCGCCAAAGGCTTGATTTGATATTTGGCCATGTAAATTGGCTTATTTCGGCTGACATGGTTGTTAGCCTAATTATATTCATATATGTGCTAATGACTTTGGTGATATGATCATGGTATGCTTGATGAATGAGGGAATGATTTATAGCATGAATATGAAATGTTTGGAAATGTGATCTATTGATGAGATGATAAATTTGTGCACAATTAGGTGTCTTGAAAGTAGTTAATTGATGCTTAATGAATGTGAAATTTGCATGATTGATCTAGGGTAAAATAAAAGTTGTGTGAATGATAGATGTTGCTATTGTATTGGCATGTGTTGGTCAAAATTGTAGATGTTTTGGTTGCCTAAGTATGCCATGAATTATGCTATTGAATTGGTGTAAGTGTAGGTGTAAATGAGGGTGGCAAATGGATTGGTAAATAACCTTTATTTTGTCTACACAGGTAGACACACGGGCATGTGTCTAGGCCGTGTGTGACACACGGTTTGCCCCATGGGCATCTGTTTTGGTCGTGTGTCCCTTGCACCTAAATTTTGAGAAATAGAATGCTTAGAATTGAGCACACGGGTAGAGACATGGGCGTGTGTCTCAACCATGTGGATGACACGGCCTCAGGCACGGGCGTGTGTCCTGGGCGTGTAAAGTTTGCACCTATTTTATGAAAATTGAATTACCCACACAGCCTAGCACATGGGCATGTGACTTGGCCGTGTGACATCAATTTGTTCATGTATTGCAAAATAGAGAGTTACACGAGTTAGGGACACGAGCGTGTGTGACCACACGACCTGCCAACACGGGCGTGTTGTAACATCCCGAATTAGGGTCTAATCAATACAGTGGTTTTGAGATTACAAATTCAAAGTAGAAATAATTATTTTATGATTCTTGTGAGGTCTATGATATGATTGCATGTAACGCCCTAATTTTAGGGACTTCTGTGAATTTTGGTGAATTTTTGAATTTCTGTGTTTTGACTGCCGGGCATAGGTCTAAGTATGTTAGTGGGCCTCTAGAAGCCCAAGTTTGAGATGAAATCCGAAAGTTTTAACTAATTTTAATTCTTAGGGGAAAAGGGGTTCTGGTAAGTTGGGCTTTTAAGATTTAATGGGTAAAATAAGCCACAAGAAGGCAGGTGGCAAAGTGGCATGTGACGCCACTAGGGTGCTAAAAAAGTGGCGTGTGGATGGCTAGGGAGAGCTAAGGTTCAAGTCACAAGGTGAGCAAATATTATTAATTTTTATGTACAGAAAGGGGATGTGATGGAACTCAAGTGGAACTCTGTTAGGAAGAGTTTGAGCTGCTCAGGAGATCGAATAAGGAGGGGATAAGGGAGAATATTTAGGAGCTGATTAGGGGGTGTAGTATTGGCTGAATGATGGACTCTTGAGGAGCAAGAGTTGGCCGGCCAAAGGTTGCTAGTATAGGGGAAATTCAGCTAGTAGGTGGGGGGAAAATTCGGCATTTGGGTTCTGACCATTCTCTTCTCTTTTTCTTTTCTCCTCTCATCTCCTATTCTCTTTTCTTCTTCTTTGCTTCTTCTTCTATAGCCGAACCCTTCCTACCATTCTACTCTTCCATTCCATTCGTTTTTAAGCCTTGAAAGCCGATTGCCATAAAAGCCAAAATCCCGAAAACCTATTTCTGTTGTGCCGATTTCTCTAGCCAAACCCTCTGGTTCTTCTCCATCTTTTTGGCCGATTCTCTCATCCTCTGAACCCCAAAGTCTTGTCGACAAAACCATCGCAAAACCCTCATATTTCATCTTTCTCTTCACTATTTCAAAAAGCCGAAAACCCCACAGTCTTAGGGGCATGGCCGAATCTTTAGACCTTTAAAGATTTGATTTATGCTATCATTTGAGGGTTTAGATCTACATCAGAACCGTATAGGAACTAAAGTGGAATCGTTGACTGAAGAAATCGGTGGTAAGTTTTCGAATCTATTCTTTATTTCGGGTTTTAGAAAAGTTGAAACCCCTGAAGGCTTAGGGAGGCTGTCGATTGGGCCCTATGGCTCTAAGGGTTGTGACAATTATTTTATTATGATGTTGGGGTGATCTAGAGGCTACTGATCGAAGGCTTGGACAAGTGGAATGACTGGATCTAAACCTAGTCGCTAGTTTCGGAAAGAGGTAAGAACTCTAAGGTCTGAGGCTTGGTTGGCCGAATATGGTAGGGGGATAGGTCTGTAGTTTGTTTTCGAGATTTAGATTGACGTGTTGGTAATCTAATTATAGGCAGCTCGTGTGTGGAACTCACCGTCGAACCACTACAAATCAGGTGTGTAACTGACATCCTTTCATAGACTAAATCGGCAAAAGCCGAAAAGCCGAAATGCCAAAAAACCGGTATTTTATGGACTTGTAAGTGTGCGAATGCTCGTGAGGTAGATCGATTAGCGTATTTGGTAAACTACAGTGTTTAGACTGCAGAGTGCATGGTTTTTGTGCCTTTCGATATTTTTGGGCTTAATAGGCCAAAAATTGGGATAATGGGTCAACGGGCCCAATTCGGTAAGAACACTCGGTAAGTGTTTCTGTTAGTACGTAAATGGTGAAAATATGCATGAAAACCCTAAAATAGATAAATTACTAGAATACCATTAAGTATGAAAATTACCGTTATACCCCTAGGTGTAAAATGACCATTATACCCCTAGGGTTATTTTGACTGAAAAGCATGATGATCTGATTCTGTATGATGTATGCCATGATTTGTATAACTGTTGCATGGGGACATGGGTTATATTTATGGAGGAAGCGTCCTGGTGGCTATGCCACAATTATCTGTTCTAGTGGCTCTGCCACAAATATCTGTTCTGGTGGCTCTGTCCACAAATATTTGTATCTGGTGACTCTATCACACTATCTGTTCTGGCAGCCATGCTGCAAATTCTGTGGCGTGTAGCGATTGGGTGGGTCAAGTAGTCTCTCCACATGGTGTAAGGATGGTACGGGGGTGTATACGGTTGGATATGGTTGGGTTTCTGCATAAACATGTAATTTCATTCGCTTTGTGGGCCTATGGGCTTCATTCGAAATCAAATTGCTCAGGCTATTGCCAATTTGATCTGTTTCTGTGGTTTGAATTGGTTTAGACTATGGTTGGGTTATTTTACACACTGAGTTTCCCAAACTCACCCCTTTTTTTCATCCACGCAGGTAATCCCCAACCATAGTAGGCTTGGAGCTGTGAGGGATTCGGAGTGACCACGCGTTCTGCAAATTTGGTTTTCTTTTGGGCAATTGGACATCTTTTTAATTACTTTTATGATTTGGGTTTTAAGTTGTAATAAGGCTGCTTTAATGATTTTTAATTGTTTTTAATATGTTTTACTAGAATAGGTATAATATTATCTTAACCACTGAAACTGATTAGTTTTAGGGCGCGTTTTAAAAACAGTATCTGATTTTAAAATATCATGACAACAAAGCAAAACTTCCACAACGGAAACGTTTTCCAAGGGTAATCACTTTTTCTTAAATTGGACTTAAATGGATTGTTTCCTAAGAACATACACTAAGTTAAGGTGTGGCAATGGTGGTGTGCATGTCTAGGATTGGATCCGAAGGGAGCTTGGTACTTATGCAGTCCGATAGACTCACCTTCTCTTTTCCGGTTTCCTAGCTGGTGCACAGCTTCCATTCACTTTAACCTATAATGAAATCATCTTTTGAACACTAAGTATGATTTTCTGGACTAAGAATAGAAAATGTTTTTAACGTTCTGATGTGGCACGTCAGATCCGGTCATAACGTCTAGGCCGGGTTTGGGGTGTTACATTGCATGCTTTTGTAAAAGTTTCATGATGAAATTCTATTGATAAAGTGTCCAATTTGATATCTAGGACTAGATTGCAAAATTTGAAAAATGTGAGTTCTAGAAGCTTTAAGCATGAAATTGCCATGGATCGTTAATTAGAGGTCCTTAATTAGAAATTTGCCCAATTTTTATTTTTATGGACAAAAATGGGCATGGATAGGAAAAATTTGAAAGAAAGGCCTAAAAGGCATTTTTGTCATTTGGTTAATAAAAGAATAAAAAGGAAAAATAAGTCAAAATTGTGTCCATCTTCCTCCCTCCTTAGCCGAAATTCTCAAGGAGCCATAGCTAGGGTTTTGTTCATCCTTTCAAGCTCGATTGTAAGTACACCCTAGCCCCGTTTTTAATGTTCTTTATGTTTTTGAGATCTTTGAAACATGATCTAGCTATTTCTACCATTATATTGAGCTAGAGTTCATGTTTAAAAAGTTACCCATGTGTGACATGCATGTATTTTGGTGTTTAATGGAGGAATATGAAAGTTTGATGCATGATAAACATCTTTTACCAAGTGGTTTTTCATGAAAACACCTAAAAAGGACCTTTTTTGTAAAAGTTATAAAATAGGTGGTTAAAAATCTAATTTGAAAGAAAATGTGAGCTGATTTGAGTATGATATAAGTTCAGCTAGGCTTGGGTATCAAAGAAAATGAAGACATTTCATTTTACGAGGCTAGGGCCTAAGTTGTAATTATGTGAAAGTTTAGGGGCAAAATTGTAATTTTTCCAAAGTATGATTTATGGACTATTTTGAACAATGTGATAATTAAATAAGTGAAATTTACTATTATAGATCAAGAAAAACGGAGTCCGGACCTAAATAGAGGAAAGAACAAGGTTGTGGACTAAATCGAATAGTAGCCATATTTTGAGTATCGAGGTAAGTTTGTATGTAAATAATGCAACGTTACATTATTATGTATTTAATGCTTTAATATTGCATGAATTGTATAATTGTCTTTATGGATTTAAATAATGATGACTCGATGACGATTCGATGAGTTCGATACCTCAAAATCCCAGTTGAACCTTAAGAATAGTTAGGCTACAAATGTCATGACATTAGGGTTATGTACGATCCCATGTAAGACCATGTCTAGGATATGGCTTTGGCATCGATATGTAATATCGTGTAAGACCATAGCTAGGCTATCATCATCAATGTGTGATCCCATGTAAGACCATGAATGGGACATGGCATTGGCATTGACCTACGATCCCATGTAAGACCATGTCTGGGACATGGCATTGGCATCAATATGTGATCCCATGTAAGACCATATTCGGGATATGGCATTGGCATCCTACCATGTGTATGAGAGTTTCCGAGTATCCTTTAGTATTCCAAGTGGTTCAACGAGTAATCCAATTACTATGTCAAAGAGATGACAAGGTATGATCATGTTGAAAAGGTACAGGTACGTACACAAAGCTCATAAACATTGAGATCATGAATCGATGAAACATTGGAAGAAGTGAATGAATGAACTATGATCATGAGTTTTATTGTACATTATGCAAATGACATGACTTAAAATGTAACTGAGATACTTGATGACATTATGATATTATTATCATGTTATATGTATATTAATGCATGGTTAATGTTGATAATTATTTACATGCAAACTTACTAAGCTTTATGCTTACTCCTTTTCCTTTTTCATTTCCTTTTAGTGTCGTAAAGCTAGCTCGGGGATTGAAGGACGTCGGAGCTCGATTCTCACTATCAAACTAATCATTTGGGTATAGTGAATTTAAGCATTTTGAGTATGGCAAGTATAGGGACTTGGTCTTTTTGTTATATTTCATATTGGTTTAGCTAAATGTGTTGGCTTATGATGATATTGATTCATTTTGTATATGGCCATGAGATACGGCTCATATCAATTATGGGGATGTAATCCTATTCATGTATGCATGCATGTGCAATGGTCACTCATGTTGTGGTTAAATTCATTTAGCATGGATGAATTGTGGATATGATCATGGATGTTTGATGATGGAAGTGTGAGTAAATGGCATAATATCAACTAAGGCATGAATGCATGTAATGGAAATAAATTTGATATTTCATAATGCATGTGAATTTGGTAAGCTAGGTCTAAATAAAATATGAAGTCTTAAGCAAGTATAAGTTGAGAAGAAGTTGATATGCATAACCCTTGTTAAGAATGTGTAAGTAGTCAATTATGTTATGTAGGATGTCACTGAGATGTGTGAGAGTGCATGTGTTATTAAGGTGACAAAAAGGCTTGGAAAATAGCCTCAAAGTTGTCCACACGGGTAGGCACACGGGCGTGTGTCTAGACCGTGTGTCACACACGGTCTACCCTATGGGCGTGTGATCCGGCCGTGTGTCCCCTGCACCCTGTTAAATGCAAAACAGAATGCTTAGTAGTAAACACATGGGCAGAGACACAGCCGTGTGTCTTAGCCATGTGAAGGACATGACAGCAGGACATGGGCGTGTACCCGGGCCGTGTGAAGTATGCACTTAATTTTTGGAATTTAATTCGCCACATGGCCTAAGCATACGGTCGTGTGCCTTGGTTGTGTGACCCTAATTGTATTGATGACGTCATAAATAGAGAGTTACACGGGCTGAGGACATGGGCATGTCCCAAGCCATACAGGCGTGTGTGACCACACGGCCTACCCACACGGGCGTGTGACCCTGTTTCATGAAAACTTTTATAAGTTTTCCCAAAGTTTTCTAAAGTTCTCGGTTTAGTCCCGAACTATAATCAATGTATGTTTTGGGCCTTGTAAGCCCATATAAGGAACAATATGCGTATGTATGAATGAATTTAATTGGAACGAAATTTTATGGCTCGATTTTGTATGTTTCTTGTGATTAAGTTTAGTAATGCCTCGTATCCTGTCCCGGTGTCAGAGACGGGTAAGAGGTGTTACACGTGTCCCAAACCACATGGGCGTGTGACCCCTATTTATAGCAAAAATTTTCTAAGTTTTGTGAAAATTTCCTAAGTGCTCGGTTTAGTCCCGAACCACTTCCAAAGCATCTTTAGGGCCTCGTAGGCTCGTATTAGGGACTTTATGATTAATTGCAAATGGTTTTAAATTGGAGATAAATTTATGGCTCAGAATTGTATGATTGTTTGTGTGGTAAGTTCGGTAACGCCTCGAACCCTGTTCTGGCATTGAATATGGGTAAGGGGTGTTACAGTTACGCACAAACACCAAAACCCTAAATAAACCATCCATAAAAAATAATTATGTATTCCACTAAGGGACTAGCCGGTTCTATCCTGATTGAACTAGAATTGAAATTCAATTAAGTATTAATTAGCCACAAGGATGTCAAATTCTCCCAGTAGAGCTCATCAACTTACTACTCTATTCGGTTAACTCCCAAATTCTGGTATTAATGGAAACTGGGTATGACAACTCCCCCACTCTAAAAGGAAATTTCATCCTCAAAATTTCTTATGACAAAGAAAATCCAAAAGCATACTCAGAGAAACTATTCTCTCCTACAATATTCTTATTTTATCCCTGATTATGTAACGATGTTGCTCTTTCATAAACTCCCTAATCCTATTCCACTCAAATGACGGATGTCACATCTCAAATTTGGATAGCCCAAAATTTAGGTGTGTAGAAGAGAAGATGTTTGTTTTGGTACACTTCAGAAGTTAGTTTGCCATATTATAACTTCTGGCAAATTGAGTATCCACCCAGGAAAGTATATTAGGATTTAGTCTTCGACGTGTTCTTCAATCAAAGAAAGAGAAATAAAAATGGAAAAGTATGCTTTGTATAGGTAACAGCCAATGGTATATTACACCTAGTTTATTTAAATATTTTGAAGGGCAAGTCTCAGTAACTAGATCTGGTTATAAACCAACTAAACTGATTGGACAAATGGCATATGGAAAAGACTTTCATTTATGTTTCCTTCAGATTTTGTAGGAAATATGAAGGGCATATTTTAAAATTTTGGGACACTTGTCAAGTTTCACTAAACGGAAGTAGATATATATGTGTGAGAAAATTTCATGGGAAGGCTTTCCTCTTCCTTCAGAGTAATTCTTTAAGTTCTTTTTTCTTTTTCTTAAGTACTAAATGTTATTGTTATTTACTCTTCATATGTTATCTGAAAGCTAAGAATTCTTGGAAAATATAAAGGTGTTCCATCTCCCAGTAAGTTCGATAACTTTGCATGTTAAGAGTAAAAAATGCTGTGAAGTCTATAGGTAGAAGTTACGAATAAGAAGCCTTGCATAGGGATTTTTTGTAATATAAATTCTAGTAATCTGTCTGTAAATGGGTTTAATGGTGAATTCATGTTCTCTAAGTAATTGTTTCTACTAGTTTGTACTGGATGCCTGAGTCTAGAGCTGGAAACTGTAGGTGAGTTTCAGTTGAGTCTATAATATTGACTCCTATAAGTTCTTTTAGAGTAATCTCTCGTAAAAATTGTTCTAGAAATGGTGAATTAGTACATGAGTAATTGTTGAAAATAGGTATATATGTTTGAAATAGGCATTTGTGAGCCAGTATATAATAGATTGTTCGTATAGGTTTATGTGGTTTTAATAAATAACTAAGTGTATGTGCTTGGAATGTAAACTATGAGATATGACTGTGTTGATATGTGTGAAACATGTAATCAAGTATGTTTTGGATTAAGAAGATGAGTTAGTCGACTGGAATGTGTGTTTACGTTGAATGTGTAATATACCATTGGTAATTATTCAGGAAATGGGGGTGAATTTGAGTTTGGTGAGGTTGAGTTGTGATTTGGTCACCACATTGGTATATGATGAAGTTCGTCGGGACAACAAACACGAATTTTGATACGCAAATTCTGAAGAAAGTCCATGGCCATGGCACATTCTGAAAAAGGCGAATAAGTCTCATTTATCAACTGGGGTTCTCTGTGTGTCCTAGGGCAATGATGGGAAAACTTCACATGATGTGAGTTTAGGCAAATACATATTGCAAACATGACAGTTATGGGATGCCTAGGTGGTATTCTGCTAGCCCTTATGGCGTACTCTGATCTAGCCTTTATGGCGCATTATGTTAGCCTTTGTGGCATTTTGATATGGCCTTTGTGGCATTCTGGTAGTTTTGTGGCATTCAGATATAGACTTTGAGGTGTAATATGTATGTCGCCTTTGTGGCATACTCTGTCTGGCCCTAATGGCATACTTTGGTAAGTCTACGTTAAGTATATGATCTGTTTGAAGCTTTATTGTGAAAGGTTTTGTGATAAAATTGAATAAGTTTTAAAGAAAGTTCTTGAAAGAAGTATGATTCAGCATGTTAGAATGGGGTATCCATTGTGGTTATCTATCAAATGTGTATATAGGCCTATTTGATAAAAGAGGGGCATTATGTCCGATTACCATGACTATGGAACTTATGACTGACATTGAAAAGAGATTTGTTAAGAATGAAAATATTGAAATTGATACGTTCTTAAAAAATCTAAATTCAATGAGGTATATAAAAAAATAAGAAAGTTTCAGATATGACATAACAAAAGAAACAACAAAATGAATTAACTAAATATAATTGTTTCTTTTGTGGTGCGGCATGTTCAATTTAAGTGATTGTGCTGATAAGGTAGAATTTTGAGTTATCTGATACTTATTGTATTAGTATAGCATTATGTCTTGTTCAGATCTGATCTGTTTTATTTTGTTCACAATACAAGAATGTCTTAAGTTAAATTATGATATGGTCTAAATTATAATTTGATTTGGTAAGATCAATTTGGGTATACGCCAAAGGCATGCATAGTAAGTGGTATCCGCCAAGGATAGTGTATATGATTATATGTTCGAGATTTATTGTTAGAGGTTATTTGAAGAGAAAGAGAAGGTATTTCAAACTGTAAAGACCTAAAGTCAGTCAAGTAGTAGAATGAATGAGAATATGGTGCAAATGGTAAGTGGCTTATAAGTATGATAGTTTACAACTGACACTGTGAAGGTATTCGCCAAAGATAGATGTGGAAGGTCCAAATATTCAAAATAAAGAAGTTATCAAGATGAGTTAAAAAGGTAAGATGTGTTCATAACTCACTAAGTTCCTCTGAACTTACTGATGTTATATTTATGTTTCAGGTATTGTGATGTTAGTGTAAGTACTTGAGGAGACGATGCCAGGAATATGTCAGAGTAGTAGCAAGTGGGGATACTATGAATATAATGGGCATATAGGAAGGGTTGATATTTCGGAAGACTATACCCTTAGAGTTTGTCTTTTGTAAATTATGAGTTGTGATAAAATTATTGCAAGACTGATACAATATGTTATTTGCAAATTCTTCTCTTTGTTCTTTAAATATGGAGTTTTTAATCAAAATAATGGGAAATGTTTCAGTAATGAGTTTAGTTAATTATTTAGAAAATTTTGTTAAGTTTTCTATAAAGTAATACCTGAAACCTAGACTCAATAAATCGGGTCAGGTGGAGGACGTTACAGTGGATCTATCCATACATAACTTGTAGCCAAAGGCTAGCGTTCATAATCGCTCATGGTTACCCTAGTGGAATTTCCTTAATTTACTCTTTGAACCAGGCAATCGCCACATGACACTACTTGGCAAAATCCTTATAGACAAATGTCGTTTGCAGATATTCAATCAATAGCTTGTGCTGGCAGAGTTTCTCACTTTTTTTATTACCTAAGGGTTTAAGAAAAACCTTTCCCTCAATCAACAGGTGTCAATTGCAGATTTGAGGACCTAGACAGTTTATTACATTTTGAAAACCAAGTTTCTCTTGGATGTTTGGTTATTTTAATTGAGACATGGAGGAAAGGAAACCTTTCCATCTGGAATCAGTTCCCCCTCCCAAATTCCTTGTCATTTAAGTTTCTTTCAGAACACTCGATCTTCTTTCTCCCATTCCTTTCTTATTCCTCCAATTCCATCACTGGAGTTACTCTTCCTTTGTAAGTATTTCCCTACTTCTAGGTAATCCTTCATTCTTCTTCTCTTACTTTTTACTTCCATATAAACATGCATGAGATCGTACCAGTGTCAGGATGGAGGGCCAGGGGTTCCAGGCGTCGAAGCCAAAGAGGTCACCGTGAAAGCTCTACGACCACAGGTGATGATGAATCACAATCTCGAGAGACTAGTTCTTCAACCATGACTCCTTTGTATAGTTTCTTGACTACCTAGGAGGAAATGGTGAATTACAAGGCAGCCCGAGGTATCTAGTTGCCAAATTTTACATATCACTTAAAAATCATCAATGAGGAGAGATGACTGAGTGATTCCAGTGAGAGACTCATATTACCCCTCTACCTATTAGAGGTTGGCTTCTATCTTCCATTGCACCCTTTCTTTTACATAGTTCTTGAAGAGTATGGGATTGCACCAAGGTAGCTGACCAGTCTATCTTGGTGAACCCTTGTAGCGTATTTCTTGGATTGCAGCAATTGAAATGAACCACCCTTACTTGGCTTCTTCCAACGCTTCTACCGATTGAAGGTCCAAAATCAAAGGCCCTTAGTTGGGATGATGTACTTCAGTGTTCACCAAGGCCGAGAACTCATTCTCAAAAATTGGACTTCAAACCTCCACCTAGATTGCATCAAATTTATCTTGGTGAAAAGTAGGCTCGCTAGTGGCTTCAGCTTTCCCACATGATGGTCAATTCCTAAGGAGTCCACTTGCCTCCAGTCCCAACCTTTAGACACAAAGATCGCTATTATCCAAGTTGAAAAGTTAAACCCCAAGCGTGTTCTAGAATTAAATAGGCTTATTAGAGTTAGAAATATCTTGCGATACTATTTAGAGGGAAGAAGCCCAAATGGTTGGCAAGCAACATATCTCTATCTTGGCGTGAGCCCCATGATGGTGCAGTCTGCTAAAGAGGCGTGGCCATTTGGGGCCAACAACAAGTTAGCCTGGGTGTTTGTTGGGAGAAGAAGGGAACCTCCAAATTTCTTTTACACAATCTGGTATATTCCTCCCCACAACTGGTCCTCCTCCTCACCTGGATTCAAGGGTGAGTCATCTGGTAGAAATTTAGTTGATAATATCGCTGACCCCTCTATTGATACTGTAGGTCTTACTCATCCATTTCTCTCAACACAACCCTTCTAGCCCAAAGTTATAGGTGTAGCTGTGTTGAGAGAGAGTGCACAAAAAGCCATGGAAACGGCTGACTCTAGAGCACAAGCTAACAGTAGTAGCTAAGAGGCTTAAGCTTGAAAGAGGGTCCTCCAGCTTCACGGAGAGTAGGGGTAATAGGCTAACCTGCCACAGGCCTGGCACGGAGCCAATCTTTCCAGAAAGTGAATCCCTTACTTTTCCTCTAGTCATCATCGAGCTTCCTACTGATTCCACCAATGTAGTGGTCCTTTCTGCAACCACTTCGGTGTCACTTCCCGTGGGCTTAGATTTGAACAATCCTTGCCAAACTTATCATAGCCCTCGGCTGACGCCCTCTACTACACCCGTCTATTCGGCAAGGTCCAAACCATTTTCTCTTGGTGCAAGCACATAGGCATGATGTAATATCCCGAATTAGGGTCTAGTCAGAACAGTGGTTTCGAGGCCAAAAATTCAAAATAGAAATGATTATTTTATGATTATTTGATGGTCTATGATATAATTGAATGCTTGTGTGAAATCTTCATGAATAAATTCTATGCTTAAGATGTTCAATTTGACTTTAGGGACTAAATTGAATAAGTTGCAAAACTTGTGTTCTAGAAGCTTTAAGCATGAAATTGTATTGATTATTAATTAGAGGTCCTTAAATAGAAATTAGACCAAGTTCTAAAAATTTGGACAAAAATGGTCATGAATAGGAAAAATTTGAAAGAAAGGCCTCAAGGACATTTTTGTCATTTGGTAAATAAAAGAATAAAAAGGGAAAATGAAGTGAAAATCTTGTCCATCTTCTTCAAGCTATAGCCAAATTTTACAAGGGTTCCATAGCTAGGGTTTTCATCTTTTCAAGCTTGATTGTAAGTGTTCCCTAGCCCCGTTTTTGATATTCTTTGCATTTTTGAAGTCCTTGAAGCATGATCTATCCATTCCTACCATTATTTTGAGCTAGGGTTTGTAACAGTCTGATTTAGACCCTAGTCAGAATAGTAGTTTTGAGACCATGTAACCGATTCTGAAAATATTTTAATATTATTTTCTATGTCTGTGATATGTGAATTTATATCTACGAAGTTATTGTGATTTAATTTGTCTGTTTTTGTGCTTAATTATGAAAAAGAATTTAATCGTGTAAATGCTAAAATTTGCATGCCATATATTCAATGTGTTTAATTGGTATGGCTTTAGATTACTATGGCCTTATGTGGCAATTACTCCATTGAAGTTATGAGTGGTCATAAATGACCTTGTTTTATGCAGTTGATATGTTTATTAATGAGGGATACAATGGTAATTCATGCTTTAACATGAATTAAAGAAAACAAATTGCATGAATGTGTTCATAAACACATATTATAACCGAAAATCAAATAAAATAAAAAGAAGAAAGCCATTTTAGGTTTCAGCTAGCTTAATCCTTGATTAAGGAATGAATTTTCGTCTGTTTTTTGAAAATTTCTATGTTTCTGTAATCATTGCTTCATGTTCTTCAAAACCCATGCCTAAATTTCTGTTTCTGTTGAAGATTATGAAATGTGCCATTCATGATTATATGAGCTTTGTAATGTTTTTATATGGATTATGAAAAATATATGTGAGATTATCATGCTTTGTTCTTGAATTTTTCATGGAATAGAGCTATTTGGGCTAATTTGTGAAAATGAGGTTTTGAAGAACTAAATTGTGAATTAAATATGTTATTTGGGCTTGTATGGAAGCTATGCATATTCGGCCAAGCTATAGTCTTTGGTGAATTTTACATATTTGTGATTTTGTGAAAAATGGATTAAATTGTCAAAGTGTAAAAATGTAAGGGCTAAAATGCAAAGTGGCCTGAGTATGTGTTCATGGATTATTTTGAATGAAATGAATGATTGAATGGTTGAATTTGAATTGTATTAGATCAAGAACAAAGAAAATCAGACTTAGATTGGGGGAAGTCCAAAATAGTTGAATAGTCGACTCGTTTTCGTCCAAAATCCGTACAAGGTAAGTCAAATTACAATTACGTGTTAAATTGACTAAATTCTGCGCATACAAACTGTAATTTGTATTGGACAGCCTTGAGAGCCTGATGAATAAATTTTGAGTAAACTCCGATAATATGCTAGTATCTGAAAAGCTCTGTATGTTTCTAAAGGAACGTTGACATTGATATGAGATATCATGTAAGACCGTGTCTAGGACATATGCCTCGAGTTGAGATTTATCTGTAAGACCATGTCTGGGACATCGGCATCGTATCTGATTTCGTGTAAGACCCTCTCTGGGACAGAGGCATCGATACTGAATTACATATAAGACTATGTCCGGGACGTCGACATTGTACCCGTTTATGAGTATCTCTATCGTTTCTAAACCGTCTGATGATAGAGTATGAGATATGGGAATGAATATATGAAATATATAATCTATATAGGTACGTTTGTATCGTACTAAATTTCTGAATATGAAAGACTCTGTTTCTGTGAAATAATGAATGCGAAGTGTGTATGGAATTTGGAGATGAAGCATGACATGTATGCGAGCAAGTGAGTATGGTTAGGCTTATGAACTATTCTGTGAAATGGCTATGAATTCTTACTGTTGATTTGTACTTTATATGCTTTAGTATTTAGACCAATTGTATTTGGCTTACTAAGCTCTTTGTAGGTTACTCTGTGTGATTTCTGTCTGTTTTACAATTATTGTAGCTATTGAAGGCTCGGGGATAGTCAAGGATTGTCACCATACTATCAAACTCATTTTGGTACTTTTCAAAGTGTAAATATATTAAAGTATGGCATGCATAGGCTAGAATGTCTATGTATTTAAGCTTTGATATGTATATATGTTATGCCATGAGAGTTGGCTAACAAATGGTATGTTTGTGCTTAGTTTTGGTAAATGGTTTGTGATGCCAAATTGTGTATGCTTGTAATGGTTCTATAGCCTTGTATGTGGTGGTCATTTTGAAATATGCCAAGTTGAGGAACTGGTAAGTTTAAGCATGAGATAGAAGGTGCCATAAGTGAGCTATGAAATGAGCATTTTGGCATGTTGTTGTAATAAGATTTTTAATGTGTTTTGGTATGGATTTGAATAGGTTATTGAATGATGATGATTTAGTTATAATGAAGCACGTTTTGAGCATGGAATTGGCTGAAAAATTTTGGTATAAATGTTGATTAATAATGCTTGTAGGAATGACCCATAAAAGGGGTGGCAAGTTGGCTTAAACCAAGCCTGCATTGTGCCACACAGTCAGGGACCACAGGTGTAACGCCCTAAAAATCCCGAAACCCGAAAATCCTGAAATCTCAATTTTTTTCTTTTTGTGCTTAGCAATTTCAGTTAAGTGTTAATTACGTGATGGTAGGTCTTGGTCAAGGTTTGAGTTCGAATGTAAGGGTAAAAGAAATTATAGTTTAATTATTAAAGGAACCCTGATGGCAAGTGGTTGGGCTTTTAAATAAATATAGGGGAAAATAGCATCAAAAAGCCTTGTGGAGGAGTGGCTAAGTGACGCCACTTAGGGTGTAGGGAGGTGGCATTAGTGGCTAGCAAGGAGATCCAAGTTTCGAATCCTAGCTTAGTATTTTTAGAAGTTTAATTTTGGCCTTCTAGAAGGTTGGAAGTGGCGTGAAAATGGACTCTAAGGGGAGTGTTCAGAAGAGAAATTTGAGGAAAGGATCAAGGGGTTATCATGGAGAAAAATGAGGAGATGAGAAAGGGGAAGTGATGGAGCCGAATTGGGATCTTGGGCTTGAGGAATTCGGCTGTAGGGCTATAAATAGGTGCCAAGTGGGAGTTTTCCAGGCTAATACTGAATTTCCCCTCACCTTGATGCTAGAAACCCTTTTCCTTAAAAGCCGAAAACCCTTTTATTTTTCTTTCTTTTTTTTTCTGCCGATTTCTATTCTTCTCTACACAAATTTCTTTGTTTCACTTAGCCGATTCCTTCTTCTACTCTTCTTTTTTAATCTGTACCAAATAAACCTTATTCACCATACTAAGTTTGAAAGCCTAAAAGCCAAATCTCCCAAGGGCCGAATACTCTTTGACTGAATCAAGTGTAAGTGTTTGCTCTTCCAATCGATTTTGATATGAATCTATTACGATGTTCTTCCCTCACTCTTTCTAATTAACTATGGTAGGGAATTAGTGTCGGATCTCGGATCTTAACTCTCTGTCGAATTTCTCTTTAGGTGTTTGTGGTTTTGGTAAGTATTCCTCTCCCATTGGCTAAGGTGGCCGAATGTTCATAATTAAGGTACGGGGACTTGTGTTGGATACGAGTCATCTATTATTCTGGTTTTAATAGTTAAGATTGGTGTAGATCTAGGAGTTGATCGTGGTTAGTGATTTAAAAAGGGGGCTGATCGCGCAAGGTAAGGTTAAGGTGAGGTTTCGGTTTTAGTAAGGATATGTATTAAACATGCGATTAATTGAAGGGTGATATCATTTGTAGGTTGGTGACTAAGGGAATCATAGCACACTTACTTACCATGTGTGTACATACACTGCACACACACAAGGGATAGGCAAAAGCCGAAATGCCAAAAAGTCGAAAAGTCGAAATGCAGTAAAGCCGAAAGCTGGGCTACGGTAGTCTTACGAGTGCACGAACACTCGTGAGGAGGAAATCGATAGGTTGCCTGAGGCCACGGGCGATTCCGTGGACTTGGGTTGTGAATTAGCCAAATGTGCCAAAATGGGCTAAATGGGCCAATGGGTTGTTGGGCCCATAATAGGCAAAATTGATAATTGATGCTATGTGATAGAATTTCGTATGTGAGCATGAATATGAATGTGACTGGGCCTAACGGGCCATATAAATGTGATTTTGGCCTAATGGGCCATAAATATGTGACTTGGGCCTAATGGGCCATATGAATATGATTGAGCTTAATAGGCCAGATACAGGTAGGTGAATTTGTTTGGGCTTTGTAAGGGGTTTTGGGCCTAATATACGATAGCTACATAAGACTTAATTAATCTATTGTGACCGTGGACAAGTCAAAGGGTTAAGATGTGGCAACGTGTATATGCATGTCTGGGATTGGATCTAGGGAGAGCTTGGTACTTAAGCAGTATTAATGACTCACCTCCTCTTCTCTGGAATCCTACTTGGTGCATAGTATTCGTTCATCTTAGCTCACGAGATTTGTTATCGGGCCAAGGTAAGTGAAAACCGTAATTAAGGGAAAATTACCGAAATGACTTTAAGGGAGAAAATGACCAAAATACCCCTAGGTGTTGAATGTAAGTTTTATGGATGTGACGTGCATACATATGATTTTCTGCTTAGGTTGCATATGGGTTGGGAATTATAGAACGGAGGAAGTATATCAGGATCACATGGTTGCTTGACAATCGTGGATCTACCGACGGCTTTTAAGGCCAATATGTAAATAAAGGTAGTTCCGCAATTGGGCTACCATTGATGTGTCGGTTGGGTGGGTCGATATTTATATCCCCACATGATGTGACGGGGGACGGAGCTGGTGTGTAGCGGATGGATAATTGGGATGGGATTGCATTGCATGTTTGATGTATGATGATTTTTGAATGCTTGTTTTTGTCGAGGGTTGTACACACTGAGTTTGCAAAAACTCACCCCCCCACTTTTATTTTATTTTCAGGTGATGCTCAGTAGAAGGTTCGATGTTTGGAGGGACTTTAGGTGGCCAGCTAGCAAGAAAATTTGGTCTTGTTTTTTTTTTTTTTTTAACATATAAGTTTCTATTTCGTTAAGTACTTTTCAGACCTGATTGTAATAGGGCTTCGATTTTGTTAGTAGTTGGATTATTATTTTTATATGATGTAATTATAAGAAGTTGAACATGGTTTCTTAAACTATAGTATGTTTTTCTACGCTTCCGCAACTAAATTTTAAAATGACATTGTAATATCCCGAATTAGGGCCTAATCGGAATAGTGGTTTCGTGACCACAAATCCGAGATAGAAATAATTATTTTATAATTATTTTGAGGTTTATGATATGATTGCATGATTGTGTGAAAATTTTGTGAAGAAATTCTATGCATAACGAGTTTAATTTAAAGTTAGGGACTAAATCGAAAAAGTTGCAAAACTTGCATTCTAGAAGTTTTTAGTATGAAATTGCTTTGAAATATTAATTAGGAGGTCTTAAATAGCAATTTGACCAATTTCTAAAATTTTGGACAAAAATGGGCTTGTACATGAAAATTTTCAAAGAAAGGTATTAAGGGCATTTTGGTCATTTGGATATTTAATGAAATAAAATGGGAAAAATAACACAAAATAGTCATCTTCCTCATTTAGTTGCTGCCGAAATTCACACTCACCATAGCTAGGGTTTCTTCAACTTTCAAGCTTCATAGTAAGTGATTCTAAGCCCTGTTTTTAATGATTTTTACGTTTTTGAGATCCCGATAACTCGATAAAGCTTATGTTAGCAATAATTTAACCTAGGGTTTATATTTGGAAAAATACCCATAGGTGAAATTTGTGTATTTTGATGTTTTATGATAGAATATTAGGTTTTAAATTATGTTAGACAACTTGTACTACTCGATTTTAAGCAAAAACGAGTAAAATGACTTAATCGGTAAAAATACCTAATAGTCACAAGTACATGTTAGAGTGAGAATTTGATGTTGCCATAGAAGGGAAAAGTGATCAGCATGTTATAAAACATAAGAATAAGGAATAAAGTTTAATCCCGAGCCTAGGGGCAAAAATATAAATATGCAAAAGTTTAGGGGTAAAATTGTAATTTTGCCAAAAATTTGAATTAAGGATTAATTTGATAATGTGAGTATTAAATAAGCTAAATGTGTTATTTTAGATCAAGAAAGACGTGGAATCGACCCCAATCGAGGAAAAGAAAAGATTGTGGACTAAATTGCAAAATCTTTGTATTTTGGTACCAAGGTAAGTTCATGTGTAAATAATGTAGCATAATTGTTATTTTTAAGTCATTGATGTCAATTATGTGATATGCTGATTTTTATCATGAAATATATGCTTTGTGGTTATTTTCAAACAAAAAGCAAATCATGTGTGCTACTTGCTAAATATAATTATTACCGAGTATTGATTTCGACATTCTACGGAAGACGACAAGGATATGTATTCGAGGAAAGTCCCGTTTGAACCTTAGGAATAGATTAGGATACAAGTGACATGTCACTAGGATGGTTAAGCATCCGAACTCGTTGAGTTGAGTCCGAGTTCACTTATGGATGCGAATGTCCGAACTCGTTGAGTTGAGTCTGAGTTCGTGAGATGTAACTATGCATCCGAGCTCGTTGAGTTGAGTCCGAGTTCACTTATGGATGCGAACGCCCGAGCTTGTTGAGTTGAGTCCGAGTTCGCTTATGGGCGGGTTACATGATTGCTTGATTGCATATGTGGCACTTATGTGCAAGTTATCCATGTATCCGAATTATATTCCGATGTGTTCAACGGGTAAAGTTCTACTCAAATGGAGGAATACTCGAGATGAAAAGAGACGTATTGGTAAGTGTTTTGAAATGGATACTTTGGATGGTATGTACTTAACCTTCGGGTTAAGAATTTATACAACAACGATAAGGTAGTAAGATGGTGAATGATGATTAGAAATGTGATATATGTTTTGGTGATACCATGCTAATGTTGTTTGGTATGATTGCTTTGTTATGTTACTTATTATTTGCATATGAACTTACTAAGCATTAATGCTTACTCCCTCTTTCTTACTTATTGTAGTTTTGGAAAAGCCAGCTCAGGAGTCGGGATAGGTCGAAGGCTCAGTCACACTATCTGAAGAACTATTCGGTAAATGGCTTGTAAATTTAAGTATGGCATGTATAGCAATATATCTATTTTGTGTAAATGATCTTATGATATGGTGATGGAATGGTTGAGAAAATGTTTGATAATGATAAGTTATGGAAATGGTTAGTTTAGATTATGTTTGATGTTATGGAAAGTTATTAAGATACTTAGTGCATGAAAACTCATAAAAAGGGATGAAATTTGCCATAAATAGAACATTGCAGCAACACTGACATGAGTTTGAAAATTTACTAAAAATCATAGAAATCGAATTAGGTGATGGATTAAATATGAAATTGAAGCTTAATATGTCTAGTTTCACATAAAAGAAATGAAACAGGTAAAAGAATTATATGTTAGAAGTTATTTGAATTTTAGTGAAACAGGGCCAGAGTGATTTCTGGATTCCCTGTTCCAACTTTAAAAATTCACCATAAATTGTATAGATATAATTAGGTGGTGTATTTTATATTCTAAGAATAATTATTAAGTCTAGTTTTAGGAGAAACAAACATCATAATCATATGAATTTTTTACAGAGAGAAATGTGGTTCGTAGTAAACAGAGGTTAGTCCAGTCAAGTCCTGTAACAGGGGTAACTTTAACTAATAAAATGTACTAATTGGCCCTACCAAAAATTCTAAAAACAAATTGGTAGATGGGTATATGAGTCTAAATTCAGGGAAAATTTACGGATCTTGATTTTGAGTTTCGTAACTCGAGATATGATTTTTCTTGTGACTATGATGCAAGTAGCTAGAAAGCTGTGAATGTAGAATCAAATAATCCAAAGTCCTAAAAATGTTAAATTAAGCTTAGTAGCACCTCATACTCGACTCCGGTGACGGTATCGGGCATGGGGGCGTTACATTTAGTGGTATCAGAGCAGGTTTAGTTGGTTCTCAGACTACGTGTTGTATGTACGAATTTTGCTATACATGCCATATGTATAAATTGTGATAGTGTGACGACTTCTGACCTTTTTAAATGATTTTTTTATAGTAAATGGAACCCGATCCAGCTGTGGCAGATGAAGTAGAGAGTAACGTGCCAGCTCCGACTGAAGGAGCAGCGCCGACTGAAAATCCACCTCTTACTGTTGGTCAGGGAGGAGGAGAAAGGGGTCGGGAAGCCTTTCTCCAAATGATGAGTGCATGGTACACTGAGTTCGTTCGTACGAACCCAAATGTACAACCTCCCCCACCTCGCCCAATTCCTCAACCTATACCCCCGATGCCTCAAGGTATCGATCTGATGAAATTTCATAGAACTCCAGTTGATAGAATCCGCAAGCAAGGGGCCGAAGAATTTAAAGCAAATATTGATGATGATGCCGAGAAAGCAGAGTTTTGGCTTGAAAATTCTATCCGGGTATTTGATGAATTATCTTGTACACCTGAAGAATATTTGAAATGTGCTATATCTTTGTTGAGGGATTCAACTTATAATTGGTGGAAGACTTTGATTTCGGTGGTACCGAAAGAGAGAATAACTTGGGAATTCTTTCAAGAAGAGTTTCGGAAGAAATATATTAGTGAAAGATTTATTGATCAGAAGCGTAAAGAATTTCTTGAGTTGAAGCAAGGTAATATGTGATTCTGAGAATATGAAAGAGAGTTTGTTCGATTAAGTAAGTATGCCAGAGAGTATGTTCCTACAGAGGCCAAGATGTGCCGACGATTTGAAGACGGGCTCAACGAAGACATCAAGGTATTTGTTGGAATTCTTGAATTAAAAGAAATGGTAGTATTAGTGGATCGAGCTTGCAAGGCTGAAGAACTACTTAAAGAGAAGAAAAAGGTAGAGGTTGAGACTAGAAATTGGAAGAAAAGACCGACGAGCCGTTCCATTTTCACAGCAACCTGGAAAGTCAAGAAATATGAATCCTCGTTCCCAAGCAATTTGGGCAATCATATGGGAATTATAAGAAGCAAAATGTGGGTCATAAGTCCCGGACTACTTGGCTAAACCACGGTGTAGGGAATTCGAGATTTGTTAAACCCGAAAAGTGCCGTGGTGTGGTAGGAATCTTTTGGTCCGTGCAGAGCAAATGAATGTTTTCGATGTGGTTCTCCGGATCATTTTATTAGAGACTGCCCAGAGAGAGCTGAAAAAGAAAAATTTCAGAATACAAAAACAAGTGGGGCGGATTCGAGAGGAAGATATCCAAGAAAAGCTGGGAGCGAAGCAAGTAGAATGTAGCTAGGGATGCACCAATTAGACCTGAAGGAAGGGCTCTGGCTAGGACTTATGCTATTAAAGCGCACGAAGATGCTTCCTCACCTGATGTGATTACCGATACATTTTCTCTTTATAATGTTAACGTTATTGCTTTGATTGATCCTGGTTCTACTCATTCATATGTGTGCATGAAATTGGTGTCTAGTATGAATATACCGTTGAACACGAATTTATGATTAGAGTGTCGAATCCGTTAGGCAAATGTGTGATTGTTGATAAAGTATGTAAGAAATGTCCTTTAATGATTCGGGATCATTACTTTCCGGCCGACTTGATGTTGTTGCCGTTTGATGAGTTTGATGTTATTTTGGGTATGGATTGGTTAACATTGCATGATGCTAAAATAAATTGCAAAGAAAAGGTTATAGAATTAAAGTGTGAAAATGGTGAAACTCTGCGGGTTGAATCAGATAAATCAGAGGCATTACCTAGTATGATTTCTTCAATGTCGGCTCAAAGATATCTGAGAAAGGGTTATGAAGCTTATTTGGCGTATGTAATTAATACAAAAGAAGTTGAAAAGAAAGTTGAATCAGTGCCGGTTGTGTGTGAATTTGCGGACGTATTTCCAGAAGAATTGCTGGGTTTGCCTCCAGTCAAGGAAGTAGAATTTGGTATTGATTTGATATCGGGAACAACTCCAATCTCGATTGCTCCATATAGAATGGCACTAACAGAGTTAAAAGAGTTAAAGTCGCAGTTGCAAGAGTTGACTGATAAAGGTTTTGTGAGACCGAGTTTTTCACCTTAGGGTGCTCCCGTGTTATTTGTAAAAAAGAAGGATGGTTCTATGAGGTTGTGTGTTGATTATCGGCAATTAAACAAGGTAACAATCAAAAACAAATATCCGTTGCCAAGAATTGATGATTTGTTTGATCAGCTAAAAGGAGCGACATGGTTTTCAAAGATTGACTTGAGATCTGGGTATTACCAACTGTGGGTAAAAGAGTCGGATGTGCCTAAAATCGCTTTTAGAACAAGGTATGGTCATTATGAATTTTTAGTTATGCCATTCGGGTTGACAAATGCTCTCACTGTGTGTTTATGGATTTAATGAATCGCATATTCGACCATACTTGGACAAATTTGTTGTGGTGTTTATAGATGATATTTTAATTTATTCAAAAGATGAGACAGAGCATCTTGAGCATTTGAGGATAGTTTTGCAAACTTTGAGAGATAAGCAAATTGTATGCTAAGTTTAGTAAAAGTAAATTTTGGCTCGGGAAGTTGGATTTTTGGGTCATATTGTTTGGTGATGGTATACGGGTTGATCCTAGTAAAATTTCAGCCATTGTTGATTGGAAACCACCAAAAAATGTAACCGAAGTTAGAAGTTTCTTGGGGCTAGCTGGGTATTATCGGCGGTTTGTAAATGGATTTTCTATAATTGCTGCTCCTATAACTAGACTACTCAGAAAGGATGTTAAATTTGAATGGACGGAAGAGTGTCAATGAGTTTTGAAGAATTGAAAAGTTATTAACAGAGGCACCGGTGTTAGTACAGCCCCGAATCGGGTAAAGAATTTGTGGTGTATAGTGATGCTTCTCTAAATGGTTTTGGGGTGTGTGCTTATGCAAGATGAAAAAGTGGTGGCCTATGCTTCGAGGCGATTAAAACCTCATGAGAGGAATTATCCTACTCACGATTTGGAATTGGTCATGCGGTGGTGTTTGCTTTAAAAATTTGGCGACATTATTTGTATGGTGAAAAGTGCCGGGTATATACCGACCATAAAAGTCTTAAGTACTTGATGTCACAAAAGACTTGAATTTAAGACAATGAAGATGGTTGGAGTTATTGAAAGATTACGAGCTTGTTATTGATTATCATCCGAGAAAAGCGAATGTGGTTGCTGATGCTTTGAGCAGAAAGTTGTTGTTTGCTTTGAGAATTATGAACACTCAGTTGAAAATATCAGATGATGGTTCGATTCTAGCAGAGTTAAGAGTAAAAGCGATGTTTTACAAGAGATTTACGAAGCTCGTAAAGATGATCAAGATTTGCAAGCCAAGAGAAAGCAGTGTGAAGTTGATACAGAGTCAGATTTCAGAATCGATTCTGATGGGTGCTTAATGTTTAAAGATCGAATTTGTGTACCGAAGAATGAGGAATTGATTCAAAAGATCCTACAGGAATCACATAGTGGTTGTTTCTCGATTCATCCGGGTAGTACGAAAATGTATAATGACTTGAAGAAAATGTATTGGTGGAATGGAATGAAAAGAGATATATCAGAGTTTGTGTCCAAATGCTTAATTTGTCAACAGGTGAAAGCTGAACACCAAGTGCCTTCGGGATTACTTCAGCCTATTATGGTTCCTGAATGGAAATGGGATCGGATTACTATGGATTTTGTATCAGGATTGCCATTGACTCCACGAAAAAAAGATGCCATCTGGGTAATAGTTGACAGATTAACTAAGTCGGCTTATTTTATCCCGATACGTACGGATTATTCTCTTAACAAATTGGCTGAACTGTATGTTAGAGAAATTGTTAGACTACATGGAATACCATTGTCGATTATTTCAGATAGAGATCCAAGGTTTACCTCGCGGTTTTGGCAAAAGTTGCAAGACGCGTTAGGTACAAAGTTAAATTTCAGTACTGCTTTTCATCCACAAACTGATGGACAATCAGAGAGATAATTCAGATTCTTGAAGATATGCTCAGATGTTGTGTATTGGAATTTCAAGGAAGTTGGGAAAAATATTTACCGTTGGTAGAATTTGCTTACAATAATAGTTATCAGACGAGCTTGAAAATGGCACCTTATGAAGCATTGTAAGGTCGTAAGTGTCGAACGCCTTTGTATTGGACTGAACTCAAGGAAAATCAGATTTATGGAGTTGATCTAATAAAAGAAACTGAAGAAAAAGTGAAGTAATTCGAGATTGTTAGAAAGCTGCCTCAGATAGACAGAAATCTTATGCAGATTTAAAACGAAAGGACATTGAATTTCAAGTTGGTGATAAAGTATTTTTAAAGGTGTCTCCGTGGAAAAAAGTTCTCAGATTTGGACGGAAGGGCAAATTAAGTCCGCGTTTTATTGGGCCGTATGAAATAATTGAAAAAGTTGGACCGGTAGCATATCGGCTAGCATTACCACCTGAATTAGAGAAGATTCATGATGTGTTCCACGTATCTATGTTACGCCGGTATCTTTCGGATCCTTCACATGTAGTTTCACCGACAGAAATTGAACTACAACCAGATATGACCTACGAAGAAGAACCGATTAAGATTTTAGCTCGAGAGGTCAAACAACTAAGGAATAAAAAGATTGCACTTGTGAAGGTGTTGTGGAAAAAGCATGGAGTAGAAGAAGCTACATGGGAATCCGAAGAAAATATGAGAAATCAATACCCACACACATTTTTGGTAAGATTTTCGAGGACGAAAATCCTTAAAGGGGGGGAGAGTTGTAATATCCCGAATTAGGGCCTAATCGGAATAGTGGTTTCGTGACCATAAATCCGAGATAGAAATAATTATTTTATAATTATTTTGAGATTTATGATATGATTGCATGATTGTGTGAAAATTTTGTGAAGAAATTCTATGCATAACGAGTTTAATTTAAAGTTAGGGACTAAATCGAAAAAGTTGCAAAACTTGCATTCTAGAAGTTTTTAGTATGAAATTGCTTTGAAATATTAATTAGGAGGTCTTAAATAGCAATTTGACCAATTTCTAAAATTTTGGACAAAAATGGGCTTGTACATGAAAATTTTCAAAGAAAGTATTAAGGGCATTTTGGTCATTTGGATATTTAATGAAATAAAATGGGAAAAATAACACAAAATAGTCATCTTCCTCATTTATTTGCTGCCGAAATTCACTCTCACCATAGCTAGGGTTTCTTCAACTTTCAAGCTTCATAGTAAGTGATTCTAAGCCCCGTTTTTAATGATTTTTACGTTTTTGAGATCCCGGTAACTCGATAAAGCTTATGTTAGCAATAATTTAACCTAGGGTTTATATTTGGAAAAATACCCATAGGTGAAATTTGTGTATTTTGATGTTTTATGATAGAATATGAGGTTTTAAATTATGTTAGACAACTTGTACTACTCGATTTTAAGCAAAAACGAGTAAAATGGCTTAATCGGTAAAAATACCTAATAGTCACAAGTACATGTTAGAGTGAGAATTTGATGTTGCATAGAAGGGAAAAGTGATCAGCATGTTATAAAACATAAGAATAAGGAATAAAGTTTAATCCCGAGCCTAGGGGCAAAAATGTAAATATGCAAAAGTTTAGGGGTAAAATTGTAATTTTGCCAAAAATTTGAATTAAGGATTAATTTGATAATGTGAGTATTAAATAAGCTAAATGTGTTATTTTAGATCAAGAAAGACTTGGAATCGACCCCAATCGAGGAAAAGAAAAGATTGTGGACTAAATTGCAAAATCTTTGTATTTTGGTACCAAGGTAAGTTCATGTGTAAATAATGTAGCATAATTGTTATTTTTAAGTCATTGATGTCAATTATGTGATATGCTGATTTTTATCATGAAATATATGCTTTGTGGTTATTTTCAAACAAAAAGCAAATCATGTGTGCTACTTGCTAAATATAATTATTACCGAGTATTGATTTCGACATTCTACGGAAGATGACAAGGATATGTATTCAAGGAAAATCCCGTTTGAACCTTAGGAATAGATTAGGATACAAGTGACATGTCACTAGGATGGTTAAGCATCCGAACTCGTTGAGTTGAGTCCGAGTTCACTTATGGATGCGAATGTCCGAACTCGTTGAGTTTAGTCTGAGTTCGTGAGATGTAACTATGCATCCGAGCTCGTTGAGTTGAGTCCGAGTTCACTTATGGATGCGAACGCCGGAGCTCGTTGAGTTGAGTTCAAGTTCGCTTATGGGCGGGTTACATGATTGCTTGATTGCATATGTGGCACTTATGTGCAAGTTATCCATGTATCCGAATTATATTCCGATGTGTTCAACGGGTAAAGTTCTACTCAAATGGAGGAATACTCGAGATGAAAAGAGACGTATTGGTAAGTGTTTTGAAATGGATACTTTGGACAGGTATGTACTTAACCTTCGGGTTAAGAATTTATACAACAACGATAAGGTAGTAAGATGGTGAATGATGATTAGAAATGTAATATATGTTTTGGTGATACCATGCTAATGTTATTTGGTATGATTGCTTTGTTATGTTACTTATTATTTGCATATGAACTTACTAAGCATTAATGCTTACTCCCTCTTTCTTGCTTATTGTAGTTTAGGAAAAGCCAGCTCAGGAGTCGGGATAGGTCGAAGGCTCAGTCACACTATCTGAAGAACTTTTCGGTAAATGGCTTGTAAATTTAAGTATGGCATGTATAGCAATATACCTATTTTGTGTAAATGATCTTATGATATGGTGATGGAATGGTTGAGAAAATGTTTGATAATGATAAGTTATGGAAATGGTTAGTTTAGATTATGTTTGATGTTATGGAAAGTTATTAAGATACTTAGTGCATGAAAACTCATAAAAAGGGATGAAATTTGCCATAAACAGAACATTGCAGCAACATTGACGTGAGTTTGAAAATTTACTAAAAATTATAGAAATCGAATTAGGTGATGGATTAAATATGAAATTGAAGCTTAATATGTCTAGTTTCACATAAAACAAATGAAACAGGTAAAGGAATTATATGTTAGAAGTTATTTGAATTTTAGTGAAATAGTGCCAGAGTGATTTCTGGATTCCCTGTTCCAACTTTAAAAATTCACCATAAATTGTACAGATATAATTAGGTGGTTTATTATATATTATCAGAATCCTTATTGAGTCTAGTTTCAGGAGAAACAAACCTCATAATCATATGAATTTTTTAAAGAGAGAAATGTGGTTCGTAGTAAACAGAGGTCAGTCCAGTCAAGTCCTGTAACAGGGGTAACTTTAACTAATAAACTGTACTAATTGGCCCAACCAAAAATTCTAAAAAAAAATTAGTAGATGGGTATATGAGTCTAGATTCAGGTAAAATTTACGGATCTTTATTTCGAGTTTCGTAACTCGAGATATGATTTTTCTTGTGACTGTGACGCAAGTAGCTAGAAAGCTGTGAATGTAGAATCAAATAATCCAAAGTCCTAAAAATGTTAAATTAAGCTTAGTAACACCTCATACTCGACTCCGGCGACGGTCTCGGGCATGGGGGCGTTACAGACATGTTTTCATAAAATCATATGTTTTAAACAAGCGATTGAAAGGAGTTTTTTTAAAGTTAATTAAGGTTTCTTTTATTTTAAGAAGGGTTTTCAATGAAAACACAGTTTTCTCTAAAACACTTCAATGTGATGCGCCAGATCCGGCCATAACATCCGGGCCAGGTTTGGGGTGTTACAATGGGCGTGCCTTGTGGCCGTGTATGCAAAGCAGTAACCTCTTAAGATCACACGGTTAAGACACATGGGCGTGTCATATGGCTGTAGGCTCAAGTCATTAGCTAGCTAAGTATCACACGGCCATAGCACACGGGTGTGTCTGTTGGCCGTGGGTGAAAGTCATTATATATACTCTGTTTTGGCACAGTTGGATCACATGGGCGTGTCTGGTGCCCATGTGAGGCACACGGCCTGGTCACACGGGCATGTGACCTCAACAGAATTGAAAATTTTTTCTAAGTTCTGAAAATTCTGAATGTGTTCGGTTTAGTCCTGACCTTTTCTAAAAGTATGTCTTAGGTCTTGTAGACCTCCATAAGGAATGACTTGTTGATTTGCTTGTGCATTAATACTATGTGATATCCGTGATTCTGTATTGATCGGAAATGCTCTGTCTGTATGGTAATGCCCCTTACCTATTCCGGCGACGGTTACGGGATAGGGGTTTTACAGGGTTCATGCATGAAATTTGACCCATGTGTAACATGGTTGTATTTTGATGTTTAATGGAGGAATATGAATGTTTGATGTGTGATAAACATATTTTGCTAAGTGATTTTTAGTGAAAACACCTAAAAAGGACTTGTTTGTAAAAGGTGTAAAAATGAGTAGTAGAAATGTGAAATAAAGGAAAATATGGGCTGATATGAGATAGAATATGAATCGGTTAGGCTTGGATAACCAAGAAATTGTATGCATTTCATTTTACAAGCCGAGGGACTAAAGTGTAATTAAGTGAAATGTTAGGGGTAAAAAGGTAATTTTACCAAAGTATATGTTATGAGTCGATATGAGTAATGTGTGTATTGAGAAATTAAATTTGGCATTATAGATCATGTAACAGCCCGATTTTGGGCCTAGTCAGAACAGTGATTTCGGGACCACTAATCCGAAGTCAAAGAAAGTATTTTGTTATTAATTTTAAGTTATAACATGTTTATATTAGTGCATGAAAAATTTGGTGAAGTAATTTTAGTGATTGCATGCTTAATTGTGAAAAAGGACTAAATCGCATAAAGTACAAAAGTCCTATTTTGATAGTTAAGGGTGTCAAATAGCTAGAGAACCTAAATTGGGGGTCTTTAAAGGGCAAATAGACCCTTAGATAAATGATAGCCAGCCATAGGGGACAAAAGGAAGAGAAATGCTCAAAATTAGGTGAGTTGGTGACCTATTTTGACGAGAATAAAAATAAAATAAGGAGAAAAAGATATCATCTTTTTTTTCTCACCTTCTTCACCACCGAAAATACCAACAAAAACAGGGGTTTTGAAAGCTTGAAATTTGCAGCCACTTAGTTCCCTCACAAGTAAGTGATTTTGATGATTTTTCTTGGTGATTTTTACATTTTTGGGACCCTTGTAACATAAGCTTTCAAATGAGGGAACTATTTTGCAAAATGGTTGAAAGTATAAGGATTTACCATGAATGTGTTCATGTTTTTTTTTTTCTGAAATTTTATGGAAGAATATGAGTTATGGTGGTGTAATAAACAACTTTTCTGAAGAGATTCCTCATGAAAACCCAAAAAGGGACCATTTTGCATAAGTTGTAAAATAGTTAATAAATGTGTGAAATAATGAAAATTTTGGGCTGCTCCTAGTACGAAAAGTATTTGGCTAGGCTTGATTAATGAGAAAATGTGATAAAAATTTATTTTCGGACCTAGGGGTAAAATGGTCATTTTGTGAAAGTCTAGGGACAAAATAGTCAATTTGTCCAATTATGGATTTTCGAGTGTTTAGATTAATATGCTGATGAAGTGAATGAATTTCTATCATTTTATATTAAGAACTACTAAATTCGAGCCTAGACCGGGGAAAAGCGAAGCAAGTGGACTAAGCCGAGCTAGATGTCTACATGTTGTAATCCGAGGTAAGTTGTATGTAAATAATACAACCACATTGTTATTACATGTGCTAAATTGATATAGCATGAAATGCTTTATTGTGGAAATGAGAATGCATGATGATAGTTGAGATAGTAGAATTCCCGTTTGAACCATAGGAAATAAATCAGATATTCATGCCATGACGTATGGGTTATTGTGAGCTAGTGTAAGACATATCTGGGACATGCATCGGCCACATAATGAGAGCCAGTGTAAGACCATGTCTGGGACATGGCATCAACATTGAGATGAGGGCTAGTGTAAAACATGTCTGGGACATGCATCGGCCTCGAGATGTAAGCCAGCATAAGACATGTCTGGGACATGCATCGGCTACAAGATGTGTCAGTGTAAGACCATGTCTGGGACATAGAATCGGCACAGATATGTGAGAGCTAGTGTAAGACCATGTCTAGGACATGGCGTCAGCCTCGATTTCGATAGTCATTGTAAGACCATGTTTGGCACATGGCATCGACTTGAGACATGAGCTAGTGTAAGACCATGTCTGGGACATGGCATCGACATTCTACCCCACGTTTGAGGCTTATTGAATATCCGGTAGTGTTCTGAATGGTTCAACGGTGAGAGTTACAGTTTAAGTTTAACGAGAAAAGTATAACAGTGTTGTGAGTGGTACAGGTGCCTATTTGAAAATGTATGAGATATGAGCTCAACGAATGCTATGTGAATTGTATTGGATAGTGATGAGTAAGTTGTGCTTATGCCTACTTTTGTATTATGAGCACGATAATGAATGGTGAAGTTCTTGTCATATTTATTTACATGCGACTTATTAAGCTTTATGCTTACTCCCTCTCCTTTCCATTTTCTTATAGTGCCGCCTAATTAGCTCGAGGATCATCGGACGTCGGAGACATCAATCACACTATCAACCGAAGCACTTGGTATAGTTGGTTTTATTATTTTGAATATGGCATGTATAGGGCTTAGACTTTTGAAGTTTGTATCATGTTAATTTGGCCAAATGTGTTGGCTTGGGACGAATCCCTTCATTTTGTATTAAGCCTCGAAATAATGGCTAATGGTCATTAATGATATATGCAAATGATGATATTTTCATGAATGAGATAATGCCTTGTGTGGTTGATTATACCTTGTATTTTTGAATAGATGTTGTTATATTGTGTTTCAGGGTCGCAAAGGGCTTGGTAGATAGCCCTATATTGTCCACACGGGTAGGCACAAGGGCATGTGTCTAAGCCGTGTGTGACACACGGCCAGCCCTATGTGCATGTTGTCCGACAGTGTGTCCCTTGCACGTAAAATTTACTAGTTAGAATGCATAATAGTAAACACACGGGTAGAGACACGGCCGTGTGTCTCAGTCATGTGGAATGTGCCTTGGCCGTGTGCCTTAAATTGGATGCTGACGTTAGAAATAGAATATCAAGGGTTTTAGACACGGGCTAGGACACGGACGTGTCATGGCCGTGTGAGGGACATGAGCCATAGACACGGGCGTGTGTCAGGCAGTGTAAAAACCCCTGTAGGTTCGAATTTGGAATTTAATTTACACGAGTATGGGACACGGGTGTGTCCCTAGGTGCTTAGGTCGTGTGTGTCATACGGGCCATCAGCACGGCCATGTCACAAGAGCCACATGGGCGTGTTGCCTTTCCACACGGGTGTGTATGCCTTGTTTCAAGGGTCATTTTTATTAAGTCGATTTAACCACTCGATTGGTTTCCAATGAATGTTTGAGGCATCGTAGGCTCGTATTAAGGGGATTAAACAAAGTTCAAAAAAGTTTTTAAATTTGACTAAGTCTTGGTGACTGAGAAATGATCGTGTGCATGCGTTAAAGTTTTATAACTCCTCGTATGCCGTCTCGGGGTAGGGTACGGGTGTGGGGTGTTACAGATTAAGAAAAACATGATTCAGGACTTGATCGGGGTAAGAACAAGGTTTACGAGGATTAGGCTCGTTTCTATCATTTTTGTACTAAGGTAAGTTCATTTGCAAATAATGCAACATATACGATACTTTAAATGCTTTAATATTGCATGAATGGTAAGTACATACATATTTAATGAGATGTTGTACCATGTGTTTAAATGTTTACATTTCTATTATGAATGATGCCTTAATTATTCCATGAGTATGTGATTGGTGCTATAAGCATTGAAATCGACACTATGAGCTAGCTCAACGAAAATGTGGTATCGAAGAATCCCATTTGAACCTTAGGAATAGATTAGGATACATGTGACATGTCACTAGGAATTATGTAATCTGAACTCATTGAGTTGTGTCTGGGTTCATGATATATGTGACATTTGAACTCATTGAGTTATGGTCTGAGTTTGTGATATGTATGACACACGTTTTGGCATCTGGGTACTGGTCTCGTATATACTATTAATGGTGAGGTGGTCTGACATGTGTTACAGATACCTGACGGCCTATATGAGTAGTCCCGTGAGTAGCTCGTAAGTGACCAACATGTGGCATGAGATATGGAGTAACATTGGCTACATATGAGGCACTTAGGTGCAAGTTTTCGATGTATCCGATAGTATTCCGAGTGTTCAACAGGTAGTTCAAGAGAAGTTCAATGAGTAATCTTAATGATTGCATCAAGACAAGAAAGCAAGTTATTATGTGCAAGTGGCACAGGTATGTACATTGAACTCATGCGAATGACATGAAATATGATGAGCTTGTGGTAAGAACATGTATATATATATATATATATATATATGAGAAATAAGCTCATGAGGTTTGATAAAACGTAAGGTTATTTTCGTTATGTTAAATGCATGATTTATGTTTGTTTAAGTTGCATTTTATTTCTATGTGAAGTTACTAAGCTTTATGCTTACCCCTTTTCTCTTTTTCCTTTCTTATAATTTCGCCAAGCTAACTCGGGGACCTGAGAATGTCAGAAACTCAATCACACTATCAATCGAATATTTGGGTATAGCTAGGCTTATCATTTTGAGTATGGCATGTATAGGGACTTGGTCTTTTTGTTATATGTCATATTGATTAGCCAAATGTGTTGGCTTATGATGGTATCATGGTTATTTTGTATATGGCCATGAGAGGTGGCTCATATTTATTATTTTGGGTTGTAACCCTATTTATTGATGCACGCATGCAAATATGTTGATGCTTTAATATGGGTATGGTTGATTGTGGTTGATGAGTGTGATGGATGGCATGTACGTTTGGTGAATGAGATATGGTTAATAAGTATGCAATAAATATGGTGAAAATGTGTAACTTGAAGGTAGATTGGTAACGATGATAATTAAACTTGAAATAGGTGTGGAATGCCACATGAAAGTATGATAATTTGAATGGGTGACATGTTGACTTTACTAAGTCATGATTTAATCATGAATGTGAATGTTTGAGTAATCAAATGTGCCATGTTGCATGCCATGAAGTGAGTGTAAATGTGTGAGTGTTTAAGGGTGACAAATGGCTTGGAAAAAAGCCTAGAAATTGTCCACATGGTTAGACACACGGGCATGTGTCTTGGTCGTGTGTGACACACGATCTGCCCCATGGGCGTGTGATCCGGCCGTGTGTCCCCTGCACCCTAATTATGCAAAATAGAATGCCCAGTAGTAAACATACGGGTAGAGACACGGTTGTGTGTGTCAGCCATGTGAAGGACAAGGCCTTAGGACATGGGCGTGTGCCTAGGCCGTGTGAAGTCTGCACTTAATTTTTGGAATTTAATTCTTCACATGGTCTACACGGATGTGTGACTTGGCTGTGTGACCTTATTTTGTTGATGACATCATACTCAGAGAGTTACACGAGCTGGGGACACGAGCGTGTGTGACCACACAGCCTACCTACACAGGCGTGTGACTCTCCAAAACGAGAAAATTTTTTAAGTGTTTAAATGGTTTCGAAAGTTTTCAATTTAGTCCTGAACCGCTTCCGATGTATGTTTCGGGTCTTGTAGACCCTTATAAAGGACAATATGCATGTGATTGAAAAGTTTTAAATTGGGACAAAATTTTATGACCCGGTTTTATATGAATGTTTATGTTTATGTTCGGTAACATTTTAAACCCTATTTTGGAGTCGGATATGGGTAAGAGGTGTTACATTTAGTGGTATTAGAGCTACGATTTAGTCGGTTGTCAGACTAACGTTGCATGTGTACGAGTCTAGCTATATATGCCATACATATATTATGATAGTGTGACGACTCTTGATGATTTAAAAATGTGTTTTCATATAGTGAATGGATCCCGATAGAACAGTGGCGGATGATGTTGAAAGTAACGCGCCTACTCTCACTGAAGGAGCAGTGCCGTTTGATAGTAGACCCACAACTGTTAATAGAGGATAAGGAGGCAAAGAAGCCTTTCTCCACATGATGGATGCCTGGTACAGGAGTTCGTTCGAACGAACCCGAACGTTCAACCTCCTCCACCCCCTCCAAATCCCCAACCTATGTCTCAAATGCCTCAAGCAATAGATTTTATGAGATTTCATAGAACCCCATTAGTAGAATTCAAAAGCAAGGAGCCGAGGAATTTAGGGCTAATGCCGATGATGATCCCAAAAGAGCAGAATTTTGGCTAGAGAATTCTAACCGAGTATTTGATGAACTGTCTTGCAACCTGATGAATGTTTGAAGTGTGCTATTTCATTGTTGAGTGATACAGCGTATCATTGGTGGAAAACGCTAATTTTGGTGGTTCCGAGAGAAAAGGTCACATGGGAATTCTTTCAAGAAGAGTTCTGAAAGAAATACATCAGTGAGCGATTTATCAATCAAAAGCATAAGGAGTTTCTCGATTTAAAACAAGGTCGCATGTCAGTTGCTGAGTACAAAATAGAGTTTGTCAGACTCAGCAAATATGCTCGGGAGTGTGTATCCTCCGAGGCTAAAATGTGTAGAAGGTTTGAAGATGGACTTAATGAAGACATATGAGTGTTAGTGGGTATTCTTGAGTTAGCCCTTGCATAGACCCTTCTTAAGATCCTTATTTGTGACTTTGGTTATACGTTTTAATAGAGTGAAAAACACCCCTTTCCCATGTGGTCTCATACTTGCAGAAAATGTCGAATTTGTTTGGTTTGATAAATGTCAACAAAGTTTTGATCAACTGAAAAACATGTTAACAGAAGCTCCAATATTAACTCAGCATGAATCTGGAATGACATATGTTGTTTTCAGTGATGTGTCTCTTAATGGTTTAGGTTGTGTGTTAATGCAATTAGGGAAAGTAGTAGCTTATGCTTCTCGATAGTTAAAGCCGAACGAAAAGAGTTATCCTACTCACGATTTTGAGTTGGCCGTGATTGTCTTTTCTTTAAAGATTTGCAGGCATTATTTATATGGCGAGAAATGTCATGTGTATATTGATCACAAAAGCTTAAAATACTTAATGACCCAGAAGGAGCTGAATCTGAGGCAGAGACGTTGGTTCGAGCTATTGAAAGATTATGATTTGGTTATTGATTACCATCCGGGAAAGGCTAATGTGGTTGTGGATTCACTCAGCAGAAAGTCAGCATTGTTTGCACTTCGAGTGTTAAATGCTCATTTGTCTTTGAATGCCGATGGTTCCGTATTGGTAGAATTGAAGACTAAACCCTTGTTTCTACAACAAATTCGGGAATGGCAAAATGATGATCCGAAGTTGATAATGAACCGAAAATTGGTTCGGGGTAATTTGACTACTGAATATAACATTGGTGATGATGATACATTACTTAGATTTGAAACATGATATTCTATCAGAGGCTTACAGTAGTACCTATTCTATTCATTCGAGTTGCACAAAAATGTATTGTTATTTGAAATAGATGTACTGGTGGCAGGGTATGAAACGTGAGATTTGTGAGTTCGTAGCCAAAGGTTTGATTTGTCAGCAGGTAAAAGCAGAGCATCAGGTACCAGCCTGTTATGATCCTTGAATGGAAGTGGGAGCGAGTCATGATGGATTTCGTATCTGGTTTGCCTGTAACTTCAAAACAAAAAAACAGACTCGATCTGGGTGATTGTTGACAAATTGACTAAGTCGGCCCATTTTATTCAAGTCAGAATAGATTTCTCACTTAGAAGGTTAGAAGAATTGTATGTGTTAGAGATTGTGAGGTTGCACAAAGTTTTGACATCTATTAATTCTTATCATGATCTGCGGTTTACATAGAGATTTTGGAGTAAAATTCACAAGGCTTTGGGCACTAAACTCAATTTCAGTAGAACTTTCCATCCTGAGACAAATGGGCAATCAGAATGAGTAATTTAGACTTTAAAAGACATGTAACTCTGTTGTATTCTTGAGTTTGAGGGTAGCTGGGAAAAATATTTACCGTTACTTGAGTTCACTTATAATAACAGTTACAAATCCAATATTAAAATGGCACCGTTTGAAGCTTTATACGGAAGAAAATGTAAAACTCTGTTGTATTGGTCTGAGTTGAGTGAAGCCAAAATGGTAGGGATTGATTTGATTCGAGAAACTGAAGAAAAGGGTTCAAATTATTCGAGATTGTTTGAAAGTTGCATCTGATCGTCAAGAGTCATACACAGATTTGAAAAGAAAAGATATAGAGTTTGCTATTGGTGATTGAGTATTTTTAAAAGTTTCTCCATGGGAGAAAGTGCTACGTTTTGGCATGAAAGGAAAGTTGAGTACAAGATTTATTGGGTCGTACAAGATTATTTAAAGACTCAGCCTTGTAGCTTATAGACTAACTTTACCTCCTAAACTCGAGAAAATTCATAATGTATTCCACATTTCAATGTTAAGACGATACAGACCTGATCCATCACACGTGATTCCTCATAGTGAACTTGATTTACAGCTAGATTTGACGTATTCTAAAGAACCAGTAAAAATTTTGGCTCTGGAAGTCAAAGAACTTCTGAATAAACGAGTACCATTGGTGAAAACTTTGTGGCATCGGCATGGTGCTGAAGAGGCTACATAGGAAACCAAGTAATCGATGAAATTACAATATCCGAATCTATTTTCAGGTGACAATTTCTAGAATGAAATTTCCTAGGGGGAGAGAGTTGTAACAGCCCGTTTCCAGTGATACCAAAAAACAATGGTTCAAGACCACAATTCTGATGAGTGAATTATTATTTTATTATTTATTCAGTGTCTTTTGAATATTATTAAAGTCTTATTAAGGTTTCGTTAAGAAATTTTGATGTTTGAATGGTTAATTAGGTAAAAAGGACTAAATCGTAAAAGGTGTAAAAGTTTAATTCTATTAGTTAAAAAGGCTAAATGATTATGGAAAGGAATGTTAATTGACTTGAATGGTAAATATACTAATTATTAAGTAAGTGGATATTCATGGATAGGTTTTATTGAAATTTTAATGAATTTTTAAGGTTAAAATGGGAAATTGATAATTAGGTTAAAATATTAAGTTAATTAAAAGTAAATGAGGTATCATCTTCCTTATTTTCTTATTTTTGGAAACAAAATCACCATTGGAGGAGATCCAAGCTTCGATCACCGTCTCCTTGTGCATGTGAGCTAATTTTTCACCTATTTCTTGTAATTCTTATATTTTTGAGATCATTACAACTAGGTCTAGCTAGCCCGTACCTTTATTTTTGCATTTGATTCATACTATACATTAAATTCACTATGAAAGTGGTTCGGCTAGGCTTGGGAATCAAAGAAATTGAATCCATTTCAATTTACGAGCCTAGGGACCAAAGTGTAAAAATGTCAAAGTTTAGGGGCAAAAGCATAATTTTTATCATAATGTGATTTTTGAACTGAATTGAGTAATGTGAATAATAAATGAGTTAAATTTGCTATTATAGATCAAGAAAACAAGGTTCCAACCTAGATCAGGGGAAAAATAAAGTGTTTGATGATTAGGTCTCATTTTTACTATTTTTGTACCGAGGTAAATTCGTATGTAAATATTACATTGTTTTAATTATGTTATAAATGCTTTATTATTGTATGAATTGTGATTGACCCTTGGACGTATTCGAAAAAGTTACAACAAGCATGAAATCCCAATTGAACCTTAGGAATAGATAGGATACAAATGTCATGACATTAGGGTTAATGAGACTATGTGTAAGACCATATTTGGGATATGGAATCTATATGAAACTTCGTGTAAGACCATAGCTGGGCTATTGAAATTAAAAAATATTTTTGGCTGGTAATTATTCCAAAAAAGACTATCAATTCTGCAACAAAACCACTCAGTAAGACCATATCTGGGATATGGCATTGGTATGGTACCGTGTGTACGAAACTCCTGAGTATCCTTTAGTATTCCAAGTGATTCAATGGGTAATTTAACGAGTATGTCAAATATGAATTGTGTGTAAATCCAACTTGAGATGACTCAGGTATGTATGTAAAACTCATACGTAATGAGCTCATTATGTGATAAACCCTCGGTAAGGTTATGATTGAGTAAGTTTGACTATGAGATTTATAATAATATTTATGTTAATTTACCTCATGTTAATTGTATGTTAAAATGTGTTTATGATGCTTATTATTTGTATAGGAACTTACTAAGCTTTATAGCTTACTCCCCTTTCTTTTCCCTTATCTTATAGTGTCACTAAGCTAGCTCGGATTTGGGGATCGTCGGAGACTCCATCACACTATCAACTAATTATTTTGGGTACCAATGAATTCGACATTTTGAGTTATGGCATGTATAGGGACTTGGTCATTTTGTTATGTGTCATAATTGATTTGGCCAAATGTGTTGGCTTATGTTGATTGATAATTCATTTTGTAAATGGCCATTGAAATTGGCTAATATTGGTTTAAGTATATATGCATATGATGATGTTTTCATGGATGTGGAAATTTGCATGGTTTAAGTTGATAAGTATGTGATGTTCGTATGTGATAAATGGTAGCATGTGAATGATGTGTGGATGTCTTGATTTTCGCTGAGTTGGTTGAATGTAATTTCTTGGATTGGTTTTGTTATGTAGGTGTGTGCATTAAAGGGTGGCAAAATGGCTCGATAAATAGCCTTTTTTTTTGTCCACACGGGTAAACACATAGGCATGTGTCTAGGCCGTATGTGACACAGGGCTTGCCCCATGGGCGTGTGTTCCGGCCCTGTGTCCCCTGCACCTTAATTGTTGCAAAATAGAATGCTCAAAATTAAGCATACGGGCAAAGACACGAGCGTGTGTCTTATGAACTGAAAAATATATAGGAATTTTCCTATATAATGTAACATCCCGAATTATGGCCTAGTCGGAACAGTGGTTTCGAGACCACAAATCTAACGTAAGAAAATTTCGTTCAAAAATTTTGACGTTTGGGCACTCAATTTGGTCAAAAGGACTAAATTGTAAAAAGTGCAAAAGTTGAGTTCTACATGTTAGAGGTGTCTAATTGTTATGAAAATTTAAATGGGAGGTCCTTAAATGGTAATTAGACCATTGTATAACTTGTTGTACAAAAATGGCCTTAGATGGATAAAATTTCAAAGAAAGGCAAAAAGGGCATTTTGGTCATTTAGGGGTAAAATGCATTAAGAGACAAATTTTAAAACCCAAATGTGTCCCTTTCTTCTTGCTTCAGCCGAACTTACCAAGAGCAGCCATGGTTAGGGTTTGGCCAAGCTTCCAAGCTCAATAGTAAGTGATTCTGATCCCCGTTTTTAATGTTCTTTACATTTTTAAAATCTCGATAACACGTTCTACCTATTTCTACCATTATTTTGAGCTAGGGTTTGTGTTTAAAAATTTAACCATGAATGAAATGCTTGTATTTTGATGTCTAATGGTAGAAAATGAGTGTTGGGTGTTTAATAAATGACTTTTACTAAACGGTTTTCGATGAAAACGTCTGAAAGGACTGTTTTGTAAAAGTTGTAAAATTGGTCATAAATGGGTGATTTAGTGGAAATTGGGGGCTGTCATAGTTATGAAAAATGATAATCATGTCATAAAACATAAGAAAATAGGATGAAGTTTAATTTTTGAGCATTGGGGCAAAAGTGAAAATATACAAAAGTTTAGGGGTCAAAATACAAATTTGTAAAATATGATTTTTGGACCCCTATGAATAATGTGACTAATTAGTAGGCTAAATGTGATATTATAGATCAAGGAAAACAAGATTCAGGCTTAGAACGAGGTTGAACAAGGTTAAACACAAACTCGAAATAAATAGTCGTACTCGAAACTGAGGTAAGTTCATATGTCAATGATAATGCAATGATATTATTATTGTTCATACTTGAACTTAAAATGATGTGTTGGCATTGTGTGATGGATATTTATTTAGTTGATATGAAGATTATATATGGTAACAAATGTCGAATTATAATTATATGCAACACCATGTTTATTTCATGGACTAATGTCTAAATAAACATGGAAATGCGTTGAATTGGATGTACATTGCATGAGCAGCTATGCATAATGATATACTTGATGGAAAGAGAAAATCTCAGTTGAATAAAAAGGGAAATTCGATGGATAAACCATGATTTACATGAGACTTGAGATCCTGTATGTATTGCAGAAAAGGATTTAGCCTGGACTAGTAATCCGAAGATCTCAAGTATAAAAAGGATCTAGCCTAGACTGCTGTTCCTTGAGTGATCGAGTCTCCCGAAGAATATGTGTGCATTGTGGATTTAGCCCGGACGGGTAATTTGATTAGGGTCTGAATTTAGCATGGACTGGTAATTTAGATCCGAGCTCATTGAGAGTGCTTGTCGTTACAAGGGATTTAGCCTGGACTAGTAATCCCGACATCACTCCATGAGTTTATATTATGGGGATTTAGCCTGGACTAGTAATCCCACCGTAAGATGTGAGGTTTGCGGGAGTGCGCACACGAAATGATCACTTGTATAAATTGACGGTGAATGGGATATCCATCGAGATTCTGAGAAATTCAACGAGATTAATATGAAAAAATGAAATAAAAGGTTCTTGCCATGATACATCATGTATGTTATATGATATTATTATGATGCATATAAGTTGTCATGTTTGGACGAGTGCAGTGCTAAATGATAGCACAGGTAAGTACTCGAAACCCATGAGCACGTGTTTGACATGTGAAATGAAATGGACTTGTGACGATAGTGCAAATGAATGAATGATATTTATGAGAATAATTTCTATGACAAATTTGTGATGGTTATTATCTTATTGCACTAAGACAAATTTGGAATAGTAGTATTGGTCTGAATTTAAAAATCCATCAAAAATAGTGAAAATTGAGTTAGAGATTGAACTAAATATGAAATTTAAGCTTGATGAGTTTAGTTTCACGTAAAGGAAACGGTGTAAGCAAAAGACTTTTGTAGTATGAGAATATGAATTCTTGTGAGACAGAGTCGGAGTGATTCCAGACTCCCCTGTCTCAACTTTGGAAAATCACTAAAAATTGTACAAAAATAATTATGAGTTAAAATTCATATGAATGAAATCCTTAATGAGTATAATTTCAGGATAAAAAGACTATAAAATTATCCGAGTCTCGTACTGTGAGATAAATAAATTTTAGTGAAGAAAGCTTGAAGTTGTCAAACAGCGAAACAGGGAAGAATTTGAATAATAAACTGTACTAATTGGCTCAACCAAAAATTCCATAAATTTTATGGTAAACATATATATGAATCTAGTTTTAGGGAAAATTTACGGATCTTAATTTGGAGTTCCATATCTCGAGTTATAAAACATTTATCGACTATGAGTCGAGTAGACAGCTTGACCAGAATATGAATAAAAATGTAACTATAGTTGTTTTACTTAAGGAAACATGTTATATTAATGCTTATTATTTTCATATGGACTTACTAAGCATAAATTTTACTCCCTCCTTTCCATTTCTTTTAGTTTTGACAGGTCAGCTCGGGTTGGAGATCGTCGGAGGCAGCATCACACTATCGAGCCTTTACCCTTGGAGTATTAACATGTATATGTTATATGTTTTCAAGTGAGTGGCATATATAGGGACTTAGTTTTTCTATGATCGATGTTGTTGTGATTAGCCCAATGTATTGGCTTATAATAATTTGTTGTATGTAGCCATGAGATGTGGCTTATAATGAATTTGGCTTGGAAGCGTATTTATCCATGACATGTGTAAATGTCTTGTGATGTGGGTATGAGATTATGCTTGTTCACTATGTTTAAGAAGTACATGGCATATGTACATGGTAAATGCCTTAGGACCATTCGAGGTGGTCATGGCCATGGAATAAATGTGTGATATTGTAATAAGTTGTTAGTGCCCTGAACATGGATGTTTAATTTATAAGTTAGTAAACATAGTATAATGGTATAAGTGATTAATAAGATGACAAGGTCACATGAATGTGTAATAATGTAGCTAGACTGTTTTATCACGAGTAGGAGGAACAAATGCATAATAACGAACTATTGAGGAATGCCATGGAAACCATGTATGTGTGTGCTTGTGAAGATGACAAAAAAATTAGGAAATTAGTCTAAGTTTTGACTACACGGGCAGGCCACACGGGCAGGCCACACGGGCGTGTGTCTTGGCCATGTGTCTTTAATAGAATGCTAAGGAATTAAGTCAGAGAGTTACACGGGCTGAGGACACATGCATGTACAGAGCCACACGGGCGTGTATGTCTACACGGCCTACCCACACGGGCGTATGACTCTCCAAAGCTAGAAAATTGTTAAGTCGTGCAAAGTTACCGAATATTTTCAGTCTTGTCCCGAACCGCCCTATGGTATGTTATAGGCCTCGAAGGCCTGTATAAGGGACAATATGCATGTGTTCGAAAATTTTTAATTTTGGGCGAAATTTTGGTGACCCAGTTTTGTGTGTTTATGAATGTTTAAGTCCGGTAATGCCTCGATCCCTGTCCAGGCATTGGATACGGGTGAGGGGTGTTACATATAATTCGTCACCTTTTTACTTAAAATTTTTTTTAAAACCAAGTAATTTCTTAATAAATTAATAAAATATATGAAAAATGAAATTGAGACATAGAAATTATTAAAATGTGATTTTATGCTTTATTATATAGTTTTCATGCAGAAAATGGCTTCTTTTATATTAATTTGAGCATATTATATTGTCAAACTATAAAGTGGGGCATACATGATTAAATTAATTAATAAAATATAAATGCATATTTAATAATTTATTTTAATATGTTTCATTAATAAATTGGGTTTTAATTAATTAAGTAAATTGATTAATTAAAGTGGTTAAATTACATTCTTTGGTCCTCTAAATTATCTACTATTGCTGGACAGGTCTGAGAGCTTTATGTTGATTAGAAAACCATCCAATTGGAGGACCAAGTCAACCCAAAATTCGGCTGCATGTGGATGTTCATAAATCATATTTTGGTTTAATTACACAAGGTCTTTGAAGAGTTGAAGAAATCAGAGATTTACTTGGAGATTTGCAATTGACCGAGTCTTGATCTTGATGATGTTGTGGCACTTAAATCAAGCAAATATCAGCCACATTTCCACAAATCATGGCCGGCCACCCTTGGATGAATTTACAAAAGATGGACACTCCTATTTTTAGCAAACTAGCTCCCTTGCCTCACCTATAAATAAGACCCCATTTCTCACTTTTCTAATCATCCCTCATCCTTCACTCATTCATCATTCTCTCCTTTCTCAACTCTCTTAGCCCTCACACCTATCATCATCTTTGCATAAAGATTTTTAGCAAATTAGCCTCTTAAAGTGCCCGTGGTCGGCCGCCTCGGAGAGCCATTAGCAAATGAGGGAAGCGAAGGAACGAAGGAGCCCTCGTCAGTCAGAGTCTTGGGTGACAGCCACTTTGATTTGGGTTTAATCATTCTTTTTTTTTTTAAACTTAATTCAAGAATGTTTGCTATGTGTTTACCGTTCTTGTTTACAACAATGATAGCTTAATTTTATTTAATCTAGGATGATTATTTTGATTGAATAATATTTATTTGATTCATGCTTATAATGTTTGTACCTCAATTGATTATGTTTTCAAATAAAATCAAGTCAGTATTTTGTTCATATATGATTGAAATGCACCTGAATTAGCTGAGTGATCCTAAGTAGACGACAGTTAATGGACACATAATTGAAATATGCATGCTCAATTTAGATCCTAACCCGATTAAATTGCAGGTTACATAACAACCTTAACTAGGCTATGTTATCTGCATAGTTTTTAGATTTGTGTGATTAAACTATTTCAAACCTAACACGTCCTTATTACCTCGCACAAATCTAAGAAACCTTTAGTAAATAAGAATCAGTAAAATGCGTATTTACTAAGTAAAGGATTTCGAAAGGACCTAATGTGGTTTCCAAACTCATGAAAGATCGAGTTGCCATGGAATATTTTTCCAAATATTGATAAGCATGTTGATAATAATTTGAGTTTAATTAAAGTAATTGTCCTAGCTTATTTATGTTATAATTGTTGTTTATTGTGTTAATTCTACTAAAATCTATTTCATTCATATAGTTGCATGTTAGGAATAATCACATCAGGGATCATTGCATTTAGTTTCATATATTTTAATCATCACTTCTCAATTATATTATTTTTAGTTATCAATTTGTTAATATAATTTTACAAATTAATTGACTTAGCACAAATACAATCCCTGTGGTGACGATAACTCAATACTTACTTATTACTTGATAACAACTGTGTACACTTGCACAAACCCGAGCGTTACAAGTTTTTGGCGCCGTTGTCGGGGATTGTCAACTTTTACCATAGTCATTTTTTGTGAAATTATTTATTTTCAATTTGGTTATTTCTAACCTTACTAACTTATTTTTTTAAAATATTGTGATTTTATTTTTAGGTGTATATGTGCATAGATCGGATTATCGATTTACTCCCAGTAGACCCTAAAATTGAGAGAACTTTCAGACAAAGAAGATGTGAACGAATAGCTCAGAAATAGAATGAGATGGACCTTGGAAATCAGAATCAAGACCAAGGTAATAAAGCCGAACATGTACGAAATTCCATCCTCATTACCGATGATAGGGATCGATGCATCAGACAATATGCTGTGCCGCTTTTCAATGAGTTGAATCTAGGAATTAGAAGGCTAGATATTGAGGCAACCCAATTCGAATTTAAACCAGTGATGTTTCAAATGCTACAAACGGTGGGCCAATTTAGCGGTATGCCCACAGAAGATCCACATCTCCACTTTCGATTGTTTATGGAGGTGAGTGATTCATTCAAGATAGCTGGTGTGACTAAAGATGCATTTAGATTGAAGTTATTTCCGTAATTGTTGCAAGATCGAGCACGAGCATGGTTCAATTCATTGCCACCAAGTTCCATATCTACATGGCAAGAATTATTTGGTTAAGTATTTCCCGCCTAGCAAGAACGTTAAGTTGAGGAATGAGATCACAACTTTCCAAAAATTGGATGACAAGTCTTTGTATGAGGCTTGGGAGTGATTCAAGGAGTCACTTTGTAAGTGCCCTCATCATGGGGTTCCTCATTGTATCCAGTTGGAGACATTCTATAATGGTCTCAATGCACATACAAGATTGATCTGCGAATGGTGTAATTTTTTCAAAGTCTTATAATGAGGCTTATAAGATCATTGAGAGGATCGCGAGTAATAACTATCAATGGCCAACAAATCAAACAGCTTTAGGAAGACGAGTAGTTGCAGCTCATGAAGTTGATGCTCTCACTTTGATATCAGTTCATGTATCATCTATTTCCTCTATGTTAAAACAGGTTACCGCTAATAGTGCTAATAATTTTACAGCTCAGCCACCAAGTCCATTTGAAGTAATTTCCAGTGTGTATTGTGGAGAAGGTCATTCTTTAGAGAGTTGCCCATTAAATCCCGAGTCAGTGTACTATGAGGGGAACCAATATCAAAATAGAAGTGGACAAGGACCCTAGTTCAACTTCTATAATCCTTCATGGCGTAATCATCCCAACTTTTTTTGGAGCAACCAAGGAAATGGACCAAACGACAACTTTATGCAGCATAGACCCAACCAATCTCAAGGGTTTAATCAGCAAGCTCCAAAACCAGCCCAAGCTGAATCATTAAATAGTTTGGAGAACTTGTTGAAAGCATACATGGCAAAGAATAACGCTTTGATCCAGAGCCAAGTAACAACACTAAAAAATTTGGAAATCCAAATGGGTCAGTTAGCTATGGAGCTTCGTAATAGACCGTAAGGAATATTGCAGAGCAATACTGAGAATCCAAGAAACTTGGGTAAAGAACATATCAAGGCAGTGGCATTGCGAAGTGGTAAAATTTTGGAACCCCGATTGATTGAGGTCGAAGACGTACCTGTTGAAAAGGAGGAAAGTCAACCAGCTATTGAAATTCCTACACTAAAGAAATCAAAAACTACAGAGACTGACAAGGTAAATCCTAACTTAGTGAATTCAGATACTTTAACATCTTCTTTGGATGCAGATTTACCTACTTAGAAGAGTTGTCCGGTTCAATCGAAAGTTCCATCACCTCCATATCCACAAAGATTGCAGTAAAACAAGCAGAAACATGATGTGCAATTCAAGAAGTTTTTGGATGTTTTGAAGCAAGTACACATCAATATTCCATTGGTGGAGGCTTTGGAACAAATACTGAATTACGTGAAGTTTATGAAGGATGTACTATCCAAGAAGAAATGACTGAGTGAGTATGAGACTGTCGCCTTGACAAAGGAATGCAGTGAGTTCCTGCAAAATAAGCTGCCACCGAAATTGAAGGATCTAGGAAGCTTTACGATACCCTGTAACATTGGTGAATCTTACTATGGTAAAGCTTTGTGTGACTTAGGAGCAAGTATCAACTTAATGCCTAAGTCTATTTTCAAGATGCTAGGGATAGGAGAAGTAAGACCTACAACTGTGATGCTCTAGCTAGCGAATCGATCTTTAGCATACCCCGAAAGAAAGATTGAGGATGTTTTGGTAAGAGTCGATAAATTTATTTTTCCTGTTGATTCATTATTCTAGATTTTGAAGCAGATAAGAAAGTGCTAATTATCCTTGGGAGACTTTTCCTAGTGATAGGAAGAACGTTAATTGATGTACAGAAAGGCGTACTCACCATGAGAGTTCAAGATGATTAGGTAACTTTTAACATTCTTAAAGCGATGAAATTTCCCGATCCAATGGAAGAGTGTTCAGTTATGGAAGAGTTAGAAACCTTGAGTTCTATGGAAAGCAATTTTGAGGAAGATCTATTGGAGAATGCCTTAGGGTTTGACCCTTTAGAGGATGAAGGAAGTGAAGAAAACATGGTTTTATTGGAAGTCAATCCGAGAAATTTTATTCAATCCACACGGTTTAAACTGTTAGAGTTGGAAGTCAGAGAATTTGTGCAACCCAAATCATCAATCGAAGAACCACCTACACTCGAACTAAAGGTACTTCCTTCGCATTTGAAATGCATTTATTTAGGTGACTGTTCCACTTTGCCTGTGATTATTTCAGCAGAATCAACAAAAGATTAAGAGGAGCAACTAATTGTTGTTCTAAAGAAATTTAAGAAAGCAATTGGTTAGACCATAGCTGATATTCGAGGTATAAGCCCTTCATTTTGCATGTATAAAATTATTCTAGAGAAAGGTGAAATAGCTCAAATTGATGGGCAAAGGAGGCTCAATCCTATTATGAAGGAAGTTGTGAGAAAGGAAGTGATCAAATAGTTAGATGCAGCAATCATCTATCCTATTTCAGATAGTTCGTGGGTAAGTCTGGTGCAATGTGTGCCGAAGAAAGGTGGAATTACGATTTTTGAGAATGAGCGTAACGAATTGATCCCAACAAGAACTGTTTCTGGTTAGAGAATTTGTGTTGACTACAGAAAGCTAAATAAAGCCACTCGGAAGGACCATTTTTTGTTGCCTTTTATGGATCAGATGTTAGATCGACTGGCAGGTAATGAATTCTATTATTTTTTAGATTGTTATTCGGGATATAACCAAATAGTTGTAGCCTCAAAAGACCAATATAAAACAACCTTTACTTGTCCGTATGGTACGTTTGCTTTTAGGTGAATGCCTTTTGGTTTATGCTATGCACCTACAACATTTCAACGATACATGATGGCAATATTCACTGATATGGTTGAAAATTTTGTTGAAGTTTTCATGGATGATTTTTCTGTTTTTGGTAACACTTATGATATTTGTTTGAGTAATTTGGCTAAGGTACTGAAGAGATGCGAATAGAGGAATCTTGTCCTTAACTGGGAGAAATGCCATTTTATGGTTAAGGAAGGGATTGTCTTGGGGCATAGAATTTCAAAGAAATGAATTGAAGTCGAAAAAGCAAAGGTGGACGTAATTGAAAGATTACCGGCCCTAATGAATGTGAAAGGAGTCAGAAATTTCTTAGGCCATTCCGATTTTTACCGAAGGTTTATCAAAGATTTTTTAAAAATTTCTAAACCATTGTGTTTGTTGTTAGAGAAAGATACAGTGTTCGATTTTAACAAAGCATGTTTAGAAGCTTTTGAAGAGTTAAAAAAAAGGTTAATCTCAGCCCAATAATCATTACACGCGATTAGAGCACACTTTTTGAGTTGATGTGCGATGCAAGTGATTATGTTGTTGGAGTTGTGATGGGTCAAAGAAAAAATAAAGTGTTCCACCCCATTTACTATGCAAGTAGAACCTTGACGGGAGCCTAACTCAATTATACGGTAACTAAAAAGGAACGATTTGCTATAGTCTTTGCTTTTGACAAATTCCTCTCATATCTTATAGGTACCAAAGTTACAATATTTACTGACTATGCGGCAATTAAATACTTGCTCACAAAGAAAGATACAAAACCGAGGCTAATTCATTGGATACTTTTACTCCAAGAATTTGACCTTGAGATCCAAGATAGAAAAGGTGTTGAAAATCAAGTAGCTGATCATCTGTCGAGGTTGGAGCAAGATGAGGTAACTCGATCACATGTGCCTATGAACGAGAATTTCCCAGATGAACACTTATTTGAGGTGAGTCGAATTCATGAAACACCTTGGTTTGCTGATTTTGTCAATTATCTTGCATGTGGAAAAATTCCTCAAGAAATGACATACCAACAAAGGAAGAAATTTCTTCATGATAGTCGGTATTATTTGTGGGAAGACCCGTTCTTGTTTAAACAGTGTGTAGGTAATATAATCCGAAAGTGTGTAGCTGAAAGTGAGATTGCTGAGATCTTATATCATTGCGATTCATCTCCAAGTGGGGGACACTTTGGTGGTGCACATACTGCAACTAAGGTTTTGCAAGCAGGTTTCTTTTGGCCTACACTATTTAAAGATGCTTATGCCTATGTGAAGAACTGTGATAAATGGCAAAGGAGTGAAAACATATCAAGGAGGAATGAAATGCCCTTAACAAATATTTTGGAGATTGAATTATTCGACGTATGGGGCATTGACTTTTTAGGCCCGTTTCCTTCTTCGTATGGGAACAAATACATCTTAGTTGCTGTGGACTATGTATCCAAGTAGGTTGAAGCTGAGTCGTACCCTACAAATGATGCTAAGGTAGTCATACGATTCCTACATAAACATATGTTTACATGATCTGGGACACCAAAAGCTATTATTAGTGATGAGGGTTCTCATTTTGTGAACAAGTGGCTTAAGTGGTTGCTTGAAAAATATGATGTGAAGTACAAGATTACTATTGCTTATCACCCCCAGTCCAATGGGTAAGTTGAAATAGTGAATCGTGAAATCAAAGGTATCCTTGAAAAGGTAGTACGCACCAGCAGAAAAGATCGGTCTCGAAGGCTCGATGATGTATTATGGGCCTATCAAACAACATTTAAGACACCATTAGGAATGACTCCTTATCGGTTGGTTTTTGGGAAGGCGTGTCATTTGCCATTAAAGTTAGAGAATAAGCTCATTGGGCTTTGAAGCAGTTGAACTTTAATCTTAAGCAAGCTGGTGAGAGAAGGATGTTACAACTAGATGAGTTGGAAGAGTTGATGTTGTTTTCTTATGAGAATTCAAAAATGTGTAAAGAAAGATAAAAAAAAGATGGCATGATAGTCATATACGACCTCGCAAGTTTAAAGAAGGTTAGAAGGTTTTGTTGTTTAATTCAAGGTTGAAGTTATTTCCTGGGAAGCTGAAATCCCGATGGAAAGGACCTTATACCATCTATCGAGTTTATCCTTATGGAGCTGTTGAATTATACTACAATTACAGAGGTATATTTAAAGTCAATGGTCAACGTCTCAAACATTATTGGAATGGTGACGTTGAGCGAGCTGAATCCTTGTTCAAATTAACAGACCCTTGATTTTTCATAAACTTGTTTTGTAAATAAATAAATAATTAGGATTTATTTTCTTAATTTAGTACATTTAATTAATTCTGTTTAAGGAGATTGGAACTTAAGCGGGACCACTGTGACCCCTCCAACCTTTCCTGGAATTAATTTAATGTAGGAAGAAATTTTCTAATTAAGATTTAATTTTTTTTCTTTAGTTTCATTTGTTTTGTTTAAATTTTAAATTTTTATATTAATAAAGGGGGTTAAATTTGGCCCAAGTACTAATAAGTTTTTTTTAGTAAGATACAGTCTGAATTTAAGGCCAAAGACAACAAAAAGAAGGAAAACTCCACACCTATTGCCACCACTTCCATTGTTTGCCGCCCAAGTAACCCTAATGTAGCTAAGTTTTTGCTACATGTCCCTCAAAGCTATTTGCTTAAACCCCAAAAATCCTTAAACATTTCTCTTATGCCATCAACCTCAAATCCCGAAAGAAACCCTAGTTCTCTTCCCTTTTTGCTGAAATCACCTATTGCCGCTGCAAGAAGATTACCGAAGCACCATCCTTGCTGTCGCACGATTTTTACCGTAGCAAGTCTTAGCCACCCTGCCAATTTCATTCTTTTTCCTTTTGTGCAGAAACTTTGCTGAATTTTTGGGAAAAGATACCATGTCTCGCAAAAGAACCAGATCTTCAAAGACTACTCTTAAAAACCTGATTGGGATCGATGATGAAGTGAAAGAGAGATTTGATTCAATTTTCAAGCATCAACCTATGATGCTGGAAAAAAGGTTTTAACTTGAAGAGTAATGATTTGATGGTTGTCCTGTGCCAATTAGAAAGACAATCAGTGCTCTCAAGTGGGAACGACTTTGTGATGCTCGTTCATTTTCCGATGATGAATCAATTCAAGAGTTCTATGCAAGTTTGACCATACAAGATGCTACTAAGGTCATCGTTCAGAAGAAAAAGGTTCCTCTTACTTCTAAGTCCATCAATAATTTGTTTAACTTACCTGATGTTGAAGAAGATGAGTACTACCCTATGGTGAACAACATAAATTGGGATTTTCTTCAACAAGTACTTGATGTTGTGACAAATCCGAGATCCCAATAGATTATAAGAAAGTATGGGAGCCATTCTTGCCAAAGGGAATACCTAAAACTAGTAGCAAAGGTATGGATTTATTTTGTTCGCTACAGTTTTATGCCTATCTCACATAGTTCCACCATCTCGATGGAACGGATGCTCTTGTTATATACAATCTTGACAGAAAAGTCCATTAATGTTGGGAAAATTATTCTCAAGGAGATTTATGACTGTGCTAAAAAGAAGACAGTAAGTGCTTATTTCCCATCATTAATCACCTCACTTTACTTAAGGGCCCGTGCTAAAACACAAGCGAATTTGAAGGGGCAATATGTCCAAGGGTGCATTACAAGTCATGATCTTGAAAGGTTAGTAGAGAAGGTGCATGAGCTGAATCAAAGTGAGCAAAAAGAACCAACTGAAGAAGAAGAAGAAGAAGAAGAATCTGATAAGGAACCAAATAGTCCTAAACCAGTTGAAGGATTTGAAAACCCTGAACCAAGGGTTGAGCCAGAAGAAGAACCAGTCAAGCTAAGTGTTGAACCTGAATATACAACTCCCATGCCAACTTTTACAAGTACTTTAAGGAAATCAGAGTTGTCAATGTTGATGGATATGTAAAATTCATGCACAATCAACAACAAACTTACTAGAAATATGCAAAAATTAGAGATGATTCGATTCAAAATACTTTTAAGAATATCTCTAACACTTTTGTTCCTGAGTTTTCAGATGCTATCTTTGAGACATGGATGGAAGATACTGATTATACAAGCGGAGAAGGAGCTAAAGAAGACAAGGGGAATGAGTCAGAAAAGTAAAAGGAGGGATTCTTGTCTTTTTATTCATTTATTTTAGGTTTTTAGGAATTTGTTTCTTTAGTAACTAGGATTTAATTTCTATAAAATAAAGCATAGCAAGCATGAATAAAGGCTTCTTTAAAAAGAAAAAGACTAAGTGATGTGGTAATGGGAATGGATATGTCTAGGATTAGATAATGAGGAAAGACTTGGTATTTAAGTAGTCTTAATGACTCACCTCTCTTTCTTTTTAACCCTACCTGGTGTTTAGTTTTCATTCATTACTTTGTTTTTGCAATGAGAACATTGATTCTTTTTAAAAGGGAGTAAGGCAAATAATTGCTCAAAATTTTTAAAATTTTCAAGTATGTTTCAATCATTTATTTCATGAGTATGTTTTAATAAATGAATGTTTAGAGAAATTTGTTGTTAATGAGATAGCTTGTATGCAAGCATGAATTATGATTTTATCTGACTGATTGTATGTTATCATGAAGAATGGAATGATTGTATGATCTTAGTCTTAGGTAATGTTTGCCAAGAAAACTTAGTTTCTTTTGAGATTAGACATGCATGAAGGTTTATATCTTTAGAATTGACTTAGTAACTTTCTTGAGGCGAAATCCTAGGAGACATAAAAATCTAAAATGATATAGGCACTATTTCTTTGGATCGTTTGAGCCTTTTCAAGCCAACCTTATGATATTAGACCCTTGAAACTATAATTTTGAGCTTAAAAGGCATGTTTATTGCAATGAACCTATATTACAAGCCATGTCTCCATCTTTTGAATCCTAATTTTGTGCACCCATCTTAACTAAAGTTGTCTTGGTAAATGACATTTGAGGAAATTTTCAAAGGATGTACATGTTTATTCTTAAAAAAAAAAGAGCGAAGAAAAGTTTCTCAGTTTCCACAAAGAAAAAATGTATGAGCATGAGTTCAAAATAAGTTTGGGGGTATTCCAAAGGATCACCTAAAGAAAAAGGTTGAATTCTGAGAAATCCAAGACAAAGTTAAAGGTTAAGATTTTGAAACTGAAATGTCCCATCTCTTAAAATCCATACCTTTAATCGAGCCCCATTACAACCTTATAAAAGACCTATTGATTTAATGATTATGTCGCCTACATTAGTGGAGAGGGAGTTCTAAGTTTAACATATGAATATCATAAATAAGCTTTATGATTGTTTTGTTTGATTGAGGAGAAATTATGTTGAATGAAGAATATTATCTATGGTTGTGACATATATACATACTATGATTCATGTTGGCATATCTTGAAACTTAGTATAAAATTTTCAAAATGTTTGCATATGATTTACTTGTTAATAAAGAAGATCTATGAGTATGAATTTATTAATACATGATTATGGGGCAAGGATTGATGCTGCTTACACTTTTAGCAATTTTGCTTTAGAGAAACCTTGTGCTGTACATGAACATTACTCGGGACGAGTAATGATTTAAGTTTGGGGGTGTGTAAACTAAAAAATATATAGGATTTTTCCTATATAATTCGTCACCTTTTTACTTAAATTTGTTGTTAAAACCAAGTAATTACTTAATAAATTAATGAAATATATGAAAATATGAAATTGGGACATAGAAAGTATTAAAATGTGATTTTATGCTTTATTATATAGTTTTCATGCAAAAAATGGCTTCTTTTATATTAATTTGAGCATATTATATTTCCAAGCTATGAAGTGGGCCATGCATGATTAAATTAAATAATAAAATATAAAGTTATATTTAATAATTTATTTTAATATGTTTCATTAATAAATTAGGTTTTAATTAATTAAGTAAATTGATTAATTAAAGTGGTTAAATTACATTCTTTGGTCCTCTAAATTATCTACTATTGCTAGACAGGTCTGAGAGCTTTATGTTGATTACAAAACCATCCAAATCGAGGACCAAGTCAACCCAAAATTCGACTGCATGTGGATGTTCATAAATCAAATTTTGGTTTAATTACACAAGGTCCTTGAAGAGTTAAAGAAATCAAAGATTTACCCGGAGATTTGCAATTGACCGAGTCTCGATTCTAATGATGTTGTGGCACTTAAATCAAGAAAAAATCAGCCACATCTCCACAAATCATGGCCGGCCACCCTTGGATGAATTTACAAAAGATGGAGACTCCTATTTTTAGCAAACTAGCTCCCTTTCCTCACCTATAAATAAGACCCCATTTCTGACTTTTCTAATCATCCCTCATCCCTCTATCATCCCTCACTCATTCATCATTCTCTCCTCTCTCAACTCTCTTAGCCATCACACCTATCATCATCTTTGCATAAAGATTTTTAGCAAATTAGCCTCTTAAAGAGCCCATGGTCGGCCACCTCGGAGAGCCATCAGCAAAGGTGGGAAGCAAAGGAACGAATGAGCCCTCATCAGTCAGAGTCTTGGGTGACAACCACTTTGATTTGGGTTTAATATTTCTTTTCTTTAACTTAATCCAAGAATGTTTGCTATGTGTTTATTGTTCTTGTTTACAACAATGATAGCTTAATTTTATTTAAGCTAGGATGATTATTTTGATTGAATAATATTTATTTGATTCATACTTATAATGTTTGTGCCTCAATCGATCATGTTTTCAATTAAAATCAAGTTTGTATTTCATTCATGCGTGATTGAAATGCATCTGAATTAGCTGAGAGATCCAAACCAGACGACAGCTAATGGACACATAATTGAAATGTGCTTGCTCAATTTAGATCCTAACCCGATAAATTGTAGGTTACATAACAACCCTAACCAGGCTCTGTTATCTACATAGTTTTTAGATTTGTGTGATTAAACTGTTTCAAACCTAACACATCCCTATTACCTCGCACAAATACTAAGAAACCTTTAGTAAATAAGGATCAGCAAAATACATATTTACTAAGTAAAGGATTTCGAAAGGACCTAATGTGGTTTCCAAACTCATGAAAGATCAAGTTGCCATGGAATGTTTTTCCGAATATTGATAAGCATGTTGATAATAATTTGAGTTTAATTAAATTAATTGTCCTAGCTTATTTATGTTATAATTGTTGTTTATTGTGTTAATTCTGCTAAAATCTATTTCATGTCGAATATGGGTAAGGAGTGTTACATTTAGTGGTATTAGAGCTACAGTTTAGTCGATTCTTGGACTAACGTAGCGTGTGTAAGAGTCTAGCTATAGTGTAATGACTCTTGACAATTTTAAATTGTGTTTTCGTATAGTAAATGGATCCCAATCGAGCTGAGGCTGATGACATTGAAAGTAATGCGTCGGCACCTGCTCAAGGGGCAGCACAGTCAGATAGTAGACCTCAAATGGTTGGTCAGGGAGAATGGCATAGGGAAGCCTTTCTCCATATGATGAACGAGTGGTATACTAGTTTGTTCGAACAAATCCGAATGCCCAACCTCCTCCACCCCACCTATTCCTCGATCGGTTTCCATAGCTCCAGCAGGTATGGAATTTGTAAGAATGAACAAGCCCCCAGTTGATAAGATCCAAAAGCACGGGGCTGAAGATTTCAGAGCTAATATGGATGATGATCCCGAGAGAGCCGAGTTTTGGCTCAAAACTCTATTAGGGTATTTGATGAGCTGTCTTGCACACCAGATGAGTGTTTAAAGTGTGCCATCTCACTTTTGAGAGATTCTGCATATCACTGGTGGAATACCCTAGTATCTGTGGTTCCAAGAGAGAGGATTACCTGAGAATTCTTTCAAGAGGAGTTTTGAAAGAAATATATTAGTCAGCGATTCATCAATAAAAAACGTAAGGAATTTCTTGAGCTGAAACAGGGCCAAATGTCAATGAAAAGTATGAGCGACAATTTGTCAAACTTAGTAAATATGCTCGAGAGTGTGTATCCACTGAGACTATCATGTGTAAGAGATTTGAGGACGGATTGAATGAGGATATTCGTCTGTTAGTTAGGATCTTAGAACTGAAAGAATTATTGGTATTGGTCAAACAAGCTTGTGAAGCCGAAGAGTTGAATAAAGAGAAGAGGAAAGCTGATATTGAAGCTAGGGATTCAAGGAAAAGACCTATGAGTAAGTCATTTCCATCTCAGTCAAAGAAATCTAAAGAAATGTATTCCCGTACGAATGTATCAGCTGGGTATTCACACAGAGATCGTGGGAAGCGATACTCTAGTTCTAAAGCTCAGGCTACTTTGATCGTATGTGTGGGTAATGTAAGGCCTAACAAACCCGAATGTCAACATTGTGGAAGAAGACATCCCAGCGAGTGTAGTATGAATGACTGGGCTTGCTTCAAGTGTGGTTCTCAAGAGCATCTTATCCAAGATTTCCCCGAAAAGGTTGAGAAAGAAAAATTTCAAAGTGCAAGGCCGAGTAATACTACTAATTTGAGGAATACCAGAAATGGAACTAGTAGTAAAGGTGTGATGAAGGATTTAGCTGTAGAATCTGAAGCTTGAGTGCCTGCTAGAGCCTATGCCATCCATGCTCGTGAAGAAGTGACATCTCCCGATGTTATCACTAGTAATTTTTCTCTCTATAATAGTAATGTAGTTACATTGATCGATCCTGGATTAACTCATTCTTATGTTTGTGTGAAATTGGTAGCTAGTAAGAGCTTGTCTATTGAGTTTACCAAGTTTGTGATTAGAGTGTTAAACCCTTTAAGTAAACATGTGTTAGTTGATAGAGTTTGCAAGAATTGTCCCTTGATGATTCGAGGTCACTATTTTCCAGCTAATTTAATGTTGTTTCCATTTGATGAATTTGATGTTATTTTTGGTATGGATTGGTTGACATTGCATCATGCCATAGTGAACTGTAAAAGAAAGATTATTGAACTGAAATGTGAAAATGGTGAAACTCTTCGGATTGATTCAGATGAGTCGGGTAAGCTACCTGTTCTAATCTCTTCAATGACTGCCCAAAGATATGTAAGAAAAGGCTGTGAAACTTACCTTTCTTATGTATTGAATACAAAAGAATCTGAACTGAAAATTGAATCAGTGCTGATTGTTTGTGAATATCTGGGTGTGTTCCCAGAAGAGTTGCATGGGTTACCACCGATTAGAGAATTTGAGTTTGGTATTGATTTAGTACCAAGGACCTCACCGATATCTATTGCTCCGTATAGAATGGCTCCAACTGAATTGAAAGAATTAAAAGCTCGGTTGCAAGAGTTGACGGATAAGGATTTTGCGAGACTGAGTTTTTCTCTCTAAAGTGCTCTAGTGTTATTTGTAAAGAAGAAAGATGAATCCATGAGGCTTTGTATTAACTACCGATAGCTTAACAAGGTGACTATAAAGAACAAGTATCCTTTACCGAGGATTGATGATTTGTTTGATCAATTGAGAGGAGCAACGGTATTCTCAAAAATTGATTTAAGATCTGGGCACTATGGATTTCTTTTTATGCCTTTTAGACTAACTAATGCACCTGCTATTTTTATGGACTTGATGAATAGAATCTTTCGACCATATTTAGATAAATTTGTGGTTGTGTTCATCAATGATATCCTGATTTATTCTTGAGACGAGTTCGAGCATGCCCAGCACTTGAGAACTGTATTGCAAACTTAAAGAGATAAGCAGTTGTTTGCTAAATTCAGTAAAAGTGAGTTTTGGCTCTGAAAAGTCAAATTTTTGAGAGATATTGTTTCAGGTGATGGTATTCGGGTTGATCCAAGTAAGATTTTGACAATTGTTGATTGGAAACCGCCAAGAAATGTATCTGAAGTTAGAAGCTTTTTGGGTTTAGCTGATTATTACCAACATTTTGTCAAAGGATTTTTTAGGATTGCTACTCCTATGACCAAGCTGTTGCAAAAAGATGTTAAGTTTGAATGGTCTGAAAAATGTCAACAAAGTTTCGAGAAGTTGAAAGTATTATTGACTGAGGCACTGATTTTAGTGTAACCTGAACCAGGAAAAGAGTTTGTGATTTATAGTGATGCGTCGCTGAATGGATTAGGATGTGTGTTGATGCAAGAGGGCAAAGTGATAGCTTATGCCTTGAGACAGTTGAAACCGCACGAGAAGAATTATTCGCGCATGATTTGGAATTAGCTGCCATTGTGTTTGACATTAAGGTTAATGAGACTATGTGTAAGACCATATCTGGGATATAGCATGGTATGAGACTTCATGTAAGGCTATAGCTGGGCTGTTGGCATCGATACGAGATTACATGTAAGACCATATCTGGGATATGGCTTGGTATGGAACCGTGGTACGTAACTCCCGAGTATCCTTTAGTATTCCAAGTGGTTTAATGAGTAATTTAACGAGTATATCAAAGATGAATTGTGTGTAAATCCAATTCGAGATGACTTAGGTACGTACGTACAAATCATACGTAATGAGCTCGTTATGTGATGAACCCTCAGCAAGGTTATGATTGAGTAAGTTTGACTATGATATTTGTAATAACATTTATGTTAATTTACCTCATGTTAATTGTTTGCTAAATATGTGTTTATGATGCTTATTATTTGCATAGGAACTTACTAAGTTTTATAGCTTACTCCCTTTTCTTTTCCCTTATCTTATAGTGTCACCAAGCTAGCTCAGATTTGGGGATCGTCTGAGGCTCCATCACACTATCAACTGATTATTTTGGGTACCAATGAATTTGACATTTTGAGTTATGGCATGTATAGGGACTTGGTCATTTTGTTATGTGTCATAATTGATTTGGCCAAATGTGTTAGCTTATGTTGGTTGATAATTCATTTTGTAAATGGCCATTGAAATTGGCTAATATTGGTTTAAGTATATATGCATATGATGATGTTTTCATGGATGTGGAAATTTGCATGGTTTAAGTTGATAAGTATGTAATAAATGGTAGCATTTGAATGATGTGTGGATGTCTTGATTGTGGCTGATTTGGTTGAATATAATTTCTTGGATTGGTGCTATGTTTTGTTATGTAGGTGTGTGCATTAAAGAGTGGCAAAATGGCTAGGTAAATAGCCTTGTTTTTTTCCACACAGGTAGACACATGGGTGTGTGTCTAGGCTGTGTGTGAAACACGGCTTGCCCCATAGGCGTGTGTTCTGGTCGTGTGTCCCCTACACCTTAATTGTTGCAAAATAGAATGCTCAGAATTGAGCACACGGGTAGAGACACGGACGTATGTCTTAGCAGTGTGGATGATACGGCCTCAGGCACAGGCGTGTGCCTTGAGCGTGTGAAGCCTGCATCTATTTTATGAAAAATCATAAATTTTAAATCGACCACACAGCCTAGCACGCGGGTGTGTGACTTCAATTTATTCTTGGGTGACAAACAGAGAGTTACACGGGTTAGGGACATGGGCGTGTGTGACCACACGACTTGCCTACACGGGCATGTCCCAAGCCACGCAAGTATGTGGTTATTAATACATGAAAAATTTTCTAAGTGTTGTGAAATTTTCCAAAGTTATCGGTTTAGTCTCGAACCGCTTCCAATGTATGTTTTGGGCCTCATGGGCTCGTTTTAGGGACGATATGAATGTATGTGAAAAGTTTTAAATTTGGATGGAAATTTACGTCTCATTTTTGTATGATTGCTTGTGTATAAGTTCGATAATGCCTCGTACCCTGTTTCAGTGTCAAATACGGGTAATGGGTGTTACAAGAAAGCAAGTTCATAGTGTTTCAATATGTAAATGAATTTCTACTTGTATTTTTACATTATAGTTCCTTAGTTAAATATTGATAGTTAATTATTGAATGATTGCACCTACATGCCCCTATTTGTACTTCGGTACCCTTGTTTGTACTCTAGTAACTCTGAAATCTAATAGTATATGAATTATCTAATTGTGTTAGATTAAATGTTATACTATGATCTTACTAAGTTACATAAACTTATCGGATCTTGTGGATTGTTTTGTAGATAATTGTTGCTGACACTATCCATCGAAGTTGGTAGTTTTTGTGTCTCCTAGGGTAGTGGCAAGTATATGTGGCTAAATATATTGCTTTGGTACAATTTCATATTGTGCTAAACTATGCCACTTGGTATTTTAACATGCTTGTAAAAAGGTTTTCTTTTGGTGTAATTAGAATGATATGAAAGTGAATACTTGTGGTATGTTTTGGTATATGTTTGAACTAAGTTACTATGCATGAAATGAATCAATGTTGATATGTTAAAAATTGTTGATATTTTGATATAATTGTGGTTTCTATGAATGGCACATTGGTTGGTTGATTTTAGGACATTAAAATGGCATGTTTGTGTAGTGGTGAATGATGTTCATGTCTATTGGATGTATGCTTAAATGGTTAGAATGGTTAGGTGTGAATTACTTGTGAAATGGCTTGATTATAGGTAAATTTTGGGTTTACATAGCTGAGACACGGGCGTGTGACACAACCGTGTGAGACACACGGCCTAGCGACACGGCCGTGTGCCATGTAATACCCCTTAACCCGTATCCGTTGCCAGAATAGGGTCACAGAGCATTACCAGAACTTTCAGAACATTTTCAAAAAATTCACGTAAATTACTATTTATCAACCGAGATTATTCATATCGTCCCATAAATGGACCCTCGAGGACCAATTTAAGCATTAGTATCAAGTCGGGACTTAATCAGAAACTTTAAGAATTTTTCACGACATTTCCAAAAATTTTCCAAGGTGTAGGGCTCACACACCCATGTGGTCCAAAGGACACGCCCCTCTAACCCTAGGACATGCTCGTGCTGCAGGCCGTGTTTGACCCCGTGTAACTCTCTCACTTGTGCACACGGGTGGTTAATTAAATTCATTCAAAATTAGCTGTGGCCAAGACACATACCCGTGTTCTAGGCTGTGTAGAACACAGGCTGAGACACACGCCTGTGTCTCTACCCATGTGCTCAATTCTGACCATTCTGTTTTTTCAAATTTAAAGTTTAGAGGACACACGGCCTAACCGCACGCCCATGTACTACGTTGTGTGTCACACATGGTCTAGACACACGCTCGTGTGTCTACCCGTGTGAACAAAATAAAGCCATTTCTAGCTTCATTTCTCACCCAATATCACACCAATGACCTGCACTTAAACTCACATCCAAATGCCAACCAATTCGCATTCAAATTAAGCAAACTCTATCATTCAACAAGGCATCTCATTACATGCATACATGTTTATAATCTTACCTTCGTATATTTCATATGATAGGCATAATTTGAAGAACCATTTAACATGTATCTAGCTACCATAGTATGACAATACAAGTATATCAAAACAACCATTACTAGCCATTCCAATGGCTAGATTACAAACCACATATTCAAGCCATCTATGGCCAAGTTAGCCTATACATGCCATTATACCAAAATGATTTTACTATATATACCCAAAATAAGCTAGTGGATAGTGTGATGATGCTCCAATGATCTCCAACATTCGCAAGATTTCGAGCGCTATAAAATAGGGGAAAATAAAACGGAGTAAGCATTTCATGCTTAGTAAGTTCGTATAATGGAAACTAAAGTTACCAATCCCGTTTATTAAATCTAAGCATACAAAATCATGTTTTCCATCAACTTGGCAAAATTGCCTAAACACATGCATTCAATCAAACATGTTAGTCACAACATTTTCATATACATCAAGGGAACATAGATGAGCTCATTATACAATTTCCCTTCAAGACATTACTCGTTTCATCCCATAATTATCTTATCATGCCAAGAGTTTTGTCCGTTGAATTATTAAAATTCTGATGGATACTCGAGTAGTACACTCAAGGTGTATAATTTAATAACCCATCAATTCTCATTCAGAGGTACCTATTAGGGCACTTAAATGAAGAACACACTCTCGAGCCACATTTCGTACTACAGGATTACCAGTCCAGGCTAAATCCTTTATGTAATGTATGCTCATAAGAGTTCAATTAGGATTACCAGTCTAGGCTAAATCCTAATTGTAACATATGCTCGAGAGGGATTACATCAGGATTACCCATCTGGGCTAAATCTTTTCCATAACGAGGTCAATAGGATTACTCGTCCGAGCTAAATCCCGTCAGCAACAAATGCAGGACCTCATTCATTTCGGGAAAGCACATTTATCCATCGAAATTTAATATTCAATCGAGACTTTACCCTTTTTCTAACATTTCTAAACATGTAACCATTTCACACATTTATAACATTTGCATAAATATAATTCATATTGCATACAATCATAACATTCAAGTTAACATATTTACATGCTCGATTAAGTTACACAAACTTACCTCGACATCGTTTCGCGTATAACATCTACTCATCCGAAACCTTTTCTTTTCCTTGATCTAACCTCAAATTTGTGTTGTCCAGATCTATATAAATAACTTTAATCATCAATTCCACATATTTCGTATTTATTTGGACTCAATTTACGTCCTAGGTAAAATTACCATTTTGCCCCTAACTTTTCCATAGATTCTAATTTTGTCCCTAGGCTCGAAAAATGAAATTTGTGCAATTTAATCCCTATTCCAAGCCTAACAAAAATCCCATCACAAAATTTGCAGCACATGTATTCATAAAAATTTAGAATTTTTCATTAAATTTCACAACTTTACATTTTAGTCCCTAAATCATTTTTTTTTATTTATCAAAAATCACTTTGCAAAAGTTGTTTAAATCAACAACCTTTCATTTTTTACCATAAATTTTGAATTTTTAACATACTCATCCATGACCCAATTTTCATAATTTGATAACTCTTAAAATTGATCCCTTAAATAGATAGATTAAGCTATCCCAGTTTCAAAAATATCAAAATTACTAAAAACGGGACAAGGAAACTTACCCAATTAAGCCATGAAAGTTTCTTCTCTCTTTCCTAGGGTTTCCATGTATTTTAGGTTGAAGATGACATAAAAAAATTAAGATGATATCTTTTATCATCTTTTTAATTAATTAAATATTTTCAAATTCCAATTTAGTCCTTGCCCATTTTCTAAATTTCCATGGATAAGTCACCAAAATATCTACATACTCTTCTTTAATGGTCTAATTACCATATAAGGATCTCTAATTTTGAATTCCATAGCATTTTATGTGATTTAGTCCTTCTCGTAGTTAAGCACATAATCGACAAAATTTTCTTATCGAAATTTTCGGATCGAATTTTTGGTACCAAAACCACTGTTTCGATTTCACTAAAAAAATGAGTTGTTACAACTCTCCCCCTTTTAAGGATTTTCGTCCTCGAAAATCTTACCAGTAAAAAGATCCGGGTATTTTTTCCTCATAGTATCCTACGGTTCCCAAGTAGCCTCTTCTATGCCATGTCGTTGCTAAAGAACTTTTACTAATGCTACCTTTTTATTTCTTAACTCTTTTATTTCCCGAGCTAAGATTTTGATCGGTTCTTCACTATATGTCATATCAGGATGAATCTCTACCTCTGTCAGAGAAATAACATGTGAAGGATCGGATCGATACCGTCGTAGCATAGACACATGAAAAACATTATGAATCCGATCAAGTTCTGGTGGTAAAGCTAACCGATATGCAACTGGTTTGAGTCTTTCTGTATTCTCATATGGTCTAATAAACCATGGACTCAATTTTCCTTTACGATCAAACTGGAGAACTTTCTTCCAAGGCGATACTTTCAAGAATACTTTGTCACCGACTTGAAATTCTATTTCTTTTCATTTCAGATCAGCATAGGACTTTTGATGATCAGAGGCTGCTTTCAAACTGTCCCGAATTACTTTCACTTTTTCCTTGTTTCACAGACTAAGTCAACTCCGTGTAATTTTTTCTCATTGAGTTCTGTCCAATACAATGAAGTTCTACATTTGTGACCATACAAAGCTTCATACAGTGCCATTCTGATACTGGAGTGGCAACTGTTATTGTAAGCAAATTCAACTAATGGTAAATACTTTTCCTAGCTACCTTCAAACTCAAGTATACAACACTGAAGCATATCTTCCAAAATCTATATAACACGTTCAAATTGACCATCTGTCTGTGGATGAAATGCAGTGCTAAAGTGTAACTGGGTACCGAGAGCTTCTTGTAATTTGCTCTAAAATTGAGATGTAATCCAAGGGTCTCTATCTGAAATAATGGAGACAGGCACACCATGCAATCTGAAAATCTCAGAGACATATAATTCAACCAATTTGTCCAAAGAATTATCCATATGTACCGAAATAAAATGTGAAGAATTTGTCAACCGATCAACAATCACCCAAATAGCATCTTTCTTCTTTGGAGACAGGGGTAATCCCGATACAAAGTCCATGGTAATTCTTTCCCATTTCCATTCTGGTATTGTAACTGGCTGTAATAGTCTAGAAGGCAAATGATATTCACCTTTTACTGCTAACATACCAAACATTTAGATACAAACTCAGAAATATCCCATTTCATTCCTGGCCATCAGTACATCTTTTTCAGATCATTATACATTTTATTACTACGAGGATGGATAGACATGTTACCATTATGAGCTTCATTCAAAATCTTCTGTACTAGTTTTGGACCTTTCGGTACACATACTCTGACTCTGAATAATAGACAATCATCAGTCCCAATCTGAAATTCTGAGTCAGGAGTTGATTCACTTTGTATCCGTTTTGCTTGCAACTTACTATCATTTCTGAGCTTCAGAGATCTGTTGCCCAAATGTTAGTCTAGCTTTTAACTCAGCTATAATTGAACCATCATCAGATAATGGCAATCGAGTATTCATAGCTCGTAAGGAAAACAAGGATTTTCTACTCAGAGCATCAACAACCACATTGGCTTTTCCTGGATGATAATCAATAATCAAATCATAATCTTTCAATAACTTAAGCCACCTACGTTGTCTCAAATTCAAATCTTTCTGTGACATCAAGTACTTCAAACTTTTATGATCAGTGAATATGTGACATTTTTCACCAAACAGGTGATGCTGCCAAATTTTCAATGCAAACACTATGGCTACTAATTCAAGATCATGTGTCGGGTAGTTTCTTTCATGTGGTTTTAGCTGTCTTGAAGTACATGCTACTACTTTACCATCTTGCATCAAAACACAACCTAAACCATTCAATGACCTATCACTGTAAACTATAAATTCTTTACCCAATTCTGGTTGAACTAACACTGGAGCTTCTGTCAATAAAGCTTTTAATTTGTCAAAACTCTACTGGCATTTATCAGTCTACTCAAATTTCACATCTTTTTGCAATGGACGGGTCATTGGAGAAGCTATCATTGAAAAACCTTTTACAAACCTCTGATAATAACCAGCAAATCCCAGAAAACTTCAAACTTTAGACACATTTTTCGATGGCTTCCAGTTAACAATGGCTGAAGTTTTATTCGGGTCTACCTTGACACCTTCAGCAGATACTATATGCCCAAGAAAACTAACTTCCTGTAGCTAAAATTCACATTTACTAAATTTGGCATACAATTGTTTCTCTCGCAAAGTTTGAAACACTATTCTCAAATGCTCCACATGTTCATTTTCATTTCGGGAGTAAACTAAAATATCATCTATAAATACCACCACAAACTTGTTTAAATATGGGCCAAAAATTCTGTTCATCAGATCCATAAACATTGTAGGTGCATTTGTCAAACTGAATGGCATCATAAGAATCTCATGTCCATACCTGGTTCTAAAAGTTGTCTTTGGCACATCTGAATCTTTTACCCGTAGTTGATAGCAGAATAGAAATCAATCTTTGAAAATACAGTGGCACATTTTAACTGGTCAAATACGAGGTAATGGATACTTATTCTTTATTGTAACTTTATTGAGTTGTCTGTAATCAATGGACAGCCTCAACGATCCATCTTTCTTCTTTACAAACAGAACTGGCGCACCCCAAGATGAGAAACTAGGTCGAGCAAAACCTCTGTTAATCAATTCTTGCAACTATACCTTCAACTCTTTCAATTTAGTAGAAGTTATTCTATAAGGTGCTATGGATATTGATGTTGTACCCGGAACAAGATCTATAGAGAATTCCACTTCTATATCTAGTGGTAATCCAAGTAATTCATCTGGGAATACATTAGGAAATTCACATACAACTAGCACTGACCGAATATTTGACTTAAATACTTTAGTATCCAACAGATATGCGAGATAAGCATTATAACCCTTTTTGACATACTTTTGTGCTGAAACTACTGAAATCATATAATGCCTTAAATTCTGAAAACCCTGTTAAAATTATTTTTAGTGTGTTTGTGGCCTGGATGTGTGTTTGCCTTAGTGTTTTAGTGCTCTAGGAGTGTCTGAAATGTCATGGGTTCAAGCCTTAGCTTCAGCCAATTTTTGCTCCTTATTGAGTAAACCCTTGTCTTCTACTAGTAGACTTTTAAATTAAAATGAGTAAAACATGACAATGTAATGCCTGCTAGCTTAGTGGTAAGTGGCGTGTAGAGTATGCCTGGGGGTCTTGAGTTCAAGGTCTCCTATGCACAAATGAGTTATATTTTGTTGCTCTCGTAAGGTAGAAAGTTGGGGTTGACCGAAACTCTGATGATGGAGTGGTTGAGTGGGGAGTGAATAGCCAAAATTGAGGACAGAATGGTGGAACGGAATTGAGGAGTTATCGATTGAGAGTTATGGAGAGGATTTGGTGGAGGGAAATAAGGGATTAGGGAAGAGAAGGGTTGTTGTACCGAAATGGGATGCTCCTTAACCTTGAGGGTTTAATTGGTGTATCTAGTCATTCGGCCATACTCCTAGTGCCAAAAGTGTGAGTGAGCTGTTTCCATTTTGTTTTGATAATCATTCTTTTCCTTCCCTCTTGGTTTTTTATTTTTGGTATTCTCCCCTTTGGCACACTTCTTTTGTTACTACCTCGATACTTCTTCTTTCCTATTCTCTTCTCTCTCATAATCAAAGCTTCCTTGGTCGAATATCCCTGCCTTGGTGGTAAGCTGACTCCTTTCCTCCTCTCTCTTAGTCTAACATTTTTCCCCTTAGTCGAGCACACCTTCTTTCTTCGCCTTCCTTCTTCCTTCTCTCTATGCCTTTTCTTCTTATTTTGGTATCTTGGCCGAATGCCCATCTCACTTTGCTATTTTACTTTTATTTGGTAGGTGTGTTGTAATCTGTTGGATTGGACGCGATTCTCTTCTCTCATTCTAATGTTTTGTGTTTGCCGAACATCACTAGGTAAGCCTCAACTGCATTTCCTCCCCTTTCGATTCGTCACCTTGTTGAACCCTTTTCTTAGGTTATTTCTTCTTGCCGATTACTTTTGTATTTTTCTTTCAGATTAATCCCTATACTTGGTTCTGTGTGCGTTACATCTTTAGTTTGCAATTTGCTCAGACGTGTTGGTAAGTGTGGTGCAATTATGGTGGTATTACTATTACTTCAAGTACAAGTCTAATATAAAATACCGATGTCTTTTGGTGTAGGTGGTGGTCAAAGTTGGTCGGTGCATCCCTTAGGAATCTAGGGTGTGACTATTGGGGACTTTTGGTAAGAAGATCGTAATTATTTTGGAACTCCTATAGTTTCTTTTTGGATCATGGGTTAAATAACTGAGTGGTTGATCTATTAATTGTTCTTCAGGTAGAAGAGTGTTCGGAGCACGGATTAACTCCAAATCGCAACAAGTGTGCAATCACACTACTTCAATCGTAAAACGGAAAAAGCCAGAAAACTGTTACCATCGATGCCACACGGGCGTGCGCTTGTACGTGTGGTCACCTAAATGCATAAGTACGAGTATGTGACTGTAGAGACCACCATGAGCGATTTCATGGGCTTAGGTCGTTTTGGGCCTCAATGGGCTGAAATAGGCGTGTGGAGATTATTGGGCTATGCTGTATAGTTGCATGGCCAATGTCATTTATGGGCTTTGTGTGCCACACGGGCAGGCGGGCCCACATGGGCCGTGTAATGGGCTTTGGGCCCATTTTTACTATTTGCTTGTTAAGGTCACACGGGTCGCCCAAGACGACTGTGGACCTACTTTTGTGTCGGTAAGTACACTTAGATCCCATACTGATGAAATGACCGTTATACCCCTAAGAGGTAAAATGACTAATATACCCCTATGATATGTTTGACTCTATTCGAGCATGGCATTTTGCATACATGGATTATATTATGACATGACACGTGCATGGGGGTGGGTTTGATATATTTGGAGGAAGTGTATTGTACTGACAGCTCTACTGCAATTATTGGTAGCTCTACTGCAATTACTGAATAGTGTCGCAACCGGTGCTATATTTGGAGTGTAGGGATGGGTGGGTCGATTTTATCCCCACATGAAGTTTAGGGGTGGACGGAGTGGAGTGTAGAGGATGGATGGGTAGGATTTTTGTTGCATTTTTGTTATTGTTACTATAATGGGCTAAACTGAAACGGGCTTAGGCCTAAACTGTTTTGCCTACGGATTGGTTGATTATTGAAAAGGGGATTACACACTGAGTTTTCATAAATTCACCCTTCTGCTTTCCTGTGCAGGTAATCCTTAGATGGGTCGATGCTGCGAGGGACTCGATGGTGGTGACACGATTGATTTTGATTACTATCTCAGTTTTATCCTTTAAGTTACTAATTTGGGTTTTGGTTATGTAGTAAGGCCTCTTAAAGATTTATTTTTAATTTGGGGATTTTCAATTGCTTTAATTTATGACTGCTAGTAGTAGGAAAAGACAGGTTTTCAAAAAGATAACTATTTTTCGAGAACACCACATTTTATACAACACATTTTATAAGCTTCTGCAAGAGACAACATTTTAAATCAAATCGATTTTAAACATGGTGAACAATGTGTTCTAAAACCATCATTAAAAACAAGATACAAAGATAAATATGCAGAAAGGATTTTTCTTTCAAATCACATCGTGCGAAAAGCACTTCAATGTGACATTGCCAGATTCGGCCGTAGCGTCTAAGCCAAGTTCGGGGTGTTACATTTAGTGGTATCAGAGCTAGGATGTAAACCTCGGCTGTGGATTTGGGTTTCATTAAAAGTAAGAAATTTGAAAAATAGCTGTTCCAAATGATTTAGAAATGTTTTCTGGAAGTATGGTACACCAAGTCTTCGACACTGATCCTATAAGTTGTGTAGAACTATTGCTTGATTAAATTAAAAGGCCGAGGTTACTTTAGGCAATAGATTGTACGAAAATACTCTGTTAGGGTAACCTAAAACTGTAGTACGACTGAGATCTACAAAAATAAAACTTTTAATTACTGATAGTATTCTCCATAAAATATGCTGTAATAAACACTAGAATTATAAATTGATGCCTAAAACTGTTAATACAGATAAAATGCAAATTGAGATGAGCACTAGAGGTACTCGTAGAAGGAGTATAAGGGGGCCACTGTAAGAGTATGCCCAAAGATCAATCGCGAGATGGTTGTAATAACATACTTGGTTTATCATGTTTATTAATATAAGGCGTTGCCATTATTATTCTAGTTTCTTTTCTGTGTGCATAAATAAACTATTTTATAATAATGTCCTGAGAATAATATGATTATTCTCAAAAGATCCTTAGTCAAGTATTGTTATTGGCTAGGACAATAATAATGCATCAAGACTAACATGTAGTTGATTGATGATAAAGAGTTGTCATTGATATGGAGTGTCAGAATCAATGCATGAATATGTGTGTTAGAGAACAACATATTGGGTGATTCGCTATGAGTATGTTTCTTGGATTATTATGTAATTGTCACAACATTACTCATAGTGATTAATATGTATATGATCCTCATACTTGAGATCATCTTTATCCCAACAACGTGAGTTGTATATTTTGATCTGATCAAACAAACACCGTAATCGGTTGTTCTATAAAGATCGATGTTGGATATACCACAATCTATATGTTGAGGATATAGTTGATCAATATAGATAAGTCCCTCCTACATAATGGGAGTAATATCGCAGGCCACTTGATTGAGTAAGACTAGAAATGCATGGCCATGCTCAAATAAGTTGATATGAGATGTCATACTTATTTGTGTATCATAGTCTACTCGAGGTATCAAGAAACATGGGATGGACTATGCAAGTGTGACTATTCCATGACTTGTGTCCATTCCAAAGATATAGGACTTAAGGATGAATGCATGAAAGGTTAATCACAAAAGGTTATGTCGAATCATGACTTCTTGTAACTTAGGTAGCATTGATGCATTGCTAGATGCCACTCGTTGTTTGTAACAATAGAATCGTTCTAATATTACTGCTAACGTTACAAGAACCTATAGGGTCACACCCTATGGTTGAAATGAACAAGGTAAAACATAGTTGGTATATTGCTTGGTTGTCACATGAATTAAATTAATTATAGAATTAATTTAATTGGGCAATCAAATTGTTGAACATATTGTTTATGTACAAGGATGTTGTACACATAATCAGAACATAATTTTATTGATATATGAATTTAGTTCGTATATAAGTTTAAATAAATATAGTTTACCGAAATCTTTATTATAATTAATGTAATTATAATTTTTCGGTTAAACATTATTATATTTATTTGAATGATAATTATTATGTTCGGATTAATTTTAATGAATTAAAATTCGTTATAAATATATACCAATTAAGAGGGAGTTATATATAAAAAGGGTAAAAAACCCTAAAAAGAATAGATATATAACTAGCCCGAAAATATGAAAGTGGTCTAGCAGCCGTTTTAGCAAAATACTCTCTGAAAATAGTTTTTTTGGGATTTCTACCGTTCATTGTCAATCGGGTGGACTACGTAGAGGCCGACATCGGAAAAGGTTACGGCTTGGTTCGATAGTGGTTCAGCATTCCTGTTGCCTAGGCGTCGTCTACTTAGATTGAAATTTGGTAAATTGAAACCTTTTATCACCCCGATTCGTTCCTTACACATGGATCCTTGGTTTGGATCGCGGTTTTAATTTTTGCGCGCCTTGGAGGCACCGGTGTTCCAACGAGTGGTATCGAGCCACTTGTGTAATATCTGACTCGGGCTTAAATACTTGGATGATGCAATTGTATGAGATGCATGTTTCAATTTTATTATGTTATTCCTGTTTAAATCGTTTAAATAAAATCTGATAATTGTCCCTTTCGATAAGTGATTAAATGTTAATCATGATGTTATGGCCTACTCGGTTTTATGTTTTTTATTGTTAACATTAAGAAATCTGTGATGAAGCGAGGGTGACATTTACAATTTCAAAGAATAGACATCGCCGATGGAACAAGGGTTGTTCCGATATGAAACCTCAAGGATTAAAATCCTAAAAACACGATTCGTTGATAAAAGTTATCAAATCATGAGGTTTCATTTGACCGGGTTCGCGGTTCAGATTTTGCGGGCTCCGCCCGCACCACGGGATAGGGATCAAGCGGGGCGAAGATCCCCATCATCTTCCAAAGTATGTTTTGTAATAAATAAACTTAATGGGCCATAAAAGGTTGAAAGGATATTTTATAATTCACTTAGTAAAACGTTGTATAAAGTATACTATTTTTGAAATGCACGGTGTTTGAAATGTATAGTTATAGCCCGATGACCCTTTTGATAAAAGGTTGTAATTTTATAAATACGGCTTGCATGTCGTGCCTTACTACTATTCTTTTGTATTTCTCCTCTCATCTTACTCCCTCGTATGTAAAACGCGAGTTTCTGAATTTTGTAATTTGTAAAAGTTCTTTGTGGACTAGACGAGAAGGAAGATGGGCCGACCAGTGTGGATCGACATCTTGTGAAACGGCTTACACCTTTAGGTTCCCTTTTGGTTTTCCCATTGGCTTGGGTTGAACCACCATAGTTTATGGGCTATAACTATTGCATTTATTTATTGCTTTACTTATTCATGTATGAGATGCTATGGATGTCTAAAGCATGCAAATTTGGAAATAATAAACCCCATTAATTGATGAGATCAATTAAAAGATTAAATGGACTAAAGTAGACCATAATTGGTGAAATGTAACACTCTAATAAAATCCCTCTATTAAAATATTAAGTCAACATGGCCTTCCAATTTATGCCCTCGTTAAAGCCTCGATCAATACTATGTAGGTTTTGCCAAAGTGAAGTACTAGTATTTATTTTGGTTAAACGCGAAGAATAAACAAGTGATATTCGCCGGTTAAAAATTGGTTAATGACTTAACTAGGTTACTCTAATAGGATTAGAAACCTAGAGGCAAATTATTTGGATAAATCATAAGATGATTAGAACAATAGTTGTTCACCAAATTGTAGGAGTTACATATGATGTAATTAGCTAGTGTTGCTTACCTAAATAACCATAATCTTGAGAGTAAAGCCAAAGCTGACTTAAGAGGAGGTGAAATATGGATCCTTAACCCACTAGAAATACTTTCAAGAAAGTCTTTCCGAAATTAATATATGAGGGTTATTAATTTTGAAATAAAATAGTGGGAACATCTTTTAATAAAGTCCTTTTAATGATTGATATAAACTTGGTAAATTTATTCACACGCATATTTTATTGTTGTAGATATATTATGGCTGCAAACACTAATACACTCTCATTACGATCGGTCCTTGAGAAGGACAAATTGAATGGCTTGAATTTTCTTGACTGGTTTCGTAACTTGAGGATTGTCCTCAAACAAGAACGGAAATTATATGTCATTGAAAAACCACTTCTCGATGAACCACCGCTAATGCCTCGAGGGTGATAAAGATGCTTACAAGAAGCATCTCGATGAAATGGTAGACATTGGATGTCTTATGCTTGCCACTATGAATCCTGAGCTTCAAAAGCAACATGAGGATATGGTTGCTTATGATATGATCGAGCACCTGAAAGAACTATATCAAGGGCAAGCAAGGTGGGGTGTCGAAGGAAGGAAACTATTTTCATTATGGTGTGACTGGACATTGGAAGCGGAACTACCCTGTCTATCTTGAGGAAATCAAGAAGGTCAAAGCAAGCAGAACGTCTGCTTCAGGTATTTATGTTATTGATATTAATTTATCAACTACTACTTCTTGGGTATTAGATACTGGTTGTGGTTCTCATATTTGTACTTACTGCATGGGGACTACAAAGGAGTAGGACTTTGGCTAGAGGAGATGTGGACTGCGAGTTGGAAATGGAGCAAGAGTTGTTGCACAATGTGAGAACATATACTTTATCTTTGCCTAGTGGACTTGGTTTAATTTTAGAGGATTGTTATTTTGTGCCCAGTTTGACTAAAAACATTATTTCAATCTCTTGTTTAGACAAAATTGGTTTTGAGATAATAATTAAGAATAATTGTTGTTCCTTTTATCTCAATAATGTTTTCTATGGTTTAAGCATAATTGATTAATGGCCTCTATATTTTAGATCAAATGAATCCCATTTACAACATAAATACTAAAAGATCTAAAATAAATGACTCAAATCAAACTTATCTTTGGCATTGTCGTTTGGGTCACATAAGTGAGAAACGCATATCCAAACTCCATAAAGATGGTCTCTTGGATTCATTTGTTTTTGAACAATTTGAAGTATGTGAATCTTGCTTATTAGGAAAAATGACTAAATCTCCTTTTCTTGGTAAAAGTGAATGAGCTAGTGATTTATTGGGCTTAATACATTGGATGTATGTGGACCAATAAATACAAAGCGAGGTGGATTTCACTACTTCATTACTTTCACCGATGATTTAGTAGATATGGGTATGTTTATCTCATGCGCCTATAAATGAGGCCCTTGAAAAGTTCAAGGAATTCAAAAATGAAGTACAAAATCAACTAGGAAAAACTATTAAGACACTTCGATCTGATCGAGGTGGAGAGTATTTGAGCCTAGAGTTTGATGATCTTTTGAAGGAATGTGGGATTGTCTCACAACTTACTCCTCCTGGTACTCCTCAATGGAATAGAGTTTCGAGAGAAGAAATCGAACTTTATTAGACATGGTTCGATCCATGATGAGTCATCTTGATCACCGACTTCCTTTTGGGGACATGCACTTGAAACAGCTATTTTCACACTAAATCGTGTTCCATCTAAATCGGTTCAAAAGACGCCATATGAGATGTGGACTAGGAAACGTCCCAGTATGTCTTTTATGAAAATTTGGGGTTGCGAAGCTTATGTTAAACGCCGACGTCTACTAAGCTTGAACCCAAATCGGCAGTGTGTCTTTGTGGGGAGGTAGAAAGAAACCAAAGGATATTATTTCTTTAATCCCACTGAGAACAAAGTGTTTGTTGCTCGGACTGGTGTCTTCCTAGAGAGAGAATTTGTTTCTAAAAAAGGAAGTGGGAGAAAGATTGAACTTGAAGAAATCCAAGAATCACAAGATACCACTAAACCAGAGAGATAGAACAACAAACAAATTCCACAAGAAATTGAGGAACAAGTAACTGCTGTAGAAACACAACCACCGTGTAGATCTTTAAGAGAACGCCATGCACCTGAGAGATATGGATTTCTCTTTACAACGCATGGTGACATTCTTCTTATAGATCAAGATGAGCCTAGGACTTATCAAGAAGCGGTGACGAGCCCAGACTCTGAGAAATGGCTTGAGGCCATGAGATCTGAGATGGATTCCATGTATGAAAACCAAGTTTGGACATTGGTTGACCCACCCGAAGGGGTTAAACCTATAGGGTGCAAGTGGGTTTTCAAAAAGAAAACCGACATGGATGGTAATGTACAAACATACAAGGGGCAATTAGTCGCTAAAGGTTTTCGCCAATTTCATGGTGTTGACTATGATGAAACCTTTTCTCCTGTAGCTATGTTTAAATCCATCAGGATCTTGCTCGCCATAGCTGCATTTCATGATTATGAAATCTGGCAGATGGATGTCAAAACAGCTTTCCTTAATGGGAAACTTGAAGAGGATGTGTATATGACACAACCTGAAGGTTTTGTCGATCCAAAGGATGCTGGAAAGATATGTAAGTTACAAAGATCCATTTATGGATTAAAGCAAGCTTCTCGAAGTTGGAATCTTCGTTTTAATGATGCAATCAAAGAGTTTGGTTTTATCAAAAATGAAGATGAGCCATGTGTTTACAAGAAAGTTAGTGGGAACACAATCACATTCTTGGTACTGTATGTGGATGACATACTTATCATGGGCAATGACATACCTACCTTACAGTCTATTAAGACTTGGTTCGGAAGTTGTTTTTCTATGAAGGACTTGGGCAAAGCCACTTACATCTTAGGAGTCAAGATCTATAGAGATAGATCAAGACGACTACTAGGTCTAAGTCAAGGTACATATATAGATAAAGTATTGAAAAGGTTCAATATGGAAGAATCTAAGAGAGGATTCCTACCTATGAGACATGGTATTTCACTCTTGAAGGAAATGTCTCCTTCAACTCCACAAGAGAGAGAACGCATGAGTAAAATTCCATATGCTTACGCTATTGGATCTATCATGTATGCCATGTTATGTACCCGTCCAGATGTCTCATATGCCTTAAGTATGACGAGCAGGTACCAAGTAGATCCCGGTGAAGGTCACTGGACCACAGTCAAGAATATCCTTAAGTACTTAAGAAGAACTAAGGATACGCTCCTAATATATGAAGGTGAGGAAGAGTTAAGTGTAAAAGGTTACGCGATGCGACTTCCAAACCGATAAGGATGATTCTCGATCGCAATCGGGTTTTGTGTTTTGCCTTAATGGTGGTCTTTGTGAGCTGGAAGAGTTCAAAGCAAAGTACTGATGTCGATTCTACAACAGAGGCTAAGTATATTGCAAATGCTAGTGAGGCAAAGAAAAGAAGCGGTTTGGATCAAGAAGTTCATTCATTGAACTAGGGGTTGTGCCTAGCATATCAGATGCTATAGAACTCCGATGTGATAACAATGGAGCCATTGCACAAGAAAAAGAACCCAGATCTCACCAACGATCCAAACATATACTTAGGCGCTACCATCTTATTCGAGAGATTATCGATCGAGGGGATGTAGAGATATGCAGAGTACCTACGGATGATAACATTGCTGATCCTCGACTAAGCCTCGACACGCCAGGAAGCATGATCGTCACACTAAGTCACTTGGTATTAGATATATAAGTGATTGGTCTTAGTGCTAGTGGGAGATTGTAAGAGTATGCCCAAAGATCAATCGCGAGATGGTTGTAATAACATACTTGGTTTATCATGTTTATTAATATAAGGCGTTGCCATTATTATTCTAGTTTCTTTTCTGTGTGCATAAATAAACTATTTTATAATAATGTCACGAGAATAATATGATTATTCTCAAAAGATCCTTAGTCAAGTATTGTTATTGGCTAGGACAATAATAATGCATCAAGACTAACATGTAGTTGATTGATGATAAAGAGTTGTCATTGATATGGAGTGTCGAATCAATGCATGAATATGTGTGTTAGAGAACAACATATTGGGTGACCCGCTATGAATATGTTTCTTGGATTATTATGTAATTGTTACAACATTACTCATAGTGATTAATATGTATATGATCCTCATACTTGAGATCATCTTTATCCCAACATCGTGAGTTGTATATTTTGATACTGATCAAACAAACACCGTGAATCGGGTTGTTCTATAAAGACCGATGTTGGATATACCATAATCTATGTTGAGGATATAGTTGATCAATATAGGATAAGTCCCTCCTACATAATGGGAGTAATATCTCGTGCCACTTGATTGAGTAAGGCTAGAAATGCATGGCCATGCTCAAATAAGTTGATATGAGATGTCATACTTATTTGTGTATCATAGTCTACTAGAGGTATCAAGAAACATGGGATGGACTATGCAAGTGTGACTATTCCATGACTTGTGTCCATTCCAAAGATATAGGACTTAAGGATGAATGCATGAAAGGTTAATCACAAAAGGTTATGTCGAATCATGACTTCTTGTAACTTAGGTAGCATTGATGCATTGCTAGATGCCACTCGTTGTTTGTAACATTAGAATCGTTCTAATATTATCGCTAACGTTACAAGAACCTATAGGGTCACACCCTATGGTTGAAATGAACAAGGTAAAACATAGTTGGTATATTGCTTTGGTTGTCACATGAATTAAATTAATTATAGAATTAATTTAATTGGGCAATCAAATTGTTGAACATCTTGTTTATGTACAAGGATGTTGTACACATAATCGAACATAATTTTATTGATATATGAATTTAGTTCAGTATATAAGTTTAAATAAATATAGTTTATCAAATCTTTATTATAATTAATGTAATTATAATTTTTGGTTAAACATTATTATATTTATTTGAATGATAATTATTATGTTCGGATTAATTTTAATGAATTAAAATTCGTTATAAATATATACCAATTAAGAGGAGTTATATATAAAAAGGGTAAAAACCCTAAAAAGAATAGATATATAACTAGCCAGAAAATATGAAAGTGGTCTAGCAAATTGTTTTAGCAAAATACTCTCTGAAAATAGTTTTTTGGGATTTCTACCGTTCATTGTCAATCGGGTGGACTACGTGAGAGGCCGACACGAGTAAAAGGTTATGGCTTGGTTCGATAGTGGTTCAAACATTTCGTTGCCTAGGCGTCATTGTCTACTCAGATTGAAATTTGAAGAAATTGAAACCTTTTTATCACCCCGATTCGCTCCTTACACATGGATCCTTGGTTTGGATCGCCGGTTTTTAATTTTTCGCTGCGCCTTGGAGGCACCGGTGTTCCAACAGCCATGACAGAGGCCGTGGAAGTGCATGGGCTAGGTCTTCGGCATCGGTCCACATGCCTAACGTTGAAGCTAGAGAGGTACCGACATCACTTGAAACTGAGACTGGGTCTCACGATCGAGTGGCTGGGGATGACGCACTATCCCAAGCTATGCTGAGAATTCTAGAAAGGGTCGCGGGGCCCAATATTGGTACTGTGGGCCATGGATCGGTTATAGAACGACTTCGATCCAATAGGGCTGAAATTTTTAGGGGTATCGTTGGAGTTGCCCCTAATGTGGCTGAATATTAGATGGAGGCCACTGAGAGGATCATGGATGACCTCGACTACACCTCTGAGCAAAAACTGAAAGGTGCAGTGTCTTTGTTGCGAGATGAAGCCTATCAATGGTGGCTTACTGTTAAAGAGGGAACTCAGCCTGACCGATTGACTTGGGAATTTTTCAAGGCTGCCTTCCAAGGAAAGTACGTGGGCACTAGTTTTGTGGACACCCGGAGGAGTGAATTCCTTAATTTAACTCAGGGGGATAAGTTTGTGGTATGAGGCGAAATTTCTGCGTTTGAGCAATTATGCGTGGGGCATGGTAGCAACTGAGTATGAACGCTGCGTGCATTTTGAGGACGGCCTCAGAGATAATTTACTAGTTCTTTTAGCTCCACAGAGGGAGTGAGATTTTGCTGTGTTAGTGGAAAAGGCGAAGATCGCTGAAGATGTGAAGCGCGCTGAGCGCCAAAACCGTGAGAAGGGTAGGAACAAGAGGGATTTGGAGCCCTCAAGTTCATTTTAGAGGCCTAAGAAAAAGGCTAGAGTTGATGGGTCGGTCAGAGTTGGGCCCCCTGTTGTTGCTTTTGGGTCGCAGCCTTGTACTGTTTGTGAGAAACACCATCAGGACAAGTGCTGGGTATGGATAGGGGCATGTTTGAAGTGTGGGTCTTTGGAGCATTACGTCAGGGATTGTCCATGTAGGCTCGATCAGATGCAAGCTACTGGTATGGGTACTGTTCAGCCGCTGAGAGGTGTTTAGCAGCCACCGAGAGGCCATGGTCAGGCCAAGGGTGGAAATGGTATGAGCCGTGGCTGTAGAGCACCGAGCAAAGGTGTTGGTCACACTGAGGCTAGGTAGTCAGCCCTAGTTTATGTTGCTCGTCGCTGAGAGGATGGAGATGCCCTAGATGTTATTATGGGTATGTTTTTAATTTTTAGTGTACCTTATACTACATTGATAGATATAGGATCTACCCATTCCTATGTTGCCTGTACTATTACTAAGAACTTGGGGATTCCGATTGAGAATACTTCGAATGGAATTACTATATTGAGTCCGTTGGGGCAGTCCATTAGTGTTAATAAATTGTTTAGAGATTTTCCTTTAGAGGTACAAGGGTTTATCTTTCCGATAGATCTAATGGAACTTCCTTTTAGAGAGTTTGATTTGATACTGGGCATGGACTGGTTTGTTAAACACTGAGTAAGTTTAAACTAAGCCACTAAACAGGTAGTACTGAGAACTTAGAAAGACGAGGAGGTAGTGGTAATTGGGGAACTACGGAATTACTTGAGTAATGTGATTTTTGCACTTAGAGTTGAGAAATTGGTTCATAAGGGTTGTGAGACGTTCTTGCCCTACGTAAGTGTTTTAGATGTTGGGGACTCTTCAGTAAAGGATATCAAGACTGTTAGGGATATTTTGGACGTCTTTCCCAATGAGCTACCTGGGTTACCTCCAAACTGTGAAGTTGAATTTAGGATTGAGCTCCTGCCTGGTACAGCTCCATTGTCCATCGTCCTTTACAGAATGGCACCGAAGGAGCTTGTAGAACTCAAAGCTCAAATTCAAGAGATACTAGATCGAGGGTTCATCCACCTAGTGTGTCTCCGTGGAGAGCACCGGTGTTGTTTGTGAAAAAGAAGGATGGATCCATGCAAATGTGCATCGACTACCTGCAACTGAATAAATTGACTATTAAGAATAAGTACCCTCTATCGAATATTGATGATATATTCGACCAGTTTCATGGAGTGTCGATTTTCTCAAAAACTGATCTTCGATCTGGGTACCATCAATTGAGGGTCAAAGAGACTAATGTGCATAAGACGGTGTTTAGGACTCGGTATGGTCATTACAAGTTCCTAGTGATGTCGTTTGGATTGACGAATGCATCAGCGGCTTTTATGGATCTGATAAACCGTGTGTTCCAACCCTATCTGGATCGGTTCGTAGTGGTGTTTATAGATGATATTCTGGTGTATTCAAAGACCAAGGTTGAGCACGATGAACATCTCCGAGTGGTTCTGTAGATTTTGAGAGAAGAAGCAATTGTACGCCAAGTTAAGTAAGTGTTAATTTTGGTTACGAGAGGTGACATTTCTAGGTCATATGGTATCTGCAGAGGGGATTAGGGTTGATCCTTGAAAAATTGAGGTTATTTTGGATTGGAAGCAGCCTAAGATTGTATAAGATATTCATAGTTTTCTGGGACTAGCTGGGTACTATCGAAGATTCGTTGAGGGTTTCTCACTGATTGTTGCGCCCTTAACTAAGCTGTTACGTAAGGGCGTGCCATTTATCTACACTGACACGCAGCAAGAGAGCTTTGAGAAGCTCAAGAAAGTTCTGACTGAGGCTTCCATCTTAATACAGCCAGAGTCTGGGAAAGAATTCACTATCTACAGCGATGCATTACATGTTGGTTTAGGATGTGTGTTGATGCAAGAGGGTAAGGTGGTAGCTTATGCGTCATGTTAGCTTAAGACGCATGAGGCGAGCTATTCAACGCATGACTTGGAATTGGCTACGATGGTATTCGCTCTAAAAATTTGGAGGCATTACTTGTACGGTGAGAAGTGTGTCATATACATAGATCACAAGAGCCTCAAGTATCTCCTCACTCAGAAGGAGCTAAACCTTAGGCAGCGTAGGTGGATTGAGCTACTTAAGGATTATGATTATTCGATTGAATATCATCCTGGTAAGGCTAATATGGTAGCCGACGCACTGAGTCGTAGAATGGTGGTTAATTTGAGGGCGATGTTCGCTCGTCTCAGCTTGTTCGATGATGGTAGTCTATTAGCCGAACTTCAATTTAAACTGATGTGGACGGAACAAATTAAGGGTAAACAGTTGAAGGATGAGTCATTGGGTCCTCGATTTCGACAGATAAAGAGTGGGAAAGCTTCAGATTTTGGACTAAACGACGAAGGGGTACTGTGTTTCCGTGGGAGAGTCTGTGTATCTAAGGATACAGAGTTGAGGCAGTCTATACTGCGAGAGGCGAATAGTAGCCCTTATGCTATGCATCCAGGTGAAAATAAGATGTACAAAGATCTTCGTGAGGTATATTGGTGGCCAGGGCTTAAGCGTGATGTGACTGACTTTGTGGGAAAATGCCTGACTTGCCAACAGGTTAAAGCAGAACATCAATTGCCTTCTGGGTTTCTTCAACCAGTTAAGATTCCATTGTGGTAGTGGGAGAGAGTGACCATGGATTTTGCTGGTGGGCTGCCCTTAACGCCTTGTAAGAAAGATTTAGTATGGGTCATCATGGATTAGTTGACCAAAACTGCCCATTTCATATCAGTTTGCACAGATTATTCTTTGCAGAAACTGGCTAAGTTGTATGTATCCGAGATAGTGCGATTGCATAGGGTACCGGTCTCTATAATATCTTATAGAGATCCTCGCTTCACGTCTCATTTTTGGAAGAAGCTACATGAAGCACTGGGTACAAGATTAGATTTCAGTACTACGTTCCATCCTCAGACAGATGGTCAATCAGAGAGGGTGATTCAGATATTGGAGGACTTGTTAAAAAGTTGTGTAATAGATTTTCAAGGCAGTTGGGAGGACTACTTGCCGTTGGCAGAGTTAGCATATAAAAATAGCTATCAATCTAGCATTCGGATGGCACCTTACGAGGCATTATATGGTCGTAGGTGTTGTACACTTTTTTTTAGACTGAGTTAGCCGAGCGGGATGTTCTGGGTCCTGAGTTGGTTTCTGATACTGAGGATAAAGTTAGATTAATTCGAGATAGACTGAAAGTAGCATCAGACAGATAGAAGTCGTATGCGGATTTGAAGCATAAGGAGATTGAGTATTCTGTGAGAGACTTAGTTTTTCTCAAGGTCTCACCATGGAAGAAGGTACTGAGGTTTGGTAGGAAGGGCAAGCTAAGCCCTACGTTCATTGGGCCATACTGCATACTAAAACATGTGGGACCGGTTGCCTATCAACTTGAGTTACCTTTAGAGTTGGACCAGATTCATGATGTGTTCCATGTCTCTATGTTGAGGCGATATCATTCTGATCCTACACACATCGTCTCAACTGAGGAGATTGAGGTTAGGCCAGATCTAACCTTTGAGGAGGAGCCTGTTCAAATTTTGGATCATGATGTGAAAATTCTGAGGAGAAAATATGTTCTATTGGTTAAGGTGCTATGGCGTAATCACAAGAGACGATGAGGCAATAATACTCTCATTTGTTTTGAGCAGGTAAATTTCGAGGATGAAATTTTTCTTTAGAAGGGTAGAATTGTAACGCCCTAAATCCCAAAAACCCTGTTAAAATTATTTTTGGTGTATTTATGTTATGGATGTGTGTCTGCCTTAGTGGTTTAGTGCTCAAGGAGTGTTTGAGAAGTCATGGGTTCAAGCCTTGGCTTCAGCAAATTTTTGCTCCTTATTGAGTAAACCCTTGTCTTCTGCTAGTAGACTTTTAAATTAAAATGAGTAAAACAAGACAATGTAATGCCTGCTAGCTTAGTGGTAATGGCGTGTAGAGTGTGCCTAGAGGCCTTGAGTTCGAGCTTTCCTATGTGTAAAGGAGTTATATTTTGCTGCTCTCGCAAGGTAGGAAGTTGGGGTTGACCGAAACTCTGATGATAGAGTGGTTGAGTGGGGAGTGAATAGCCGAAATTGAGGAGAGAATGGTGGGATGGGATTGAGGAGTTATCAGTTGAGAGATATGGGGAAGATTTGGTAGAGGAAAATAAGGGATTTGAGAATAGAGGGGTTGTTGTGCCGAAATGGGATGCTCCTCAACCTTGAGGGTTGAATTGGTGTATCTAGTCATTCGGCCATACTCCTAGTGCCAAAAGTGTGAGTGAGCTATTTCTATTTCGTTTCGATAATAATTTTTTTCCTTCCCTCTCGATTTTTTTGTTTCGGTATTCTCCCCCTTGGCACACTTCTTTTGTGACCACCTCGATATTACTTCTTTCCTATTCTCTTCTCTCTTGTAATCAAAGCTTTCTTGGTCGAATATCCCTGTCTTGGTGGTAAGCCGACTCCTTTCCTCCTCTCCCTTAGTCCAACGTTTTTCCCCGTGGTTGAGCACACATTCTTTCATCGCCTTCCCTTTTCCCTTCTCTCTATGCCTTTTCTTCTCATTTTGGTATCTTGGTCGAATGCCCATCTCACTTTGTTATTTTACTTTCATTTGGTAGGTGTGTTGTGATCTGTTGGGTTGGACGTGATTCTCTTCTCTCATTCTAATGTTTTGTGTTGGCCGAACATCTCTAGGTATGCCTCAATTGCATTTCCTCCCCTTTCGATTTGTCACCTTGTTGATCCCTCTTCCTGGGCTATTTCTTCTTGCCAATTACTTCTCTAATTTCCTTTCAGATTAATCCCTATACGTGGTTCTGTGTGCGTTACATCTTTAGTTTGCAATCTAATCAGACGTGTTGGTAAGTGTGGTGCGATTATGGTGGTATTATTATTACTTCAAGTGCGAGTCGAATATAGAAGAGCGATGACTTTTGGTGTAGGTTGTGGTCAAAGTTGGTCGGCACATTCCCTAGGAATCTAGGGTGCGACTATTGGGGACTTTTGGCAAGAAGATCATAATTATTTTGGAACTCCATTAGTTTCCTTTTGGATCATGGATTAAATAACTGAGTGGTCGATCTATTAATTGTTCTTCAAGTACAAGAGTGCTCAGAGCATAGATTAACTCCAAATCGTAACAGGTGTGTAATCACACTACTTCAATCGTAAAACGACAAAAGACAAAAAATTATTGCCATCGATGCCGCACAGGCGTGCGCTCGCTCGTGTGGCCACCTAAACTCATAAGCGCGAGCATGTGACTGTAGAGACCACCATGAGCGATTTCGTGGGCTTAGGTCGTTTTGGGCCTCTATGGGCCGTGAGGGCCCCACGAGCACATGGGTCCTACACGGGTAAACTACACGGATGTGTGGAGATTATTAGGCTAGGCTGTGTAGTTGCACGGCCAAGGTCATTTATGGACTTTATGGGCCACATGGGCAGGTAGGCCCACATGGGCCCTGTAATAGGCTTTGGGTCCATTTCCACTATTTGATTATTAAGGTCGCACGAGTCGCCCAAGACGACTTTGGACCTACTGTTGGGTCGGTAAGTACACTTAGACCTCATACCGATAAAATGACCGTTATACCCCTAAGAGGTAAAATGACTAATATACCCCTATGATATGTTTGACTGTATTCGAGCATGACATTTTGCATACACGGATTATATTATGACATGACATGTGCATGGGGGTGGGTTTGATATATTTGGAGTGTAACGCCCTGATTTTCGAGATCTTTCAGGATTTCTGTGAGTTTTGGTGAATCTTGATTTTTGGTATGATCTGGTTGTATAAATCATGTTTAAGAATGTTAGTGGGCCTCTAGAAGGCCCAAGTCTAAGTTAAAACCTGATAGATTTAATAAATTTTGATTTTAAAAGAGAATGGGGTTCTGGTGTATTGGGCTTTTAAGATTAAATCGGTAGAATAGGCCACAAGAAGACCTGTGGTAAAGTGGCAGGGTGACGCCATTGAGGTGCTAAAAGGTGGCGTGTAGAAGTCAAGGGAGAGCTAAGGTTCAAGTCACAAGGTAAGCAAATAAAGGTATTTTTTTTTATAAGCAGGAATGGTATGTGATGGAACTTAGGTGAAACTCTGTCAAGAAGAGTTTGAGTTGTTCAGGGGATTGAGTAAAGGAGGGATAAGGGGAGAAAATCAAGGATTCTGAGTAGGAAACAAGAGTTGGCCGTATAGGGGACTCTATATGTGCAAATTAGGCTAGGTCCCTTAGTGATTGAAATCTCGGCATTTGGGTTAATGGTTGCCGAATTCTTTTTGTGCATTTTTGAGATTTGTTTGGTCATTCTCCTGTTTTGCCGAAATAGGGTAGGTTGCTTTAGGTTCTTCTCTTTTTCTTTCTTTTGCTAGAAGCCAGAACCTACATTCTACACTTGTGTCAACTTGTGTAAAACAAAAACTATCATCCTTCTTTTCTCCAAAACTGAATTCTCTTATCTTCTCCCCTCTTCTTTTCTCTTTTCTTATCGACCCTCATCTTCTTCACCTTTGTTTTCCCTCAAAACCAAATACCTGCTGTCGATTTCTCCTTAGCCGAACCTATATCCTCTATATTTCTCTTCTTCTGTTCCTCATTAACCCCTATCAAAGCTAGTTAGCCGAATCCCCTTTGAAGCCGAACCTATCATTCTTTCTTTCAAACTGAAACTTTTCTACACTGAGATACTTTAGAAGCTGAATCTTTGATTATACTTTTTTCTTCTTGTGCGGTGGTTGGATCTCCAGTAGATCGGGAGCTGTGTCATAACGTTTTAGGTAAGTGCTCGAATCTTTCATTAGTTACTCATGTTTTAAGGTAAAAGCCGAAATCCCTATTAACTAGGGGTGGCTAAAGTTTGGACTAAGGGCGTATTGGCTTCTTTCTTTTGGTTTTGTGTGCACTAGTGTGGACAAGGGGACATTCAGCAAAGGGCTATGAAAGTTAACACTGATGGACATCTAGATCTAGTCCAAATTTCGGCAAAGGTAAGAACTTTAGGGCCTAAGGCGTTAATGGCCGAATATGGTAAGGATTCTAATACATGATAGTTATCGACTTGTAGTCTAACATATGGGTAACCGATTGTAGGATATCGTAAGGGGATCCTGTCATCAATTCGTCGCAAGACAGGTGTGTAAACGACACCCACTTATAGACTAGATTGGCAAAAGTCGAAAAGCCAAAATACTGAAGAGCCGGCATTTTGTGGACTTGCGAGCGTTCGAGCGCTCGTGAGATAGTTGTTTGTTAATCCTAGAAATCTCAAGCGGTAAGATTGTAGAGTGCGCAATTTCGTGCACTTCGGTATACTTGGGCTTAATGGGCCAAAATCGGGTTAATGGGCCAACGGGCCAATTCGGTAAAAACGCTCAGTAAGTGTTTCTGTTAATACGGTAATGGCTGTAATATGCATGAAAACCCTAAAAATAGTAAATTTACTAAAATACCCCTAAGTATGAAAATTACCATTATACCCCTAGGTGCAAAGTGACCGTTATACCCCTAAGGTTAATTTTGCCTGGAATGCATGATATTCTGATTCTGTATGTTGTATGCCATGACATGTATATCTGTTGCATGGGATATGAGTTATATTGATGGAGGAAGAATTCTGGTGGCTATGCCACAAATATCTGTTCTGGTGGCTCTTCCACATAAATCTATATCTGGTGACTTTGTCACAATATCTGTTCTGGTAGCCATGCTGCAAATTCTGTGGTGTGTAGCGGATAGGTGGGTCGATTTGTCTCCCCACATGGTGGATGGTTGGTACGGGGGTGTATACGGATGGATATGGGTTGGGTTTTCTGCATATATGATATATCTATTTTATATCTGTTATGGGCCTATAGGCTTCATTCTGAATTCTGTATAGGGCTAAGGCCCAACTTAATCTGTTTCTGTGGTTTGAACTGATTTGGACTATGGTTGGGTTATTTTACACACTGAGTTTTCCAAACTCACCCCTTAATTTCATCCATGCAGGAAATCCCCAACCATAATGGACTTGGAGCTGTGAAGGATTCGGAGTGGCCACCTGTTCTAAAAAATTCGATTCTCTTCATGTGTTTTGACCAGCCTTTATTTTCTTCAATTGTTTAGGGTTTTAAGTTGTAATAAGGCCGCTCATAAATTTTATGGTTTTATTAACTGCTTTACTTATACTCGATTTAAAGTATTAGATTTAGGTTGTGTGGGTTTTTGTTCAAAGTTAATAAACATTTCCAAACACAACGAGCGTAACAAATGGATAACCTAAAGTCTTAATTAATCGGTGTTTTTCTCTTAGTCAACAATTAACCATTGTTTGACAAAATCACGCTGATTACCTTAAGCCAGGAACACAATCAACCGTAAGTCAATGTGACACGTCAGAGTTGACCATAATGTCTATGTTGGGTTTGGGGTGTTACATTTAGTGGTATCAGAGCAGGGTTACAACAACTCGGCTGTGGAATGGGTCTACTAAGAATAAAAAAATATTTTTTTGGAAATTTTAAATAAAACAAAGATCTTTCGAAAATCGCTCTGGGAATTTTTTGTACAATAAATGATTTCAAAAAAATTGCAAATCTGGTTTTCTAAAATTTGGATTCCGAGAAGGTGGCACATCGAATCTCCGACTCAAGTTTATAAGTATTATACTGAATTTTTCTGAATGTTTCTGAATTATCAGCTATATGCCTATACTGAAACCCTATTATGATACTCTGGTTAGGGTGATACTGAAACTGTAGGAATTTTGACAAGTAGACTAAGACTGTAGCTAGGTTACAACTCCAAGGAAAACAAACTCTAAATTACTATCTGTTCATAAAACATCTGTAATAAACACTGAAATATTTAATTGATGCATAAAATTCACAAACAGATAATACGATATGAGTACAAGAGCAGCTCGTGCAAGAGGCTGTGGACGTGGCCGAGGTAATGTACGGGCTGGATCTTCATCTTCAGGACATATGCCGACGACAGATGCACCGGTACCACCGACAACAGAAAAGGAGTCTCATGATCGAGGTGCTGGGGATGACACTCTATCTCAGGCAATGCTTCGTGTTCTGGAAAGGGTTGCAGGGGCAAGTACGGGTAACGAAATTTGAGGATCTATTTCTGAGCGACTCCGGGCTAATGGAGTGGAGATTTTTAGGGGCGTATCTGGTGTAGCCCCGAATGTGGCTGAATATTGGTTAGAGGCCATGGAACGGATTATGGATGATTTGGACTGTTCCGCAGAGTAGAAGCTGAAGGGAACCATATCATTGCTACAAGATGAGGCTTATCAGTGGTGGCTTACTGTGAGAGATGGGACCTCAGTTGACAGGGTGACTTGGGAGCTGTTTAAGACGGCCTTCAAGGGAAAATATGTTGGGGCGAGTTATATGGATGCCCGCAGAAAATAATTTCTGAATCTGGTTCAAGGGGGTAAGACACTTGCTAAGTACGAGGCTGAGTTTCTGAGGCTGAGTCGGTATGCCGTAGGGATAGTCGCTACAGAGTATGAACGTAGTGTGCGCTTCGAGGATGGTCTTAGAGATGAACTTTGAGTGTTGATTGCTCCACAGAGGGAGCGTGACTTTGCTGCTTTGGTGGAAAAAGCTAAGATAGCTGAGGAGGTGAAGCGTACTGAAAGACAGAATTGTGAGAAGGATCAGAACCGTTTTCGGAGGGATTTAGGACCTTTGGGTGGTGCAAATAGGAATGTTAAAAGAGCAATAGTGGAAGGGCTAGTTCGAGTAGTTCCGATGAATGTTGCTAGGCTGCAAGTTTGTGGAGACTGTGGTAAGGTACATCTGGGTGAGTGTAGGAGACGTTCTGGTGCTTGTTTTCGGTGCGGATCTATGGAGCATAAAGTCAAGGATTGTCCTCAGAAAATAGATCAGGTTCAAGTTGCAGAATAGAGGGTTGGTCAACCAGTGAGAGGTGGACCACAACTGCCGAGAGGACGTGGACAAGGTAGGGGCGGTAATGGAAATGGTCATGGTCGAAGAGCACCTGGCAGGGGTGCCAGAAATGCTGAGGCTCATCAGCCAGTGTTGGTATATGCAGCTCATCGTCGAGAGGAGGGGGATGCACCCGACGTCATAACTGGTATGTTCTTGATTTCTAGCATGCCGTACACTGCATTGATAGATATTGGATCTACTCATTCGTATGCTGCATGTGTCATATCTGGGTCGTTGGGTGTGCACTCTAAGGAGACTGTGAGTAGGGTATCGGTACTAAGTCCTTTGGGCCACTCGGTTAGGGTAGACAAACTATATAGAGACGTGCCTTTAGAAACTCAAGGTAAGATTTTCTCTGGAGACTTGATGGAGTTACCGTTCAGAGAATTCGACCTCATTCTGGGAATGGACTAGCTTGTTAAGCATAGGGCAACTCTAGCTTGTGCTGCTAAGCGAATGGTGTTAAAGACCACGGAGGGTGAGGAGGTTATGGTGTTAGGTGAGAAAAGGAATTATTTGTCTAATGTGGTGTCGGCATTGAGAGCCGAGAAGTGGATTCATAAGGGTTGTGAGGCTTATTTGGCATTTGTATGTCAGTCAGAGACTGAGGGTCTGACGGTGGATAAGGTTAGAACCGTTAAGGAATTCCAAGATGTTTTTCAGAGGAGCTTCCGGGATTGCCTTTGAACCGAGAAGTCGAGTTTGGGATCGACTTGTTTCCTGGAACGGCACCAGTGTCCATCGCACCATACAGGATGGCACTGAAAGAGTTAGTGGAGCTAAAAGCACAGATTCAAGAGTTGTTGGATAGAGGCTTTATTAGGCCGAGTGTGTCTCCGTGGGGAGCATCAGTGTTGTTTGTGAAAAAAAGGGATGGGACGATGCAGATGTGCATCGATTATCGGCTGTTGAACAAACTGACAATTAAGAATAAGTACCCTCTGTAACACCCCAGACCCGGCCCAGACGTTATGGCCAGATCTGACATGTCACATGGACTTACGACTTAGTATGCATTCGTTGGTTTAAGTGATTAGGGTGGTCTTTGTAAAAACAACAATTGAATGAAAAGCTGGTTTATCAATATTTAGGCTATCCATTTGTCGTGCTTGCTGAGTCTTGAAAACGTTCATTAATTTTGAAAACCCGCGCCGCCTAACACTAGCAGTTTCGATATAGTATAAATATAATCAGAAAATATAAACCATAGCGGAAAGAGAAATTTATATAGCGACCTTATTACAACTTAAAACCCAAAATTAAATCAGAATATAAAAATAATAAAAATAAACTAACTTAGAAAAAAACCAACTTTGCAGATGATGCGGCCACTCCAAATCCCTCACAGCTCCAAGCCCACTATGGTTGGAGATTTCCTGCAGAGATGAAAATAAAGGGTGAGTTTGGTAAACTCAGTGTGTAACATAACCCAACCATAGCCCAAACCAGATCAAACCTCAGAGTCAGACTTATTTCGGCCTTGGCCCAGTACAGAAATCAGAATGAAACTCATAGGCCCATAGCAGATACAGAATAAATATATCATGAATGTAGAAATCCCAACCCAAAGCCATCCATAACACCCCTGTACCAGCCTTACACCATATAGGGAGACTACTCGACCCACCCAACCGCTACATACCACAGAAATTGCAGTGAGGCTGCCAAATATTGTGACGAAGTCACCAGATACAGATATTGTGGCGAGGCCACCAGAACAGATATATATGTTTATATATGTGGCGGAAGCCACGAGATTGCAAATGAAGGTTGCGGATATTGTGATTGAAGTCACTGAGAACATATATATATATATATATATATATATATATATGTGGCGAGGCCACCAAATTGCAATGAGGTGGCGCTGTAACGCTTCCTCCATCAATATAAACCCATGTCCTGTGCAAATGAATAATATGTCATGGCATACGCATACGTAAAACAGAACATCATACTTTACAGATAAAATGAAATATCCCTAGGGGTAAAATCATAATTTTCATGTATAAGGGTATTTCAGTAATTACTACCTATTGCTAGGGTTTCATGCTCATTCTAACATTTACCAAGTAATCAGAAGTACTTACCTCGTCTTTTTACCAAAGTGGGCATGTTGGCCCATTGGCCCGTTTTCGGCCCATTAAGCCCAAATATACCGTTGTGCACGAAAATGCACACTCTGCACTCTAATCATCCAAATGCACCATATTCATTAACAACTGTCTCACGAGCACTCGCACGCTCGTGAGTTCACAAAATACCAATGTTTCGGTATTTCGGCTTTTACCGATTTAGTTTAAGGAAGGGTGTCGTTACACACCTGGTTGATGACGATTGATGACGATATCTCCTACGCGATAAGCCTACGATCAATCACTAACACATTAGACTTACGAATTAACGATAACTACCATAAATCCACGTCAACTAACCTAATCATCACACAAGTTAGTCATTTACGCACGAGGGGCAAAATAGTCATTTTACCCTCCAGGGGTAAATCGGTAGTCCTACCCTATAGGGGTATTTTAGTAATTCTACAACTTATCCACTTGGGCCTACGGACCCATTGGGACTACATGACCCATTTCAGCCCATCGCGGCCCGAAATAGCCGTCCTACTGCTAGAGTAATGAGAAATACACACATGATATGAGACTGGAGTTAATTCGCACTCCCACACTCTTAGCTGATGCCCAACCCAAACGAGCAAGCCACCAAGTGAAAGGGATCAGCCTAGAAGGGTATGCCAACTCTCCTCATGGTTTGCTCTATTTAAAGCCAGCTCTCCATCTACTCTTATGTTAGCTTCCCGATGTGGGATCCCTCCAACATCAGAGTTTAAAACCAACACCAACTATTGCCGTCCCAACATAACAAAATAATCAACCTTTGCATTCCAAGGGATTCGAACCAAAGTCCTCTCACATGCCAAATTACGCCACCACCACTAGGCCATCAACTCATTTGTGTCATAAGTCCAACACATTAAAATTTAAAGCGCACCTACTTGCTTCCAGATTTATTAAAAAGAAAAACCAAAATAAATTGCAAGAGCCAAGACTTGAACCTTGGACCCCTTGCTTCCTCTATGGCGTCACTTCCTTGTCCCCTAAGTGGCGCTACCTTGCCACTACACCACACTCCTTTTTGTGTCATCTTTTATCCCTTTACTCTTAAAAGCCCAAACACAAATTGCATCACTTGTTCTTAAAATCAAAATTCCGAAGAATACTACGGATTTAACTTATGTTTGGGCCTTCCAAAGGCCCACTAACCTACTAAAATATTTATTAACCAACCAAAACACATCCAAATTTTAAAAAAAAAATAGAAACACAGAAAACCCGAAAATTGGGCGTTACACCCTCTGCCAAGAATCGACGATCTATTTGACCAACTTAGAGGAGCTTCGGTATTCTCCAAGATCAATCTTCGATCTGGATATCATCAGTTAAGGGTCAAGGAGGTAGTTATTCATAAGACGACATTCAGGACTCGGTATGGTCATTACGAGTTTCTGGTTATGCCATTTGGACTGACGAACGCTCCTGCAGAATTCATGGATCTGATGAATCGTGTATTCCAACCACATTTGGATCGATTCATAGTCATTTTTATTGACGATATTCTGATATATTCTGAAACTGAAGAGAAGCCTGTTGAGCATCTCCGCATTGTGCTTCAAGTGTTGAGGGAGAAGGAACTTTATGCGAAATTCAGTAAGTGTGAATTCTAGTTGAGGGAGGTAACCTTCTTAGGTCATGTTGTCTCTGCTAAGGGGATCAAGGTGGACCCTCGAAAGATTGAAGCGATTCTGGAATGGAAGCCACCTAGGTCGATGTCAGAAATTCAGAGTTTCCTGGGTTTGGCGAGGTACTACAGAAGGTTTGTGGAAGGTTTTTCTATGTTGGCAGCACCATTGACAAAGCTTATAGGGAAAGGAGCACCATTTGTTTATACTGAGAAGCAGCAGGAAGCTTTTGAGAAATTGAAGAAATTTCTGACCGAGGCACTCGTATTAATTCAGCCGGAGTCTGGGAAGGATTTTATTGTGTATAGTGAGGCATCACATGTGGGTTTGGGCTGTGTGGTGATGCAAGAGGGTAAAGTGGTTGCTTATGCATCGCGACAACTTAAGCCTCACGAATTAAACTATCCTATTCACGAGTTAGAATTGGCAGCAATAATCTTTGCACTTAAGATTTGGAGACACTACTTGTACGGAGAAAGGAGTGTCATATACACGGATCATAAGAGTCTTAAGTATTTGTTGACTCAGAAGGAGCTGAACCTTAGGCAACGTAGATGGATAGAGTTGCTTAAGGATTATGACTGTTCGGTTGAGTATCACCCAGGCAAGGCTAATGTGGTAGCCAATACCCTAAGCCGTAGAGCTGTATCTGATCTAAGAGCAATGTTTGTGTAATATCCTGAATTAGGGCCTAATCGGAATAGTGGTTTCGTGACCACAAATTCGAGATAGAAATAATTATTTTATAATTATTTTGAGGTTTATGATATGATTGCATGATTTTGTGAAAACTTTGTGAAGAAATTCTATGCATAAAATGCTTAATTTGAAGTTAGGGACTAAATCGAATAAGTTGCAAAACTTGCATTTTAGAAGTTTTTAGTATGAAATTGCTTTGAAATATTAATTAGGAGGTCTTAAATAGCAATTGGACCAATTTCTAAAATTTTGGACAAAAATGGGCTTGTATATGAAAATTTTCAAAGAAATGTATTAAGGGCATTTTGGTCATTTGGATAATTAATGAAATAAAATGGGAAAAATGACACAAAATAGTCATCTTCCCCATTTAGTTGCTGCCGAATGCTCTATCTCACCATAGCTAGGGTTTCTTCAACTTTCAAGCTTCATAGTAAGTGATTCTAAGCCCTGTTTTTAATGATTTTTACGTTTTTGATATCCCGGTAGCTCGATTAAGCTTATGTTAGCAATAATTTAACCTAGGATTTATATTTGGAAAAATACCCATACGTGAAATTTGTGTATTTTGATGTTTTATGATAGAATATGAGGTTTTAAATTATGTTAGACAACTTGCACTACTCGATTTTAAGCAAAAACGAGTAAAAGGGCTTAATCGGTAAAAATACCTAATAGTCTCAAGTACATGTTAGAGTGAGAATTTGATGTTTCCATAGAAGGGAAAAGTGATCAGCATGTTGTAAAACATAAGAATAAGGAATAAAGTTTAATCCCGAGCCTAGGGGCAAAAATGTAAATATGCAAAAGTTTAGGGGTAAAATTGTAATTTTTCCAAAATTTGAATTAAGGATTAATTTGATAATGTGAGTATTAAATAAGCTAAATGTGTTATTTTAGATCAAGAAAGACGTGGAAACGACCCCAATCGAGGAAAAGAAAAGATTGTGGACTAAATTGCAAAATCTTTGTATTTTGGTACCAAGGTAAGTTCATGTGTAAATAATGTAGCATAATTGTTATTTTTAAGTTATTGATGTTAATTATATGTTATGCTGAATTTTTATTATGAAATGTATGCTTTGTGGTTAATTTCAAATAATATGTAAATTATGTAAGCTACTTGTTAAGTACAAATTGTTACCGAGTATTGGTTTCGGCATTCTACGGAAGACGGCAAGGATATATGTTCGAGGAAAATCTCGTTTGAACCTTAGGAATAGATTAGGATACAAGTGACATGTCACTAGGATGGTTGAGCATCCGAACTCATTGAGTTGAGTCCGAGTTCGTGAGATGTAACTAGGCATCCGAGCTCGTTGAGTTGAGTCCGAGTTCACTTATGGATGCGAACGCCCGAGCTCGTTGAGTTGAGTCCGAGTTCGCTTATGGGCGGGTTACATAGTAGCTTGGCTACATATGTGGCACTTATGTGCGAAGTTTCCATGTATCCGAATTATATTCCGATGTGTTCAACGGGTAAAGTTCTACTCAAATAGAGGAATATTCGAGATGTAAAGAGACGTATTGGTAAGTGATGTGAAATGGATATTTTGGACAGGTATGTATTTAACCCTCGGGTTGAGTATTGATACAATCACGATAAGGTAACAAGATGATGAAAAATGGTTAGAAATGTGATATGTGTTTTGGTGATGCATGCTAATGTTGATTGGTATGATTGCTTTGTTATGTTACTTATTATTTGCATATGAACTTACTAAGCATTTATGCTTACTCCCTCCTTCTTACTCATTGTAGTTTTGGACAAGCCAGCTCAGGAGTCGGGATAGGTCGAAGGATCAGTCACACTATCCGGAAGAACTTTTCGGTAAATGGATTGTAAATTTAAGTATGGCATGTATAGCAATATACCTATTTTGTGTAAATGATCTTGTGATATGATGATGGTATGGTTGAGGAAATGCTTGATAATGATAAATTATGGAAATGGTTAGTTTAGATTATGTTTGATGTTATGGAAAATTAATAAGTTATCTAATTCATGAAAACTCATAAAAAGGATGAAATTGCCATAAACAGAATATTGCAGCAACACTGATGTGAGTTTGAAAATTTACTAAAAATCATAGAAATTGAATTTGGTGATGGATTAAATATCAAATTGAAGCTTATTATGTCTAGTTTCACATAAAACAAATGAAACAGGTAAAGGAATTATATGTTAGAAGATATTTGAATTTTAGTGAAATAGGACCAGAGTGATTTCTGGATCCCCTGTTCCAAATTTAAAAATTCACCATAAATTGTACAGATATAATTAGGTGGTGTATTTTATATTATCAGAATTCTTATTAAGTCTAGTTTTAGGAGAAACAAACCTCATAATCATATTAATTTTATACAGAGAGAAATGTGGTTCGTAGTAAACAGAGGTCAGACCAGTTAAGTCCTGAAACAGGGGTAACTTTAACTAATAAAATGTACTAATTGGCCTAACCAAAAATTCTAGAAAAAAATTAGTAGATAGGTATATGAGTATAGATTCAGGGAAAATATACGGATCTTGATTTCAACTTTTGTAACTCGAGATATGATTTTTCTTGTGACTGTGACGCAAGTATCTTGAAAGCTGTGAATGTAGAAACAAATAATCCAAAGTTCTAAAAATGTTAAATTAAGTTTAGTAACACCTCATACTCGACTCCGGCGACGGTATCGGGCGTGGGGGCGTTACAGTTTGCTCATCTGATTCTATATGATGATGGTAGTTTGTTGGCTGAGTTACAAGTAAGGCCAACCTGGGTGGATCAGATTAGGGAAAAGCAGTTGAATGATGAGTCTTTAGTTTCTCGATTCCAACAAGTTAAGAAAGGGGAAACTTCTGAGTTTGGGTTGAATAGTGAAGGAGTTTTGTGTTTCTGAGAAAGAGTTTGCATTCTGAAGGACCCTAACTTAAGGCAGTCAGTACTGAAAGAAGCTCATGAAGGACTTTGTGCTATGCATCTTGGAGGGAATAAGTTGTATCGTGACTTGCGAGAATTGTATTGGTGGCCTGGGCTTAAACGAGAAGTAACAGAGTTTGTGGGGAAATGTCTAACATGCCAGCAAGTGAAAGCTGAGCATCTACTACCTTCCGGACTTTTACAGCCAGTGAAGATACCACTTTGGAAGTGGGAGAAGGTAACCACGGACTTTCTGAGTGGGCTACCCTTGACACCGATGAAGAAGGACTCGGTTTGGGTGATTGTGGATAGGTTGACCAAATCTGCTCATTTCATACCTGTCCGCACTGATTATTCACTTCAGAAGTTAGCTAAGTTGTATGTGGCAGAGATCGTCCGACTTCATGGAGTCCCAGTCTCAATTATTTCTGACCGGGATCCTAGGTTCACATCTCGGTTCTGGCAAAAGTTACATGAGGCATTGGGAACGCGATTGAACTTTAGCACGGCTTTTCATCCTCAGACTGATGGTCAGTCGGAAAGGGTCATTCAGATTTTGGAAGACATGTTGAGGGGATGCGTTATTGACTTTCGAGGTAGTTGGGAAGATTACTTGCTGTTGGCAAAGTTTGCGTATAACAACAGTTATCAGGCAAGCATTTGAATGGCACCATATGAAGCGTTGTATGAACGTAGGTGTCGTACACCTAGTTGTTTGACTGAATTGGGAGAATGACAGGTTCTTGGACCTGAGTTGGTAGCGAATACTGAAAATAAGGTAAGAATAATCAGAGATCAGTTAAAAGAAGCATCTGATAGGCAAAAGTCGTATGCAGATCTGAAGCGTAAGGATATTGAGTACTCAGTGAGTGATATGGTCTTCTTGAAGGTTTCTCCTTGGAAGAAGATATTAAGGTTTGGTAAGAAGGGCAAGTTGAGTCCGCGGTTCATCGGGCCTTATCGGGTTCTTAAGTGAGTAGATCTAGTGGCTTACCAATTGGAATTATGTCTGGAGTTAGATAGGATTCACGATATTTTTCACGTTTCCATGTTAAGGCGATATCGTTCTGACCCTACTCATGTCGTACTGGTTGTAGAGATTGAAGTGCAGCATGATTTGACTTTCGAGGAAGAGCCTCTGCAAATATTGGATCGGGATGTTAAGGTTCTAAGAAGGAAGTCAGTTCCATTGGTAAAGGTACTCTGGCGTAATCATGGTAGAGAGGAAGCTACTTGGGAACCAGAAGAGCCGATGCGTCAACAATACCCTCATCTGTTTGGATCCGGTAAATTTCGAGGACAAAATTTCTTTAAGGAGGGTAGAGTTGTAATGCCTTGATTTTCGAGACCTTTTAGGATTTCTATGAGTTTCGGTGAATCTTGATATTTGGTATGATCTGATTGTATAAATCATGTTTAAGAATGTTAATGGGCCTCTAGAAGGCCCAAGTCTAAGTTAAAACCTGATAGATTTAATAAATTTTGATTTTAAAAGAGAAAGGGGTTCTGGTGTATTGGGCTTTTAAGATTAAATCGGTAGAATAGACCACAAGAAGACCTGTGGTAAAGTGGCAAGGTGACGCCATTGAGGTGCTAAAAGGTAGCGTGAAGAAGTTAAGGGGGAGCTAAGGTTCAAGTCACAAGGTAAGAAAATAAATGTATTATTTTTTTATGAGCAGGAATGGTATGTGATGGAACTCAGGTGAAACTCTGTTAGGAAGAGTTTGAGTTGTTCAGGGGATTGAGTGAAGGAGGGATAAGGGGAGAAAATCAAGGAGTCTAAGTAGGAAACAAGAGTTGGCCGTATAGGGGACTCGGTATGTGCAAATTCGGCTAGGTCCCTTAGTGATTGCAATCTCGGCATTTGGGTTAGTGGTTGCCGAATTCTTTTTGTGCATTTTCGGGATTTGCTTGGTCATTCTCCTGTTTTGCCAAAATAGGGTAGGCTACTTTAGGTTCTTCTCTTTTTCTTTCTTTTTCTAGAAGCCGGAACCTACACTCTACACTTGTGCCGACTTGTGTAAAACAAAAACTATCATACTTCTTTTCTCCAAACCTAAATTCTCTCATCTTCTCCCCTCTTCTTTTCTCTTTTCTTATCGACCCTCATCTTCTTCACCTTTGTTTTCCCTCAAAACCAAATACCTGCAGTCGATTTCTCCTTAGCCGAACCTATATCTTCCATATTTCTCTTCTTTTGTTCCTCATTAACCCCTATCAAAGCTAGTTAGCCGAATCCCCTTTGAAGCCGAACCTATCATTCTTTCTTTCAAACTGAAACTTTTCCACACTGAGATGCTTCAGAAGTCGAATCTTTGATTATACTTTTCTCTTCTTGTGTGGTGGTTGGATCTACAGTAGATCGGGAGTTGTGTCATAACGTTTTAGGTAAGTGCTCGAATCTTTCATTAGTTACTCATGTTTTAAGGTAAAAGCCGAAATCCCTATTAACTAGGGGTGGCTAATGTTTGGACTAAGGGCGTATTGGCTTCATTCTTTTGGTTTTGTGTGCACTAGTGTGGACATGGGGACATTTAGCAAAGGGCTTTGAAGGCTAACACTGATGGACATCTAAATCTAGTCCAAATTTCAGCAAAGGTAAGAACTTTAAGGCCTAAGGTGTTAATGGCCGAATATGGTAAGGAGTCTAATACATGATAGTTATCAAATTGCAGTCTAACATATGGGTAACCGATTGTAGGATATCTTAAGGGGATCCTGTCGTCAATTCATCGCAAAACAGGTGTGTAAACGACACCCACTTATAGACTAGATCGGCAAAAGCCGAAAAGTCGAAATGCCGAAGAGCCGGCATTTTGTGGACTTGCGAGCGTGCGAGCGCTCGTGAGATAGTTGTTTGTTAATCCTGGAAATCTCAAGCGGTAAGATTGCAGAGTGCGCAATTTCGTGCACTTTGGTATACTTGGGCTTAATGGGCCGAAATCGGGTTAATGGGCCAAAGGGCCCAATTCGGTAAAAATGCTCGGTAAGTGTTTCTGTTAATACGGTAATGGCTGTAATATGCATGAAAACCCTAAAAATAGTAAATTTACTAAAATACCCCTAAGTATGAAAATTACCATTATACCTCTAGGTGCAAAGTGACCGTTATTCCCCTAGGGTTAATTTTGCCTGGAATGCATGATATTCTGATTCTGTATGTTGTATGCCATGACATGTATATCTGTTGCATGGGATATCAGTTATATTGATGGAGGAAGCGTTCTGGTGGCTATGCCACAAATATCTGTTCTGGTGGCTCTTCCACATATATCTGTATCTGGTGACTCTATCACAATATCTGTTTTGGCAGCCATGCTGCAAATTCTGTGGTGTGTAGTGGATGGGTGGGTCGAGTTGTCTCCTCACATAGTGGAAGGTTGTTACGGGGGTGTATATGGATGGATATGGGTTGGGTTTTTTGCATACATGATATATTTGTTCTGTATCTGTTATGGGCCTCTGGGCTTTATTCTGAATTCTGTATAGGGCTAAGGCCCAACTTAATCTGTTTCTGTGGTTTGAACTGATTTGGACTATGGTTGGGTTATTTTACACACTGAGTTTTCCAAACTCACCCCTTAATTTCATCCATGTAGGAAATCCCCAACCATAGTGGACTTGGAGCTGTGAGGGATTCGGAGTGGCCACCTGTTCTGAAAAATTCGGTTCTCTTCATGTGTTTTGACCAGCCTTTATTTTCTTCTATTGTTTAGGGCTTTAAGTTGTAACAAAGCCGCTCGTAAATTTTATGGTTTTATTAATTGCTTTACTTATACTCGATTTAAACTGTTAGATTTAGGTTGTGTAGGTTTTTGTTCAAAGTTAATAAACGTTTCCAAACACAACGAGCGTAACAAATGGATAACCTAAAGTCTTAATTAATCGGTGTTTTTCTCTTAGTCAACAATTAACCATTGTTTTACAAAATCACCCTGATTACCTTAAACCAGGAATACAATCAACCGTAAGTCAATGTGACACGTCAACTTGGCCATAACGTCTAGGCTAGGTTTGGGGTGTTACATGGAGGAAGTGTACTGTATTGGCAGCTCTGCTGCAATTACTGAATAGTGCTGCAACCGGTGCTATATTTTGAGTGTAAGGATGGGTGGGTCGATTTTATCCCCATATGGAGTGTAGGGCTGGACGGAGTGGAGTGTAGAGGATGGATGGGTAGGATTTTTGTTGCATTTATGTTATTGTTACTATAATGGGCTAAGGCCCACACTGAAACTGGACTGTTACTAAAACGGGCTTAGGCCCAAACTGTTTTGCCTACGGATTGGTTGATTATTAAAAAGGGGATTACACACTGAGTTTTCATAAACTCACCCTTCTGCTTTCCTGTGCAGGTAATCCTTAGATGGGCCAGTGCTACGAGGGACTCGATGGTGGCCACACGACTGATTTTGATTGTTGTCTCGGTTTTATCCTTTAAGTTACTAATTTGGGTTTTGGTTATGTAATAAGGCCTCTTAAAGATTTATTTTTAATTTGGGGATTTTCAATTGCTTTACTTTATAACAGCTAGTAGTAGGAAAAGACGAGTTTTCAAAAAGATAACTGTTTTTCGAAAATACCACGTTTTACGCAACACATTTTATAAGCTTTCACAGGAGACAACGTTTTAAATCAAAGCCATTTTAGACATGGTAAACGACGTGTTCTAAAACCATCATTAAAAATAAGATACGAAGATAAATATGCAAAAAGGGTTTTTCTTTCAAATCACATCGTGCGAAAAACACTTCAATGTGACATAGCCAGATTCGGCCATAGCGCCTAGGCCGGGTTCGGGGTGTTACAAATCACATTAGGTAATCCATCTAGTTTATCAGATTCAACATAAAGTAATTCACCACTCTGACATTTCAATACAATATATTATTGTTTACAATTTACCCCTACATCATATTGGGTTAACCAATCCATTCCCAGTATCACATCAAATTCATCAATGGCAATAACATCAAGTCAGCTAGGAAGCAATAACCTTTTACCATCAATGGACAGTTTTTACAGACTTTATCCACCATAACACACTGGCCTAAGGGGTTTGAAACTTTAACCACAAATTCAGTGAATTCAACAGGTAAATTTTTAACAGACTCTAAGTTTGTGCATATGTATAAATTTGTGGAATCAAGATCAATCAAAGCTTCAACTTTTGCATTTTATACATTTTAGTCCTTCCCGTAGTTAAGCACATAATTGATAAAATTTTCTTATCGAAATTTTCACATGACATTTCTAATGTATTACGGACCTTGTAATAAAAATAAAAATAAATTTTATTTTTGAATCGAATTTGTGGTCCCAAAACTACTGTTCCAATTTCATTGAAAATTGGGCTGTTACATGCCATCTGAAGTTTTCAAATGGTTCAAGTTAGTGAGTTACAAGGCCTAACAAATAGCTTGGCATACGGGCATGTGGGGCAACTCAGAGAGTTACATGGCTTGGTACACGGGCATGCGACACAGTCGTGTGACCTTACTCAGAGAGTTACATGGGTGAGGTCACGGCCTAAGACACGGCCGTGTGTCCCTAGTTTGAAGGTTACACGACCTGAGACATGGGCATGTGTCTCAACTGTATGACCCCTATTTTACAAATTTTGTATCTTTTTCCTAAACTTTTTAAATTATTTTTAGCTTGTCCTGATTTGTTTTTAAGATATTTTTACGACCTCAAGGGCACGATTTAAGGATAATATGCATGTATATGAATGCTTTATGACATGATTAAATTATGTTGAATGGTATTAAGTTTAAATATTTTCATTTGTTCGGTAATACTCTGTAACACTAATCCGATAATGGAGATGGGTTAGGGGTGTTACAAGATATTTATTTACCAATGCTTTGAAGGAATTGCTCCTTTCCTCTTGTATATACCCATGTTAAGACACTTCCACTGGTTCTACTTACCCTTGTATTTTGGCAGTTCCTCTTATTACAACATTTACTTGCTTTCTCAGACGCGTCACACTCATTCTATCAAGCTAATCGCCACGCGAGTCATACAGTGATTTCCTTTTTTTGTACCTTAACAAACTTTCTTATTTACTATTCTAGCGGACTCCATTTTTACTATATTGTATACCTGTTCACCACTAGATCCTATCATGTGTAACCTTGGACTTTTGATTTCGAAGAATCACTAACCACTTTTTCGAGGTGTTGCCCCCAAGGACCTAAATATCATTCACATGGTGTCACCCCGAAGGACCTATCTACTATTTACACGGTGTCACCCTAAAGGACCAGTCGATAACCATTCCACAATTGTAACACCCCTTACCCGAGACCATCGCCAGAGTCGAGCACGAGGCGTTACCTGACTTAACTTACTAATTCGGGGCATAAAATTTGCTTTTAAAATTAATTTATTTACATTCATTCAATATGTCCCTAAAAAGGGCCCTCAAGACCCTAAAACATGCAATTGAAATGGTTTGGGACAAAATCGGGAACATCAAAATTTTTTCGAATACTTAGACAAATCAAAAACAATTTATTTCATTATTCCTTATAAAACTACCCACTTGCGTCATAGTCACTAAATAAATCATAACTCGAGTCACAAAACTCAAAATTTAAATTCGTGAATTTTCCCTAAAACTAGACTCATATATCTCTTACCAATTTTTTTTTAGAATTTTTGCTCTAGCCAATTAGTACAGTTTATTAGTTAAAGTTTTCCTTGTTGCACTATTTGACTACTCTGACCTCTCCTCACTACGAATCAATTTTCTCCCTGTACAAAATTCAAATAACCATACCGTTTGTTTCTCTTAAAAGTAGATTCACTAAGGAATCTAGAAATATAAACTATAACTCCTAATTATTTTTTTAAAATGTTCAGTGAATTTATAAAGTTAGAATAGGGGATTCAGAAATCGCTCTGACCCTGTCTCACTAAAATTCAAATATCTCTTAATATACACTTATTTTACTTACTTTGTTTCTTTCATATGAAAATATACTTAATAATTTTTAATTCTATATCTCATTACACTTATTTTACTTACTTTGTTTCTTTCATATTAAAATAGACTCAATAGTTTTTAATTTTATATCTCATTCATCACCAAATTCCATTTCTACTATTCTTAGTGATTTTTTAAGATCACGTCACTGCTGCTGTTCAATACTGTTTTAATGATAATTTCACTTTTTCATGATTTCTTTGTATTAACTACCATTTAGGCATACATAACACCGAAACATGTTCTTCATTAGCCATTTTAATAACTAATCATTATCAAATATTTACATACCATTCTTTAGCCATATCATAAGAACATACACACAAAATGGCTAAGTCCCTATACATACCATAAACTAGAACATTTGTAAATGAAGATACCTATTTGGTAACTTGATAGTCGATAGTGTGAACTGATCTCTGACGACCTCCAACCTGAGCTTGCTTTTAAGTACTTTGAAACATGGGAAAGTGAAAGAAGTAAGCTTATAAAGCTTAGTAAGTCCACATGTAAAATAATAAGCATTAGCAATCAATTTAGCTTACTACTATGCTATCATAATTTGCTTAAATAATGTTTAGTTCTTACTTTCCCATCATACTCATCAATAACCTTACCAAAGGCTCAGAATACAAAAGGCACCGTACTTAATAGCTTGCTTACATACCTTCAACATCTCACTTAACACATGAGTACTCTTTCATAATATAGGCATATTGCCAATCATGTCATAAAGTGTCACAAGCATAACTGAAAACTCATCACTTACTTAATACTTGATAATCTCAATTACTTACAATCTCAATATTAAATAAGCCTTAAATGCATACCTGTACTCTTTCTTCATGTTCTCACCTTGTCGTTTCTTTGACTTATTCTTTGGATTACTCGGGAACCTTTTCCTTTTTGAACTTACCATTGCCATGTCTTGACATGGTCTTACGTGGTATCCTTGCCTTATGAACTCACCAATGTCATGCCTTGGCATGGTCTTACATGGGACGTTTGCCTTATAATGACTCATCAATGCCATGTCTTGACATGGTCTTACATGATTTCCTTGCCTTATAGAACTTATCAATGCCATGCCTAGGCATGTTCTTACATGATATCCTTATCTTACCAAATGTCATGTTCTAAACATGGTCTTACATGGTATCCTTGTCTTACCAAATGCCATGTTCCAAACATGGTCTTACATGGTATCCTTATCTTAGTGCCAATGTCACATCTTGATGTGGTCTTACATGGAGTCCTTAATCAATGCCGATGCCATGTCTTGACATGGTCTTACATGGGATCCTTGACTTACCAATGCCATGTCTTGACATGGTCTTACATGGTATCCTTAACCGTCAATTCCTCATTAAATGCCATGTTATAAACATGGAATTTTCCATCAATTCTTCCTTAATTGCCATGGTACAACCATGGACTTTGAGATATCAATGCCTTGTCAAGTCATAGCTGAAACATACTTGCTCAAATTCTGAAGGTTAGTCGAATAACTCAATAATAACAAAACTAATAACAATAATTGCATAATAATAAAATGCTACTCAACTTACATACTTACATTCTCAATCTTATCATATCATCAACTTAACTTATTCTCATCAAACTATGCTAGTCAATACTTTCTTGTTATCATACAAAGCCATAATACAAAATATAGTCTTACATATAAATTATACAAGTTCTCTTTCCAATATCGAATTATTATCGAACATTAATCATTATATCTGAAACTCAATACTAAAATATATATGACCAAAATATCAATTTATCATTCAAATATGCATAATTAAATGCTTATTAAACATATGAACTTACCTCGATACCAAAACTACCATTTTACCAACTTTCTCGATTTTCGATTTTTCTCCCGTTCTAGGTCCAAATCTCACTTTTCGGGATCTAAAACATCATATTTCACTTATTTAATTAATTTACTGTTCAAAAAATTCCCTAACTCAAACTTTGGCAAAATTACAATTTTGCCCCTAAACCTTTATAGAATTACGATTTTGCCCCTATGCTCGAAAATTAAAATTTATCCATTTTTCTTATGTTTTATGACACGTTGAACATTTTTTCCTTCTATGGAGACATCAAATTCCCATTCTATCATGTACTTATGAACATTCAGTATTTTTATCGATTATGTCGTTTTACTCGTTTTCACTTAAAATCGCTTAGCAAAAGTTGTTTAACATAATTTCAAGCTCCATATTCTACCATAAAACATCAAAATAAACACATTAAACCTATGGGTATTTTTCCAAATATGAACCCTAGCATGAATTATTGCTAGAATAAGCTAAATCAAGTTATCGAGACTCTAAAAACGTAAAAAAATTAAAAACGAGGCTAGAACAGACTTAATATTGAGCTTCAAAAGCTCAGAAACCCTAACCATGGCTTCCCTCATGCTATATTCGACCTCCGTGAAGAAGATGGACCAATTTTGGCTTTATTTTCCCTTTTTAATTCTTTTAATTACTAAATGACCAAAATGCCCTTAAAGGCTTTTCTTTCAAATTTATCCTATTCTTGCCCATTTTTGTCCAAACTTAAATATAATGGTCTAATTGCTAAATAAGGACCTCCACTTTAAGAACCCATTTCAATTAAATCCCCTTTATTATCTAAAACACACATTTTGCTAATTTTACATTTTAGTCCTAAGAGAGGATTAAGAGGTCGAGGCTTCCAACCGGTGCTGTGGTGGTATGAATCACCATTTTCCAATTGACGGTAAGGGTTTTTTTGTGGTTTTAAGGATTGTGTATTTTGTGGTGGTTTGATTTGATATTGGTGTAATCGACTAATGCTGTGTTTTATCGATCAATTATAGGTTTTGGTGGTCTTAGGATTGCATTTGATGTGAAATCGTACCAGGTGTGTACCCGAAACACAAAAAACTAAGTTCCAGAAATAGCTAAAAATTGCCACTGTCAACGTCACACAGGCGTGTGGCCGGCCGTGTGGTTGACGAAGGCATGGCCGAGCGCAAGACACGATCGTGTGGTGGCTGGAGTGTGGCCGTGTGAGCCACACGAGCTAGGCCAAGTTAGGCGTGTGGGCCAACACGATCAGTCCACATGGGAGTGTGGGTTTTTTGGCCAAGCTATGTGGGCCACACGGGCAAGGCCAATCTGTGTATGTGCGCCCGTAATTCTGGAATTTCTCCTAAGGTCACCTTGGTTATTTCGATCAACTTTGGGCCTACCGTAGGGTCTGTAAGGGCTAACCAAACACTAATTTTATGTGACTTGATATTCTGGTAGTATGCTCTAAGTAGGGCATTATTATGCATGACTATCTATCCTACTATCTATATATCTGATAGTTGTACATAAGCATGTTGAGCATGTCTAGTATGTTATTATGTATCTGTTTCCATATATGATTTGGGGTGGGATTTGTATATGAGGAGGAAGTTTTTTGTACGACGATCATAGCCTATATTCTTGCAGCTTGCCTGCACATTATCTGACATGTGTTGTAATGGCATGATATGGTGTGTAGGGATGAGTGGGTGTTTTTAACCACACATGGTGTGTTGGGATGGTCAGAGTTAGTGTGTAGAGGATGGGGATAGGATTCTGTATATTTGATTCTGTTTACTATATCTGAAAAGGGTATGAGCCCGATCCTGCATCTGTATGTTTGTATGCTTAATTCTGTTGGGTTACACACTGCATCTATTTGTTTGTTCTGTTCAAGTAATCCACAAACTTAGGCGGATCAGAGCGATGGATACTCAGCTGTGACCACTCGACGGTAAACAGTTTAAACTTGGCAAATTATGGCTTTATTTAGGATTTGGTTTTCATTCGAGAGTTTGTAATTTCTAGGACTCTCTTGATTTTATGATTTTTAACGGTTGATTTTTGGATTATTGATAATGTGCATGCAATGGTAAAATAATTTATGAAAACAACGATTTTTATTCAAAAAGTGGTTTTTCTAAAATTATGAATCGGATTTCTAAAATGAAACGGGCTTGTTAAACTTCCGCTGTAAAATAAGTTTTGGCAAATAAACCAATTAATTAACATTTTTAAAATTAGTAATAAAATATATGAGTTAATAAAGTGAGATGATTTTACATATGACTTTATTTTCTAAACCCATTCTTTGTGACATCTCTGGATTCGGCGATAATGTTTAGGTCGGTTTTGAGATGTTACATTTAGTGGTATCAGAGCCATGTTACAAAACTTGGGCTGTGAATTTTAGGTTCTAAAATTGTGTTTCAAAAAAAATTACTTTTTTTAAATGATCTGAATAAATTGAGAAAGTATGTGGTACACCGAGTCTCCGGTGCCAACCCTGTAGGTATATCTGTACTTAGATAGAACTATTTTGAAAACACTATAGTTAGTACTTTCTAGAACTGTACTGAGATAGTTAGAGACTGAAACTACTGAAAACATCTCTAAACTTCTGATAATTTATGCATAAAATATCTGTTAATAAATACTGGATTTGATGCATAAAACTCTATAATATAGATAAATTTGAAATTTACAATGAGCGCATGTGAAACTCGCGGATGTGGTACTTGTGGCTGTAGTAGAGGCCATAGGCGGGCTCGAGCTGAGTCTTCTTCTCTGGCAGTATGCCAAATTTAGATATGAGTGAGATGCTAGTTTCACCTATTGCTGAGACTGGGTCTCAAAGCCGTTCGATTGGGGATGACGCACTATCTTAAGCCATGCTAAGGATATTGGAGAGGGTCGCTGACCTTATTCTGGATCTAGGGGCCGTGGGCCTGTAACTGAATGACTCTGGTCTAATAGAGTTAAGTTATTTAGGGGTGTTATTGGAGTCGCCCCTATAGTGGCCGAGTATTGGTTGGAGGCTACTGGGAAGATTATGAATGATTTAGACTGTACTGTCGAGTAGAAACTTAAGGATGCAGTCTTCTTGCTTCGCGATGAGGCATAGTAGTAGTGGTTGATAGTTGAGGAGAGTACTTAGCCTGATCGTCTGAACTAAGATTTCTTTAAGACTGCCTTTCAGAGTAAGTACATGGGAACAAGCTATACGGATGCTCATAGGCGTGAGTTCATGAATCTCATGCAAGGTGATAGATCAATGGCTGAGTATGAGGCCGAGTTTCTGAAGCTGAGCCGCTATGCTCGAGGCATGGTGGCGTCTGAGTATGAGAGGTGCGTTCGATTTGAGGATGGCTTGAGGGATAACTTAAGGGTATTGATTGCTCCACAAAGGGAGCTGGAGTTCGCGGTTCTGGTCGAGAAGGCGAAGATCGAGAGAGGCCTACGAATAAGAGGGATTCAAGCCCTCTAGTTCTGATCAGAGGCCTAAGAAAAAGGCTAGACCTGATGGGCCGGTTAGAGTGGGGGCTCCTGTTGCTCTTTCTAGGATTCAGCCTTGTAGGGACTGTGGTAGGCGCCATCCGGGAGAGTGTTAGAGGAGGATTGGGGATTGTATGAGGTGTGGGTCTTTGAAGCATCGAATTCGAGAGTGTTCGCAGTGGGCATATTAGATGCAAGCTTCAGGACCAGGTTCTGTACAGCCTCAGAGGGCAGTTCAGCAGCCACCTAGGGGCCGTGGACCGAATAGGGGTTGTAATGGTATGGATCGTGGGCAGAGACCACTGGGCAGAGGTGTTAGTCAGGCTGAGGTGAGACAGCCTGCACTGGTTTATGCTGCTCGTTGCTGAGAGGATAGAAATGCTCCAGATGTTATCACCGATACGTTTTTAATTTTTGATGTACCTTGTACTACTTTGATAGACATAGGTTCTACGCACTCCTATGTAGCTAGTTCTGTATTTGAAAACTTGGGAATTTCTGTCGAGAGCACTTCTAGTGAGATCACTATATTGAGTCCGTTGGGGTAGTCTATTCAGGTTAATAAGCTTTATAGGGATGTTCTGTTAAAGGTGCAAGGGGCTATCTTTTTGGCAAATTTGATGGAGCTTCCGTTTGGGGAGTTCGACTTAATTCTGGGTGTGGACTAGTTGGTTGAGCACCATGTTAGCTTGGACTGCGCATTTAAGAGGGTTGTTCTAAGAACTGAAGACTGAGCACTGAGATTATCTGTCCAAAGCGATCTTCGTACTTATGGCTGAGAAACTAGTTCAGAAAGGGTGTGAGGCGTATTTGGCTTACGTCATTGTTTCTACTTCTAGGGACTCTTCTATCGGGGATATCAGAACAATGAGGGATTTTTTGGATGTCTTTCCTGAGGAGTTATCGGGTTTACCTCCTAATTGAGAAGTTGAGTTTGAAATTGAGCATCTTCTAGGTATAGCTTCGGTGTCCATCGCTCCCTATCGAATGGCACCAAAGGAGCTTACAGAGCTTAAGGCTAAACTTCAAGAGCTTTTGGATCATGGTTTCATCCCCCTTAGTGTGTCTCCATGGGGAGCACCAGTTCTGTTTGTGAAGAAAAGGGATGGCACCATGAGGATGTGCATCGATTATCGGTAACTAAATAAGCTGACTGTAAAGAATAAGTATCCACTTCAGATGATTGATGATTTGTTTGATCAGTTCCGTAGGGCTTCAGTGTTTTTGAAGATTGATCTTTGTTCTGGGTATCATCAGTTGAAAGTTAAGGAAGCTGATGTTCATAAGACCGCATTTAAGACTTGTTATCGACACTACGAGTTCCTCATTATGCCTTTTGGTCTGATGAATGCTCTGGTGGCATTCATGGATCTATTAAACCGAGTCTTTTAGCCATATCTGGATTAATTTGTTGTGGTCTTCATCGATGATATTCTGGTTTACTCTAAGATTGAGGATAAGCATGATGAGCATCTTAGAGTAGTGCTTCAGATTCTCCGTGAAAAATAGCTCTACACTAAGTTGAGCAAGTATGAGTTCTAGTTGCGTGAGGTAAATTTTTTGGGGCACGTGGTTTCTGCTTGGGGGATTTGTGTTGATCCTAAGAAGATTGAGGCTGTGCTTGATTGGAAATAGCCCAAGAATGTATTGGAGATTCGCAATTTTTTGGGTCTGGTGGGTTATTATCGGCAGTTTGTCGAGGGGTTCTCTTTGATTGCAACTCATTTGACTAAGCTTCTACGTAAGGGTGTTCCTTTTGTTTGGATTGATGTGCAACAATTGAGCTTCGAGAAGCTCAACTCTATTCTGACTCAGGCTCCTAATGTAACACCCTTTACCTGTATTCGACGCCGGAACAGGGTACGAGGCACTACCAGACTTACCACACAAACAATCATACAATTCTGAGTCATAAATTTGCGTCCAAATTAAAACCATTCACATTCAATCATAAAGTCCCTAGCACGAGCCTACGAGGCTCGAAACATGCTTTGAAAGTGGTCCGGGACTAAACTGAGCACTTAGGAAATTTTTACAAAACGTAGAAAATTTTTTGCCCTAAACAAGGGTCACACGCCCGTGTGGTTTGGGAAACGCCCGTGTGGGAAGGCCGTGTGGCTACACACGCACGTGTCCCGACCCCGTGTAACTCAATGACTTGTAGCCCATGAACAAATTGTGGTCACACGGCCAAGTCACACGCTCGTGTGCTAGGCCGTGTGGAAATTTAATTTTCATTAAATAGGTGCAAACTTCACATGGCCAGCGCACATGTCTGTGTTTGAGGCCGTGTCGTCCACACGACTAAGACACGCGCCTGTGTCTCTGCCCGTGTGCTCAATTCTGAGCATTCTATTTCTCAAAATTAAGGTGCAGGGGTCATACGGCCGGATCACACGCCCATAGGGCAAACTGTGTGTCACACACGGCCTAGACACATGTCCGTGTGTCTACCCGTGTGGACAAAATAAAGGTTATTTACCAAGCCATTTGCCACCCTTATTCACACATACACTTACACCAATTCAAAGGCACAAAACATGGCATACTTAGGCAGCCAAACATCCACAATCATGGCTAAATCGTATTAATACAATACCATCCACTATCATACTCACAACATTTATCATGTCCTAAATTAACCATGCTAATTTCACATATACAAGGTATCATTAAATTACTTTCATAACACTTATTTGTGCATAAGATTATCATCTCACCAATAAAGCATATTTCCAAACATTTGACATTCACACTAAAAATCACACTCCACCAAACACCAAGCGTGCCATGACCATAACACCAAAGACATTGGCACATATACATAAATAAATGGGCTTACAACCATTTTAGCCAAAATAAGCCAATTACATGGCTAAATACCAAATCAACTTAAACAAATATAAGCCAATACATTTGGCCAAATCAAATGACACATATAACAAAATGACCAAGTCCCTATACATGCCATACATTCAAAATGCTAAGACCATTAATACCCAAAATGAGAGTTTGATAATGTGATCCGAATCTCCGACGATCTCTGATTTCGAGTTAGCTTGGCGACACTATAAAAACATGGAAAATAAATGGAGTAATCTATATAGCTTAGTAAGCTCATATGCAAGAAATAAGCAATCCTTACCATGCTTATAACATTCAAATAATATAACATAATTAATGTAAACCTACCATAATTTCATGATCATAATATATTCCATCACAAAACTTACCTCATATTCACCATGTCACACATTTAATAAATATGAGCTTTATGTACATACCTGAGCCATCTGAAAATGAATTTACACATATTCTCATATTTGACATACCCATGAACCACTCGGAATAATAATATCATATACTCAGAAAAATTTGCACACTAAGTGCCACAAATGTAGCCAAAGCTACCTAAGTCTCATATCACATAATCGCTCACTCTCGAGCTATCGACGGGCTTGCTCACACAAGCTGTCAGTTAAGAGATAGCTACACGGTGCTGCTCACACAAGTTGTCACATATCCGCAACATATGCCAGTACACTAAGCCACTGGTAGGACGTACAAGACTAGCAATCAGATCACACAATCACATAACACATAATGACCCTAGTGACATGTCACTTGTATCCTACCCTATTCCTAAGGTTCAAACGGGATTTCTGCTTCGGACTTGTTCATAGGATTAAGCTCATCCACATTTATCAAACATGCAATTCATGCAACATTAAAGCAATAAAATACAATCATATTAAATCTTATTTTTAACATAAAAACTTACCTCGGTACAAAATGGATAATTATTCGATTTAGACCACAACCTTGTTCTTTCCCCGATCTAGGTCAAAACCTCATCTTTCTTGATCTATAATATCAAATTTAACTCACTCAACTATCACATTATTCATTTTAATCCCCAAAACACCTTATGCCAAAAATTACATTTTTGCCCCTAACTTTTCAACTTTTTACATTTTAGTCCCTAGGCTCGTAAAATGATTTTAATTCGATTTTTCATTACCCAAGCCTAGCCAAATATTAATGCATTTTTCATTTATTCACATTTTTCACACATTTTACAACTTTTACAAATAGGTCCCTATTTGACATTTTCATTAAAAATCACTTGGTAAATGTTGTTTACCTAACATCAAACATACATTTTCTACCATTAAAAACGGGACAAAAACAGACTTACAATCGAGCTTGAAAGCTTGGCCAAAACCCTAGCTATGGTGACTCTTCAAATTCGACACAAGGGGACTAAATTAGAGAAGACGACATCTTTTTATTTGTTTTATTTATCTTTATTTACCATTTTACCAAAATGCCCTTAATGCCAAACTTTGAAAATTTACCTAACCATGTCCATTTTTGTCCATCATATGATATAATGGTCTAATTACCATTTAAGGACCTCAAATTTAAGAATTTCATAGCAATTAGACACCTCTAGCTTCTAGAACACATATTTTGTACTTATTGCAATTTAGTCCTATTAGTCAAACTGGACACCCTATCAATAAAATTTCTTAACAAAATTTTTGCACAATAATTTAATCATGCTGTAGACCTTAAAAAAATAAAAAAAAATTAACATTTCTACTTCAGATTTGTGGTTCCAAAACCATTATTCCGGTTTGACCCTAAAATGGGCTATTACACCTATTTTGATACAGCCTAAATCTGGTAGGGAGTTTGTGGTGTACATGATGCATCACACATCGGTTTGGGATGTGCATTGATGCAAGATGGTAAAGTTGTGGCTTATTAGTCCGTTAGCTTAAGACACATGAAAGGAATTATCCGACGCATGATCTCGAGTTTGCTGCGGTGGTTTTTGCGTTGAAAATCTGGATGCACTATCTGTATGGTGAGAGATGTATTATCTACACTGATCACAAGAGCCTCAAGTATCTCCTTACCCAGAAAGAGTTGAATCCTAGAAAGCAACGATGGATTGAGCTGCTCAAAGATTATGACTACATGATAGAGTCTCATCCTGGTAAGGCCAAGGTGGTGGCCAATGCTCTAAGTCGTAGAGTGATGACTAATTTGAGAGCAATGTTCACTCGAATTAGTTTGTTTGATGATAGGATTCTACTAGCTGAGTTGCAAGTTAAGCCAACTTGGATTGATCAGGTTCGAGTTAAGCAGTTGGGGGATGAGTCTCTAAGAATGAGGTTTCGGCAGATTGAGAGTGACAGTACTTTAGATTTTGGGTTGAATAATGATGGTGTTCTATGATTTCGAGGTTAGATCTATGTGCCGAATGATTCTGATTTGAGGCAGTCGATTCTGAGGGAGGCGCATAATAGCCTTTATGCTATGCATCTCGGTGGTAATAAGATGTATAGCAATCTTTGTGAGTTGTACTAGTGGCCAAGTTTGAAGCATAAGGTTACGGATTTCATTGCTCATTGTCTGACGTGTCAGCAAGTTAAGGCTGAGCATCAGTTGCCTTCAGGATTGCTATAGCCCTTTAAGTTTCCCTTATGGAAATGGGAACGAGTGACGATGGACTTTAATTTATACATATTTTTATCCCATGCTTAGCACGTTTTTGAATGAATTATCATTAGATTTGTGGAATTTGATGCTCCTAATCCTTTAATTTCATGTTTTATACTTAGGCGAGCATAGGAGAGTAAAAAGAGCGAGAAACGGGCCAAAAACAGAGAAAATGGGTCAGCATGGGAAATCAACATGGCCTGGACTTCCTCACATGGATAGACCACACGCCCATGTCTTTTTAACAGACTCGAACACTGCCTAAGCCACCTCACATGGGCGTGGCACACGGCCATGTCCCTGGCGGGCCCAAGGCTAGTTCTATTCGGAAAGGGGCACTTTGGAGGGTTCGGAGGCATTCTAAAGCCTATATAAACACCCTAAAGGAGGATTAAAAGAAACATACGGAGTAGGAAGCAAGAATTACTCGAAGAAAGCCAATTGATCCATCTTAGAAGCCAGATTCTCCTTCAAGACTGAAGATCTCCCTTAAATTTCCTTCAAAGGGGTTTTGAGTTTTCTTTATGTTTTGTTATTGTTATTCTTCTGAGATGTTTTGCTTTACAATTATGAGCTAAATTCCCTAAATACCTAAGGGGAATGAAACCTAAGATGGATCTTGTTACTATTTTCTGAGTTATACGATAAATACTTGATTTTTTCTAAATTATGTGTTCTTAATTATGTGTTCTTAAATCTTTTTTTAATATTCCAGGATATTGATTCAAGTATTGATGTGCTTATTCAGAGGAGCAAAAGTCCTTGTCTAAGAGAAGATCTAGAATACTTAAGTGGAGTTACATGCAATCCTAGACATAGGATGACATAAATAAGCTGGATTAGGGTCAAACCTAATAAGGGAATCCATAGATCGAGTTAATACAACACTAGGGGTTTTAATTAGAAAGAGATTTCAATTAATCAACCTAGGGTTAGACGTTATTAGTCTCGAGAGAGATAATAATATAAATTAGGGATTTCTACGGATCAAGTCAAATGAATAAATCGGCTAATTCATAGTTAAATAACAAGTGAAGTCTAGGTGGATTTTTCCTTGGGTATTGTCCAAATCAATCAGTTTTCCCAAAAGTATTTCCCCAATTTACTTCCTGTGCATTGTTAGTTTAGTTAACTAGTTTAGATAAAGTAAATCCCCTTATTTTTAGGCTAGATAATAAAAAGAAGGTTAATACTAGTACTTTTAGTTCTTGTGGGTTTGACATTCCGGTCTTGCTATAAGCTATACTACAGTTCGATAGGTGAGCTTGCCTTTATCGTGATAATAGTTAGTTTTCAAGTACAATCAATTATAAATTTAAGACGTATCACGCACATCAAGTTTTTGGCGCATTGCTGGGGAACTAAAATATTACGAACTCTTGATTTTTATTACTTTAGTCATTTTTACTTTTATTGAAATTTACTTTTTTTTAATCTAATTTTTCTTTTTCTTTACTTCTGGCAGGTTTTTATGGTTTATGATTAAAAGAAACCCGTCAAGACCTCTACTTTTTAATAGTGAAATCGAGAGCACAGCTCGCGGAAATCGAAGAGAGATAAGGCAAAGCTTAAAATACATAGAGTAAGAACAAGAGGACGATATCCATAATACAACCGAGGAGATGGCTGACAATCAGAATAGTCAGCTACCTCCTGTGATTACTGCAGATCCAGTAAATCAAAATCCTACTCCACGTACTATGTATGATTATGTTAAACCTACTTTACAGGAGCTGAATCGAGTATAGTTAGACCTACTATTGCTGCAAATAACTTTGAACTGAAACCTAACACGATTCAAATGATACAATAGTTTGTTCAGTTTGATGGTTTGCAAGACAAGGATCCAAACACTCATTTGAAAAATTTTCTAAAATTCTGCAACACTTTTAAGATAAATGGCGTTTCTGATGATGTCATTCACCTTCGATTATTTCCCTTTTCATTAAGGAACAAAGCTAAACAGTGGTTAAACTCGTTACCGCAAGGGTCAATCACTACTTGGGAACAAATGACCGAAAATTTTTTATTAAAATATTTCCCACCGGCTAAAACAGCTAAATTAAGGAATGATATCTCTTCTTTTGTGCAGATGGACTTAGAAACTCTTTATGATGCATGGGAGAGGTATAAAGATATATTGATAAGGTGCCCTCACCATGGGTTACCTCTATGGCTGCAGGTTCAAACTTTTTACAACGGTGTGAACCCCTCGACGAGAAAGATGATTAACTCAGCCGCTAGTGGAACCATTAACAACAAAACACCTGAGAAGGCTTACAAATTTATTAAAGAGATGTCATTGAATAACTATTAGTGGCAAGTTATGAGAACAAAGCCAACGAAAGCTACTAGTGTTTTCAACCTCGACGCGGTTACTATGCTCTCTAACCAGGTAGAACTTTTAAATAAAAAGATTGACGGTTTATATGGTTCTACTCAGGTACATCCAATGATGAGGTGCGATTCAAATAGAGGAGGAGTACACACAGATTATCCAACCTTCAATCCTAGTACCGAGGAGGAACAAGTTCAACATATGGGTAATAATAATTCTAGATCTCAAAATAACCCATACAGTAACACATATAATGTAGGTTGGAGGAACCATCCTAACTTCTCGTAGGGTGGTCAAGGAAATCAAAGGCCACAACATCCCTCAGGTTTTCAACAACCACCTTACCAATAGGAAAAGAAACCAAACCTTGAGGAGATGCTAACAAAATTCATCTCGGTGTCAAAAACTCATTTTCAGAATACCGAAACAGTGCTTAAGAATCAACAAGCGTCGATACAAGGGCTCGAGGCTCAAATAGGATAGCTTGCCAAGTTAATCTCTGAACGACCACAAGGTAGCTTGCTGAGTAATACTAAAACTAACCCAAGGGAGCAACTTAACGCAATAACTATTCAAGATGAAGAAGGGGTAGTTAAACCTGAACTAGAACCGAGGCAAGGAATTGTGGTAAGTAAAGGTAAGGAAGAGGTGGACCATAGTGAGCAAAAGCTGGTAAGTAGCGAATATAAACCTTGTGTGCCATACCCCAGTACGATAAGGAAAAACCACACGGACGAGCAATTTGGTAAATTCCTTAAATTGTTAAAGAAATTACATATTAACTTACCATTTATTTAAGCTCTTTCGCAGATGCCAAACACAGTGAAATTTTTAAAGGAGCTTTTAGCAAATAAGCGGAAGTTGGATGAGGCATCGCATGTAGAGTTGAACGTAGTTTGCTCAGCCATTCTACAGAATAAGCTACCCAAAAAGTTGAAAGATCTAGGGAGTTTTATGATTCCTTGTTTAATTGGTAGTTTAAATGTTAGCAATGCTTTGGCTGATTTAGGGGCAAGCATTAATGTCATGCCCTATAAAATGTTTAAACAACTAGGTTTTGGGAAACCAAACAAACTAGGATGAGCATTCAACTGGCAGATAAAACAATTAGATTTCCTAGGGGTATTATTGAAGACGTACTCGTTAAAATTGATAAATTTATATTCCCAGTTGACTTTGTTGTTTTAGACATGGATGAGAACAGTGACGTACCCTTAATTTTAGGCAGACCATTCTTAGCAACTATTAGAACTATCATAGATGTTGGCACAGGTGCACTCACACTTCATGTGGGCGATGAAACAATTACTCTTCAAGCTCGTAATTCGAGTAACACATCGAATAATGAGGGTGGTTGTATAAAGCATGCTACTAATACTGATCATGTGGTGCAACCTTCTCTGCAGGAAACACCTTCAAAGAACATATACGAGCCATGTTCAAGTAACAACAAAGGACCCATCCATAAAGAACAAAGGCTACGGATCGAGGAACTAGATGAATGGCGTACACAAAAATTGAGATCACACGATAAACCAAAACCACGCCATGACGGGCTCAATGTTTTATCAAATCAACTTAAGGTTGGAAACACAGTACTATTAGATGCGGCAGACCCTCATATTACGACTTTTGAACCCAATAGAGCAATCTCTTTTACGGTACTTAACATCTACCCATACAGTATAGTCGAGGTAACTCACTCTAAATTCGGCACTTTTAAGGTAAATAGTACCCGTCTAAAACCTTATGTTGATAAGATTGATAGCAGGAATGAGAAGTGTAAACCCCTCGAACCACCATGACCACGTAACAGATACGTAAGTTGAGCTTAGACTCTAGATAAGTGCTTCTCGGGAGAAAACCCGAGCACTAACACTGTTCATTTCTCTAAATTTTTAGTTTTTAACATCTAAATTACTAACTAAGTCCTTGAACACAGGTTTTCTAACCCCACACGGCCAGGCACACGGGCGTGCCTTAGGCCGTGTTCATACCACAATCGGTGACACGACCGTGCGATACGACCGTGTGAAAACATATCAAAATTTTCCCAAAACACGAGATGCAACACGTTGCCATGGTCGTGGGCAATTCTGCCAAATCTACACGGGTGTGCGACATGCCCATGTCTACAAGCCGTGGTAGAAACTGAAAAAATAACACGGGCGTGCGACACGCCCGTGCCCACCACCTGTGGTCGAAACTATCAAAATAACACGGGCGTGCGCATATATACACGGGCATGGGAGAAGTGAAAAAAGTAGGACACAGCCGTGCGACACAATCGTGTGCACCAATACGCCCAAAAAACACGGGCGTGGGCCGAATACCAGACACACCTAAATCCAAAAACCACCGAACACACGGGCTGAAATAAGGGCACACAGGCGTGCCCCATAGCCGTGTGCCCCAATATCTATATAAACCCCCACTATTCATCATCTTCTTCCCTAATACCCTAACCCTAGCCGCCGCCCTCTCCGCCATCGCCATCTAAACACCCCAAAATCTACCCTTTCTCCTCAATTTCTCTTTCATACACATCAAAATCTTCTCTTTTCCTCTCTTCCCTACACATTCCTTTCTTTTTCTTTATTTCTCCACTCATCCCACGCCTCATCGTCACACTAGCCCCACTGCGCCGTCGCTCCTCTGGCCACCGGATTTCTAATATCTGTTTCCTCTTCTCTTTTACTTTCTTTTGATGCTTACTATCATGATTTTCCCATATTATTTACATTTTTTATTAATTGTTTATAATGTCATCCTCATTTTTAGGATCTATTTCATGCATTTGGTACCCCTTTCCTACCATTATTAGTTACTTTCATCCATTCCGTGTTGAATTTAGTCATGCTTTTAATATGCCATTTGCTATAAAATATTTGTTGTCAATTGATTTCTAATATGAAGTTCGATTGCTTTTGGTTGAGTCTTATTAGTATCATTAGTTTTGGTTGAATTTGTTAGTATAATTATATTCATGGTTAATTCCTTTTTGGATTTATTAGCATATGTTATCTTTTGCGATTATTGAGACATGAAACCATTCTTCTTGCAGGTATACCATGTCAAATCCACAAGGTAAGAAAATCGCCATCCCCGCTTCAAAAAAATGGAAGGGACCTGGAGCCACATCACTGAGCGCATCTGTCGAAGTGTGCCACCCCTTCCTATGGTTCCCTTTGGGACCCCAAGAGGAACTATTCTAGATACTACAAGCCCGACCCTTAAGTGTGGGCCGTTGCATTGATTGGACCATTCTAGAGCAGATCCAACTCAATGACGCATTCCATGCTCTCTTGACTACTGACCCATTGGGGCTCCTCTTCGAGATCGCCGAGCCAACATATCTCAAGCTCACACTAGAACTCTGTTCGACCATCCACCTTCAAACAGTTATGACAGAGTTCGATGATCCCGGAATGGTCCAATTTCGTCTCGGCGATTTAGTTTGCCAGTTAAGCTTACCTAAGTTCGGTGTCACATTAGGACTATATACGAAGGAGTTCATGGACGACGACGACTTTGACAGTCTCTATCGCCACATCCACTATTCTCCTTCACTTTGCTGGAAGTCCCTAGTCCTTGCTTCGACCACTTATGATCCTAGCTGCTCCAAGGCATCGGCTCTCCCTCCATCTCTGAGATACCTACACGCCATCCTAGCCCACACCTTGACAGGACGGCGAGAGAGTATTGGCGTCGTCAACACTAACAACGCCTATTTTTCATGGAGTATGGCAAAGGGGCACGTATTCGACCTCACTTATTTCATCGCCCTCGCCATTCGCCATTCGCCATCAGACAGAGCGGCATAGGAAGGGAGTCATTTCCATCAGCCCTTATGTGACTCGCTTGGCGTGGTACTTCAGTCTCCTCAACACGGTGGCACAATCATCCTCCTTCACCCTCATCGGTCAGATGTCCACACAGGGCATCTCGAGTATGCTCCGTATGAGGATGATTGAGCGATGACATGGATTTGATCCTCCTCAATATCGCTTCATCCAATCAGCCGAGCAGGAGGACCCAAAGGATATTACTGATGATGTCCCTCCACCTCATAAGGATCCACCATCCCAGCCACCGCCTATTCATCATCTAGTTCATGCGACTGCTTCACTCTTTGACATCTCTGAGTGTCTTACTCGATTCGAGCAACAATGTTTTCAGCGCTTTGATCATATTGATGCAACCTTACATCAGATTTGTCAGCACCTTCACATCTCATTGCCACCCCCACCTCGAGAACCATCTGGCGATGAGGATTTTTGAAGACTTTCATTTATTATTTTTATTTTTATTTTTTATTTTTATCTTTATTTATCTTTTTAAATTACTTTCTATTTTATTTCTCTTTGATACTATTTTTACTTCATCTTTAGGTTTTACAATTTTTATTAAGCAATTTATGTTTTCGGCCACCTCTTTACGAGTAATCATGCTACTTTATATTTCCTAAAGAGTTATTGATTCTATCGCAGTTAAGAAGAGCTCTAAAGCTCACTACTACTTAGGAAATTGCAACTCCACTGGAAAAGGTTCTCCACGACTGCCATGCCCTGCTCGACCACGACCATAGCTACCACTAGTTATAATATTCTTTTGGCGCAGCACTTGTGGACTAACAACCTCTACCACCATCGGAGTATCCTCCTCCAATCTCACCCTTGCCTTAGCCAACTACTTTTCATAACTCCAATTCAAGGAATCCATTTAACATTCAAGAAGTTTCACTTCTCTCCTTATCTTATGATCTCATATCTATACTTTTCAGTAAATCTATTTTTGTACATTGAGGACAATGTACATCTTAAGTGTGGGGGGGTTATTTATATCATTATCAGAAAAATCCCTGAATTTTGTCTTATTCTCACATAACTCACTCATATCACTATTAGAATGAATTTTAATTAATTTATGATTTTTATTGATATATCTTGAATTAAAACATAGGCATTTATGCATTGATTGTTTAAACTTTAAGTACTTAGAGAATCAAGCATGATAAGTTGATTTTTTGGAGAATTAAAAATTTTTAGGTTATTTCCCCAAGTTTAGGTATTATCTTGATGTTGAAATTGACAGGGTTAACATCAAAAAGCCATAATTTTTGTGAGATCTTAAGCATTTAGAGCATATATTATTTCTATCATGCTCACTTTTATTATGAGTGCGTTAATATTGATTTGTTATTCTAGAACTTGCTTCGATTATGCATGTCAAGACCACACCATTGATTTGATATGTTGAGATGATAAAGGCATTTAGGTTTAACTCACTCACTCCATAAAAGTCTACCGTCATAATTAACCCTTAGTGAACCCCCTTGAGCCTAACAAGCCATTCATTGATTCACCCTCAATATTAACCCATAACCCATTATTGTTGAAATCCCCTCAATTAATTTGATCCCTATTTTTTTTTTGAGACTTGATTTGAATAAATTGCTTAACTATGTTTTATTTCTGATAGTTAGCAAAGTTCTATGTTACTTACTTGATTTGTTCTTAAAAAAAAAAAGAAGTTGCTGTAATTGAGATTTGTTGTCTAGCATATTATGAAATTAGGAAGGTAATTTGTCAGTTTTAGTATTTTTCTAGTTAGGTAATTTTTAAATTCAATCTCGATTCTAACCTTCTCTTTCATCTTGTGACTACACCCCCTAACCAAAGCCATGTTACAACCCTCTAAAGACCTTTTGATTGATGTATCATCTCAATATATAATGGTGTAGATTTGATTTTCACGCAAGCCTATGGTAATAACTTTTCATATTGAATGTTGAGTGCTAAAGTTGTTATCCTTAAACACCTTGAGTGATTTGAGTGAATCTTTAGTGAGGATGTTAAACTCTGTGGTATTTTGAATCAAAGGTGATTACTTAGATGTGGGGAGACACCTATGTTTTTGTGATAAAATGCTCAACTTGGAATGTTTGAAACTTTGATGTTCTTCTAGATGAATTCTCAATGTATGATTACTTATGGATTATTTTGAGATATTATTGATAGGAATTATAAGTTGAGAAAAATGAATTCTTAATTATGAATTGAGGATTTTGCTTGAGGACAAGCAAACGCTTAAGTGTGGGGGTATTTGATAAGTCATAATTTATAAATATTTTTATCCAATTCTTAGCACATTTTTAATGAATTATCATTCGATTTGTAGAATTTCATGTTCCTAATCCTTTACTTTCATGTTTTATACTTAGGCGAGCATAGGAGAGTAAAAAGAGCGAGAAACGGGCCAAAAACAGAAAAAATGGGTCAACATGGGAATCAACATGGCCTGGACTTCCTCACATGGGTAGACCACACACCTGTGTCTTTTTAACAGACTCGAACACTGCCTAAGCCACCTCACACAGGCGTGGCACACGGTCATGTCCCTGTCGGGCCCAAGGCTAGTTCTATTCAAAAAAGGGCACTTTGAAGGGTTCGGAGGCATTCTAAAGCCTATATAAACACCCTAGAGGAGGATTAAAAGACACAAACAGAGTAGAAGGCAAGAATTACTCGAAGAAAGCCAATTGATCCATCTTAGAAGCTAGATTCTCCTTCAAGACTGAAGATCTCCCTTAAATTTCCTTCAAAGGGATTTTGGGTTTTCTTTATGTTTTGTTATTGTTATTCTTCTGAGATGTTTTCTTTTACAAATATGAACTAAATTCTCTAAATACCTAAGGGGGATGCAACCTAAGATGGATCTTGTTACTATTTTTTGAGTTATACGATAAATACTTGATTTTTTCTTAATTATGTGTTCTTAAATCTTATTTTAATATTCCAAGATATTGATTCAACTATTGATGTGCTTATTCAGAGGAGCAAAAGTCCCTGTCTAAGAGAAGATCTAGCATAATTAAGCGGAGTTACATGCAATCCTAGACATAGGACGACATAAATCTGCTAGATTAGGGTCAAACCTAATAAGGGAATCCATAGATCGAGTTAATGCAACACTAGGGGTTTTAATTAGAAAGAGATTTCAATTAATCAACCTAGGGTTAGACGTTGTTAGTCTCGAGAGAGATAATAATATAAATTAGGGATTTCTACGGATCAAGTCAAGTGAATAAATCAGCTAATTCAGAGTTAAATAACAAGTGAAGTCTAGGTGGATTTTCCTTAAGTATTGTCAAATCAATCAGTTTTCCCAAAAGTATTTCTCCAATTTACTTCCTGTGCATTCTTAGTTTTGTTAATTAGTTTAGATAAAGCAAATCCCCTTATTTTTAGGCTAGATAATAAAAAGAAAGTTAATACTAGTACTTTTAGTTCTTGTAGGTTCGACATTTCGATCTTGCTATAAGCTATACTACTGTTTGATGGGTGTGCTTGCCTTTATCGTGATAATAGTTAGTTTTCAAGTACGATCAATTATAAATTTAAGACTTATCATGCACATTAGACTTCGTTAGCGGGTTGCCCTTGACACCCACTAAGAAGGACTCTGTTTGGGTCATCGTCAGTGCTTGGGTCATCGTGGATCAGTTGACCAAGTCTGTTCATTTTATTTCTATTCGAACGGACTTTTCTCTGCAAATATTAGTGAAGCTTTATATCTTCGAGATAGTTAGACTGTATAGGGTTCCTATTTCAATTATTTCTAATAGAGATCCTCGCTTCACTTCTCAGTTCTGGAAGAAATTGTATGAGGCTCTGGGTTCGAGATTGGACTTCAGTACTGCGTTCCATCTTCATACTGATGGTCAATCTAAGAAGGTGATTCAAATACTAGAGGATATGCTTTGAAGTTATGTTATTGATTTCTGAGGTAGTTGGGAGCATTATTTGTCACTAGCTGAGTTCGCCTATAATAATAGTTTCCAGGATAGCATTTAGATGGCACCTTACGATGCCTTGTATAGTCATAAGTGTCGTACTCCGTTGTGTTGGACTAAGTTGGGTGAGCGTCAGATTTTGAGTCCTGAGTTGGTTTTTGAGACTGAGGATATGGTCAGACTGATTCGAGATCGTCTGAAGGTGGCTTCTAATAGACAGAAGTCTTATGCATATCTAAAGAGGAGAGATATTAAGTAATTTATGGGTGACTTTGTCTTTTTAAAGTTTTCTCCGTGGAAGAAAGTTTTGAGATTTAGTCGTAAGGGCAAGTTGAGCCCTAGGTTTATTAGAATGTATCGGATTCTGAAGCGTGTGGTGTCGGTCGCTTATCAGTTGGAGCTACCTCCAGAGTTGGACTGTATTCACGATGTTTTTCATGTCTCTATGTTGAGGTGGTATCGATCTGACCCATCTCACGTTGTCTCTGTTGAGGAGATCGAGGTTAGACCAAATTTGACTATTGAGGAGGAGCCAGTTCAGATTCTTGATCGTGAAGTTAAGGTTCTAATGAGAAAGTTCATTCCGTTAGTGAAGGTTCTGTGGTAGAATCATGACACTGAAGAAGCCATTTGGGAACCTGAGGACTCGATGCATTAGTAGTATCCTTATCTGTTCTGGTCAGGTAAATTTTAAGGTCAAAATTTCTTTTAGGGTGTATAGTTGTAATACCCTGAATAATTTGTTTTTTTTTTCTGTAAATACCTAACACAACTGTGTATCTACTTCAGTGGTTAAGTGTTTTGGGTATGTGTGAAAGGACTTGGGTTCAAGTCTCATGTTGGCAAATTTTGTTATTTTTTATCCAAGCTTTACCCTTGTGAAGTGGGCTTACATAAAATTGTCTGTAATTCATATCAGAATGAGCCAGCTGGTTTGACTAGCAAGGGGGTTATTGTGTTGGAGCTCCTGTGTTCAAATCGCTGTGTAAGCAAGGGAGTTCAATTTTGCTCCGATTATCTGAGAGTATTTGGATAGAGATAGAATTCTGTAGTGGTTGTGATTGAGAAGATAGTGGGAAGTTGGAATGTGAGGAGTTATCAAAATATTTCATTTTTTTATTTTTATTTTTTTCACAATTCTCTCTTATCTTTTCTAATGTTCTCTTTCTGTGATTGGGGGAAAAATTCTTTCTTTTCTTTGTTTTTGATATTTTGTCAAAATCATGTCAATTAGTCTCGATTATTCTGGTTCGTCAGCATTCTTTATGTGTTTTGGTAAGTGTGGTAACTATTTTGGGTTATGGAATCGTTGAGTAATGGGGTTTGTTTAGTGTTTAGGAGAGGATTAAAATGTTGGGGCTTCCAATTGGTGCTGTGGTGGTACAAACCACCGTTGTCCATTCGAAGGTAAGTTTTTTTGTGGTTTTAAGGATTATCTATTTCATGGTGGTTTGATTTGGTATCGGTGTAATCGGCTAATGTAGTGTTTTATCGATCAATTATAGGTTCTGGTGGTCTTGGGATTGCATTTACTGCAAAAACGTACCAAGTGTGTACCCAAAACGCAAAAAACTGATTTTTGACAAAAGTTGAAAATGGCTATTGTCGACACCACACGAGCGAGTGGCTGGCCGTGTGTGAGACACGACCGCGTGGTCGACAAAAGCATGGTCGTGCGTAAGACATGGCCATGTGGTGGCCGGAGTGTGGCCGTGTGAGCCACACAATTAGGCCAAGTTGGGTGTGTGGGCCACACGGGCAATCCATACGGGCGTGTGGGTTTTTGGGCCAGGATGTGTGGGCCCACACAGGAAAGACACACAGGCATGTAGGCCTATAATTCTGGAATTTTCCCTAGGGTCGCGCGGGTTGTTCCAATCGACTATGGCCTTACTGTAGGGTCGGTAAAGGCTAACCAAACCCTAATTTTATGTGACTTAATATTCTGATAGTATGCTCTGAGTAGGACATTACTATGCATGACTGTCTATTCTGCTATCTATATATATGATATTTGTACATAAGCATGTTGAGCATGTCTAGTATGTTATTCTGTATCTGTTTCCATTTATGATTTTGGGGTGGGATTTGTATATGAGAAGGAAGTTTTCTGGACGGTGATCATCACCTATATTCTGGCAGCTTGGCTGCATATTATCTAACATGTGTCGTAATGGCAAGATATGGTGTGTAGGGATGAATGGGTGTTTTTAACCACACATGGTGTGTTGGGATGGTCAGAGTTGATGTGTAGAGGATGGAGATAGGATTCTGTATATCTGATCTATATATCTGATTTTATTTACTGTATTTGAAAAGGGCATGAGCTCGATCCTGCATCTGTATGTTTGCATGCTTAATTCTGTTGGGTTACACACTGATTTTATGAAAACTCACATCTATTTGTTTGTTCTGCTCAAGTAATCCACAGACTTAGGTAGATCAAAGCAATGGAGACTCAGCGGTGACCACTCGACCATAAATAGTTTAAACTTGGAAAATTGTAGCTTTATTTATGATTTGGTTTTCATTCAAGAGTTTGTAATTTCTGAGACTCTCAGGACTTTATAATTTCTAACGGTTGATTTTGGATTGTTGATAATCTGCATGCAATGGTAAAATATTTTATGAAAATGATGGTTTTTACACAAAAAGAGATTTTTCTAAAAATACGAATCGAATTTCTAAAATGAAATGGGTTTGTTAAACTTCCATTGTAAAATAAGTTTTGGCAAATAAACTAATTAATTAACGTTTTCGAAAATGGTTATAAAGTATATGAGTTAATAAAATGAGAAGATTTTACGTAACAACTTCGTTTTCTAAACCCATTCTCTGTGACATCTCTAGATTCAGCCATAACGTCTAGGCCGGGTTTAGGGTGTTACACAAACTTTCCACGTAACACTCCTAACCCGTATCCGTCACTAAAATAGGGTTACGAGACATTACCGATCAATACATATCGTTCACAAACATAACATATACAATCATAATAAAAAACCATTCATATCAATCACATTGTCCCTTACAAGGTCCTACGAGACCTTAAAACATGCTTAGAAGTGGTTCGGGACTAAACTAATAACATTTGCAAATTTTGGGAGACTTAGAAAATTTTCTTTGATTTAAGGGTGACACGTCCGTGTGAGCAAGCCGTATGCCTCACACGGCCACCAGACACGCCCGTGTCACAGGTCGTGTGAAAACAAGGCATACATACTGACTTGTACCATACGGCCGAGGACACGCCCGTGTGCCATGGTCGTGGGAAAACTGGGGAGGTTACTAAATTGGGTCAAATGACCGACCACACACCTATGTACCAACCCGTGTGCCGCACATGGTCAATAGACACGCCTGTGTGTCTAGGCCGTGCCAAACTTTTAAGGTATACTGACTTTAATTCGAAAGGTACCCCAGGGGACACATGACCATGCTGCATAACTGTGTGGCGCACACGGCTGAGACACACGCACGTGTCTCTGCCCTTGTGGACAAAAATAGGCCATTTGTAAAGCCAATTTTCCACCTTTTTCTCATGCACACAAAGTAACCAAATTGGTACTAATTCAACACATAAATAGACGGCCAAAACATGACAATTAATACATATGTCATGTCATCTATATTCAACCATATCAACTACTTAATTCCATATTCAAAAACATACCAAATCAATATACCAAAATCATCAATCTTATATGACTACTAAATGTATTTACTTATCAAATTATCATCTATTTCATGGCACAAATAGCACCATATCTCCATCTTAAAATTAAACCACAATATGTGTAACACCCCTAACCCGTATCCGTTGCCGGATTAAGGTTACGAGGCATTAGTTAACTAAAAACACATAAATGTAACACACCTAACCCGTATCCATCGTCGGATTAGGGTTATGAGGCATTAGTTAACTAAAAACACATTTTTGAACAACCACACATATATATAAATTGCATTCATATAAATAAAGCATAAATTCAATTAAATAATAAACACGATTTCAATAATCATAATATATTGTACAGATCATATTAAAAACATTACAATATTATCCGTATGCTAAGAATAAATCAAACTATTTATAACTTATTTTACATTAGCATATCTTAAACACTTTAAAATGTTTTCATAGTACTTTATTCAATAGCTTATACATACAATATTGTCAACTTTACCCAATGGTCATATATTTAATAATATAATTGTAAACTTTCACCAATTTCGGACATAAATAAAATCTTTTGCACATACTCATAATAAAACCAATCAAAACTTATTACATAATTTAACAAGCAATTACACATATAATACACACGAAAAATAATATTTAAATATTTTTCTGACTCAGATTCGTGGTCCCGAAACTACCGTTTCGATTAGGGTCTAAATCGGACTGTTACAACTCTTCCCCCTTAGGGATTTTTGTCCCCGAAAATCTTATCGGTGAATAGGTTCGAATAACGCTCTTTCATTGTATCCTCTGGCTCCCATGTTGCTTTCTCAACTCCGTGTTTATGCCACAGTACTTTAACCAATGGAATTTTCTTATTTCGTAACTCTTTAATTTCATGAGCCAGAATATGAATTGGTTCTTCCTCATAAATCAAATCTGACTAAATCTCAGTCTTTGATGGACTAATCACATGCAAAGGGTCGGATCTATATCGCTGAAGCATCAAAACATGAAATACATTATGAATCTTTTCTAACTCAGGTGGCAGCAACAATCTGTACGCAACCAGCCCAATTCGCTCGATAATTTCATACAGCCCAATAAATCTCGGACTCAATTTGCCTTTACAACCAAATCTGAGTTTTTCTTCCACGGTGAGACTTTTAGAAATACTTTATCCCTGATCTAAAACTCTATATCTTTTCGTTTCAAGTCCAGTATGATTTCTGACGATCTGATGCTGTTTTCAGACTTTCACGGATCACTTTCACTTTCTGTTCAGTTTCTCTGATCAAATCGACCCCGTGTATCTTATTTTCACTGAGCTCAGTCCAGTATAATGGTGTACGACATTTATGACCGTACAAAGCCTCATAAGGTGCCATTTTGATACTCGATTGAAAGTTGTTATTGTACGCAAATACAATCAGAGGTAAGTATCATTCCCACGTACCTTCGAACTCGAGAATGCAACATCTCAACATGTCCTCAAGTATCTGAATGATTCGCTCAGACTGACCACGTGTTTGCAGATGAAAAGCAATGCTGAAATGTAATTTCGTACCTAATGCATCTTCCAGTTTCTTCCAAAATCGCGATGTAAACCTCAGATCTCTATCAGATACAATAGATATAGGCACACCATGCAACCTCACAATCTGAGAAACATATAATTCAACCAGTTTATCAAGCAAGTAATCTGTACGAATCGGAACAAAGTAAGCAGATTTAGTCAATCTATCTACAATAAACCAGATTGCATCTTTCTTGCTCGGTGTCATCGGTAAACCGGATACAAGATCCATCGTGACTCTATCCCATTTCCATTCAGGTATCATAATAGGCTGTAGCAATCCATTAGGTACCTGATGTTCAGCTTTTACTTGCTGACAGACTAAACATTTTGATACAAAGTCAGAAATGTCTCATTTCATACCTTGCCACCAGTAGTGTTGTTTCAGATCATTATACATCTTTGTACTACCTGGGTGAACAGATAATCGATTGTTATGAGCTTCGTTCAAAATCATCTGAATCAACTCTGTATTTTTTGAAGCGCATATTCGGTTTCTGAACCAGAAACCTCCCTCAACATCCACTTGAAATTCTAAATCAACGTTCGAATCATATTGGGCTCGTTTTGCTATCAAATCATTATCAACCTTCTGAGCTTCGTAAATCTGCTAAATTAATAACGGTCTTGCTTTTAACTCGGCTATTATCGCACCATCATCTGACATAACTATATGTGTATTCATTGCACACAAAGAAACTAGGGATTTTCGACTTAGAGCATCAGCAACAACATTAGCCTTTCCCGGATGATAATCAATCACAAGTTCATAATCTTTTAGCAATTCCAACCGTCGGCGTTGTCTCAAATTCAAATCTTTCTGAGTCATCAAATACTTTAGACTTTTGTGATCAAAATAAACATGACATTTTTCACGGAACAAATAGTGACGCCATATTTTCAACGCGAATACAATAGCTGCCAATTCTAGATCATGTGTCGAATAGTTCTTTTCATGTGGCTTTAATTGTCTTGAGACATAAGCTATAACTTTGCCTTCTTGCATCAAAACACAGCCCAAACCATTTAAAGATGCATCACTATAGATAACAAATTCTTTACTCGATTCTGGCTGAACTAGCACTGTAGATTCGGTCAAAAGGGTTTTCAACTGATCAAAACTTTTCTGGCACTTTTCTGACCACTCAAACTTAACATCTTTCTGCAGAAGCTTCATCATCAGCAATGCAATCATAGAGAAACCTTTCACAAATAGTCTATAGTAACTAGTAAGTCCCAAAAAACTTCTGACTTCGGAAACATTTCTCGGAGGTTTCCAATCGAGTATAGCTGAAATCTTACTCAGATCAACCCGAATACCTGATGCTGAAACAACATGTCCCAGAAAACTAAGTTCGTGTAACCAAAACTCACATTTACTAAACTTCGCATACAACTGTTTCTCTCGCAAAGTTTGTAACACAAGTCTCAAATGCTCAGCATGTTCGATTTCGTTACGGGAGTAGATCAGTATATCATCAATGAACATGACCACAAACCGATCCAAATACTGCTTGAAGATCCGATTCATCAAATCCATAAAAACAACAGGTGTATTAGTAAGTCCGAATGGCATAACTAGAAACTCGTAATGTCTGTACCTCGTTCAAAAAGTAGTTTGTGGCACATCGGGATCTCTGACTCGCAACTGATAATAACCCGATCTCAAATCTATCTTCGAAAACACTGAAGCCCCTTTCAACTGATCGAACAGGTCATCAACTTATGGCAACGGGTATTTATTCTTTATTGTCACCTTATTTAGCTAGCAGTAATCAATACACATTCTCATAGTTCCATCTTCCTTTTTCACAAATAGAACTGGCGCACCCCAGGGAGAGAAACTCGGTCGTGCAAACCTCTATCTGTTAACTCTTGCAACTGTGCTTTCAACTCTTTTAATTCAGTAGGTACCATTCGATACGGAGTTATTGAAATTGGAGTTGTCCTTGGTACTAACTCAATACCAAACTCTACCTCTCGAATAGGTGGCAAACCCGGCAATTCTTCAGGAAACACATCCGGATACTCACACACAACTGGTACAGATTCAATCTTCTTTTCAATCACTTTACTATCAAGCACATAAGCAAAGTAAGCTTCACAACCTTTTCTCACATACTTTCGAGCTAACATCGAAGATATTGCTGTTGGTAAACCATTCAGATCATTAGATTCAATCTGAATAATCTCGTTGTTTTGATATCTCAAATCGATGGTTTTTCATTTGCAATTAACAACTACATCGTGCATAGTCAACCAATCCATACCCAAAATTATATCAAACTTGTCGAAAGGTAACAACATCAAATCGGCTGGAAAGCATGAATCTCGAATCATCAACGGACAATTTTTACACACTTTGTCACACAGGCCCAGGGGGTTCGATACTCAAATTACGAACTCAGTAGACTCAACAGGCAAAGTCTTACTGGATACTAATGTTTCACACACATATGAATGAGTTGAACCAGGATCAATCAATGCAATAACACTAGTATCATAAAGAGTGAAAATACCGGTAATAACATCTAGGGAAGAAGCATCTTCGCTAGCGAGAATAGCATATGCTCTGGCAGGTGCACGAGCCTCAGTCGAGTTTCTGTATCTTTCGTCCCTCTTTGACTGCCACTCACATTACCCGAATGCCTGGGTGGTCTACCTTGTATTGACATGTTACTCGGTCTCACTTTCTGAACAGCGTTTTGCTCGGCTAACATCGGGCAATCTCAGATAAAATGATCCATCGATCCACATTTAAAACAAGACCGATCATGCAATCTACAATTTCTGAATGCCATTTACCACAATGCTTACACTCTAGCCTATTCTATCGATCATTGCCAACACTAGCAATTGAAGTGACTCGTGAACTCACAGGAGGTCGATCTCGATCTCGTCTAGAAAAGTCTGAAGTAGCTTTAAATCGACTAGAATCATCTCTAAACTTCTTCGATATTGAGTGAAAAGTCTTACTCGATGATCTTTTACGGGAATCTCTAGCTTCAAAATTAGCTTTTCTTTTCTCTTTCCCGAGCTCTTTAGCTTTGCAAGCTTGCTCAACAAGCATCACGAACTCTTTGATTTCAAGTATACCAACTAGAAATTTAATGTCTTTGTTCAAACCGTCTTTAACTCTTTTACACATGATAGCTTTGGTTGAAACACATTCAGGAGCATATTGACTGAGTCTTACAAATTTTCGCTCGTACTCGATTACAGTCATACGACCCTGTTTCAATTCAAGAAATTATTTGCATTTCTGGTCAATAAATCTGTGGCTGATATATTTCTTATGGAACTCAGTCTGAAAGATTCCCAGGCCACTCTTTGGAACCACCGATACTAGTGTATTCCACCAGTGATATGCGGTGTCTCGTATTAAAGATATGTCACACTTTAAACATTCATCCAGAGTACAAGATGGCTCGTCGAACACACGGATAGTATTATCATGCCACAACTCATCCCGCTCAGCATCGTCATCATCATTAGCTTTAAATTCTTCGGCCCCGTGTTTTCTGATTTTATCTACAGGAGGCTTATTAAATCTCATTGGATCAATCATCGGAGGTACCATAGGTATCAGAGATGGATTATTCGGGGTGGAGGTTGTTGTATAGTCGGATTAGTCCGAATATACTAAGTAAACCAATTGTTCATCATTTAATAGAAAGCTTGTTTAGCCTCCCCCTCATGGCTACTTAAGTTAGGTTGAGATCCAACTAGTGTTGTCCCTTGCACGGGAGCAGGCGCTACACTCTCGACATCATCAGCTACAGCTCTATCGGGATCCATATACTATATGAAAGCACATTTTCAAATGTCAGAAGTTATCGCACTATCGCAATAATATTTATGGCATGTATAGCTAGACTCACACATGCTACGTTAGTCCTAGAATCGACTAAATCGTAGCTTTGATACCAATAAAATGTAACACCCCTAACCCGTATCCGTCCCCAAATTAGGGTTACGAGGCATTAGTTAACTAAAAACACATTTTCGAACAACCACACATATAAATAAATTACATTCATATAAATAAAGCATAAATTCAATTAAATAATAAACACGATTTCAATAAACATAATATATTGTACAGATCATATTACAAACATTACAATATTATCCGTATGCTAAGAATAAATCAAACTATTTATAACTTATTTTACATTAGACAATCTTAAACACTTTAAAATGTTTTCATAGTACTTTATTCAATAGCATATACATACAATATTGTCAACTTTACCCAATAGTCATATATTTAATAATATAATTGTAAACTTTCACCAATTTCGGACATAAATAACATCTTTTGCACATACTCGTAATAAAACCAATCAAAACTTATTACATAATTTAACAAGCAATTACACATATAATACACACAAAAAATAATATTTAAATATTTTTCTGACTCGGATTCATGGTCCCGAAACCACCGTTCCGATTAGGGTCTAAATTGGACTGTTACAATATTACAATCTTTCAAGCATTAATACATCATCTACTAATTAACCAAATAATAACTATTTGGCTATATCAACAACTATGACAAACATACCAAAATAATTCATCATATAATGCATTATATACATCAAATACATATCACTTGTCAACATATAAATCAAGCCAACTCAAATGGCCATACACATCACCATTTACAAGCCAAATCTCATGGCTAATATCATGACTCAAAACATGCCAAAATGACGCTAGCCTATACCTGCCATATACCATATATACAAAGCTCCAAAAGTACCAAAAAGTAGTCGATAGTGTGATGATGGTTCCCGATGATTCCCGATGTCTGAGCTAGCTTCGATAATCCATAAAACATTGAAAGAACACACAAAGTAAGCTTTAAAAGCTTAGTAAGCCATATACAAATAAAGCTATTATATGAACTTTTGCATTTCAATTCAAATATGCTAAACATAATTAATTACACACAAGTTCACAAACCTTTCTCATTGAACACATATTCAATATCTTAATCAAATTCATCATTTACTTCACTTCTCAATACTCGTATGAATCTTATATGTACCTGAGTCACTTAGCTCATTCACATATTTTTTCTCCACTTGACTTTGCCCGTTGAACCACTTGGAATCGTTAAGGATACTCGGAATCACATAAAGTTCATACAATGCCATATCCCAGATATTGTCTTACATGTTATCACATATCGATGCCACTGTCCCAGGCAGGGTCTTCTAGGAAATCGATTAACGATGGCAATGTCCCAGACATGGTCTTACACGTAATCTCAATACAATGCCAATGTCTCAGACATGGTCTTACATGTAATCACATCTTGGTAACCTAATGTCATGACATTCGTATCCCATACTATTCCAAAGGTTCGTACGGGACTTTCGGATATCGCAACTCTGTCAATTCTTGCTCGTAATTACTCATTCAACATTCGTAGCAATTCAATGATAATAAAACATATATAATTCAATTCAAAGGCATTTATTTGCATATAAACTTACCTCATAGTTAGAATAGAATGACTGGATCAACTATTCGATAACTTTGGATTTCCCCCGATCTAAATTTGATTTCTTTTGTTCTTGATCTATATACATTCAAAATTAACTCTTTTATTCATCAACACATTCAATTTAGCCCACAAACATATATTTGGGCATTTTTGCACTTTGTCCCCTAAAGTTACACATTTATTCAATTTAGTCTCTATTTCATAAATTCACAAAATTCAATATAACCCATGCTTAGCTGAATTCTCTATAGGTCCCTAGTAGCCCATATTTTTCATTTATTTTACAATTTAACCCCTCAATTTACACTTTTCTCAATTTAACCCCTAATTGACATTTTTGTCAAAAAATCACTTAATAAAACATGAAAATATATCATCTAATTTCCATAATTCATCATCAACCAACAAAATGCTCATAAATTCAACAATTTCACTTCACAAAATCATCAACAAATTCAAAAATTAGGGCATAGGCAAGCTAGTACTCAAAGCAACGATCACAAAAACATAAAAATCATCAAAAACTGAGCAAAATACATACCTTAATTAAGCTACACAAGTGCCTAATGGTTCAAGCATTCAAACCATATCCTTTTCTTTTATTTTCGGTTAAAAAAGATGAGAAAATAATGAACCAATTTGTTATGTTTTATTATAATTAACTTAATTACCAATTTCCTATTTTAACCTTTAATAATAAACATATAAACCACTTAATATAAAGCCATTTATGTCCATCTCCAATATCAATGGTCTAATTTCATCATAAGGACCTCCCATTTAATAAGCCATGGCAATTAAGCACTTTTAACTTATAGCATGCTACTTTTGCATTTTACGCGATTAAGTTCTTTTCTCAAATTAACCACTTAAACGATAAAATTAGCTCACGAAATTTTCAAACATACATATTCACATGCTATAAACACCAAAAATAATATTAAAATAATTTTATGACCTTAGATTTGTAGTTCTAAAACCAGTGTTCTGATTTAGCTAAAACCAGGCTGTTACAACTCTCTCCCCTTAGGGATTTTCGTCCCTGAAAATCTTACCAGCGAATAGGTTTGGATATTGCTTTCTTATAGCATCCTTAGGTTCCCACGTAGCTTCTTCAACCCCGTGTCGATGCCACAATACTTTCACTAATGCAATTTTCTTATTTCTCAGCTCTTTGATCTCACGAGTTAGAATTCGGATCGGTTCTTCATTGTACGATAAATCTGACTAAATCTCAACTTCGGTCGGAGAAATAACATGCGAGGGATTAGATCTGTATCTTTGTAGCATCGATACATGAAACAGGTTATGAATCTTTTCTAACTTAGACGACAATGCTAGCCGATAAGCAATCGGTCCAACTCATTCGATAATCTCATACGGCCCGATGAATCTTGGACTCAACTTTCTTTTTCTGCTAAATCTGAGTATTTTCTTCCATGGTGAAACTTTCAAAAACACTCTACCCCTGACTTGAAACTCAATATCTTTCCATTTCAAGTCTATGTAAGACTTCTGTCAGTCCGATGCTGCTTTTAAACTATCACGGATCACTTTCACTTTTTCTTCAATCTCTCTAATCAGATCAACCCCGTGAATCTTATTCTCGCTAATTTTAGTCCAGTACAATGGTGTTCGACACTTTCGACCATATAAAGCTTCATATGGTGTCATTTTAATACTTGATTGAAAACTATTATTATACACGAATTCAATCAACAGCAAACATTTTTCCCACGTACCTTCGAACTCAAGAATACAATATCTGAACATATCCTCGAGTATCTGAATAACTCGCTCAGATTGACCATCCGTCTGCGGGTGAAATGCGGTACTAAAATGTAGTTTTGTACCTAGTGCATCTTGCAGTTCTTCCAAAACCTCACTATGAACCTCGGATCTCTATCAGAAACAATAGAAATAAGTACTCCGTGTAATCTTACAATCTCAGAGATATATAACTCAGCTAACTTTTCAAGCGAATAGTCCATTCGTACCGGAATGAAATGAGCTGATTTTGTCAACCTGTCAACAACAACCCAAATCGCATCTTTCTTTCTCAAAGATAGGGGTAAACCCGAAACAAAATCCATAGTCACTTTATCCCATTTCCACTCGGGAATCATAATTGGCTGCAATAAACCAAACAGTACCTGATGCTCAGCTTTAACTTGCTGACAAATCAAACATTTAGAAATGACTTTTGAAATGTCCTATTCAATGCCATGCCACCAATAAATCTGTTTCAAATTGTTATACATTTTCGTGCTTCTAGGATGAACAGATAAACGACTACTATGTGCTTCGTTCAAAATCATCTACTTAACTCTAAATTTCTCGGAACACATATTTGCCTTTTGAATCTTAAACAATCATTAGAATCAACTTGAAACAATGAATTAGGTTTCGAATCACATTGAGCTCGTTTTGCTAACATTTCATTATCAACTTTCTGAGCTTCGTAAATCTGCTACGATCTCGCTTTCAATTCAGCTACAATTGATCTGTCATCAGATAGAGCCAACTGAGTATTCATTGCATATAAAGTAAATAAAGATTTCTGGCTTAAAGCATCAACAACAACATTTCCCTTTCCCGAATGATAGTCAATCTCCAGCTTGTAATCTTTTAGCAATTCTGTCCATCTCCGCTATCGCAAATTCAAATCTTTCTGAGTCATCAGATATTTTAAACTCTTGTAATCTGAATAAGCATGACATTTCTCACCGACAAATAATGACACTAGATTTTCAATGCAAATATAATGGCTGCTAAATCTAAATCATGCGTCGGGTAATTCCTTTCATGCGGCTTCAGTTGTCTCGAGGCATAAACTATGACTTTGCCTTCCTGCATCAAAATGCAACCCAGACCATTCAACGATGCATCACTGAACACTATAAACTCTTTACATGATTCTGGCTGTACTAACACTAGAGCTTCAGTCAAAAGAGCTTTCAACTGATCAAAACTTTTCTGACATTTCTTAGACAATTCAAACTTTACATCTTTCTGATGCAATCTCGTCAACGAAGTCGCAACCATTGAAAAGCCTTTCACAAATCGTCTATAGTATCCCACTAGTCCCAGAAAACTACAGACCTCAGAAACATTTCTCAGAGGCTTCCAATCTATAATCGCAGATATCTTGCTCGGATCGACTCGAATACCTAATGCTGACACAATATGTCCCAGAAAACCAACTTCGCGCAACCAGAATTCAAATTTTCTGAACTTTTCAAATAATTGCTTATCACGTAGAGTCTGTAATACAATTCCCAAATGCTCGGCATGCTCGGATTAATCTCTCGAATAGATCAAAATATCATCTATGAACACAACAACAAATCAATCTAGGTACGGTCTTAAAATCTGGTTCATTAAGTCCATAAAGATAGTAGGTGCATTCGTTAGTCCGAAAGGCATGACCAAAAATTCATAGTGACCATACCTCGTTCTAAATACAGTCTTTGGCACATCAAAGTCTCTAACTCGTAACTGGTAATAACCCGATCTAAAATCTATTTTCAAAAACACTGTAGCCCCTTCAATTGGTCAAAAAAATCATCAATTCGCGGTAGAGGGTATTTATTCTTGATCGTCACTTTGTTAAGTTGTTTGTAGTCTATACACATTCTCATCGTGCCATCTTTCTTTTTCACAAACAATACAGGAGCACTCCAAGGCGAGAAACTCGGTCTTGCGAATCCTCTATCAGTCAGTTCTCGCAATTGAGCATTTAATTCTTTTAATTCTATTGGAGCCATTTTGTACGAACCTATCGATATAGGCGTTGTACTCGGTATTAACTCAATGCCAAACTAACCTCTCGGATCGGTGGTAAACTCGGTAACTCTTTGGGAAATACACTCGGATACTCACACACAACTGGCATAGATTCGATCTTCTTTTCAGCCACTTTCATATCAAGCACATAAGCAAAATAAGTTTCGCAACCCTTTCTCACATATTTTTGAGCCAATATCGATGAAATCACTGCTGGTAAGCCATTCAGATCATCTAACTCAATTCGAATAATCTCTTTATTCTGACATCTCAGATCAATCATTTTTCGTTTACAATTCACAACAGCATCATGCAACGTTAGTCAATCCATACCCATAATTATATCAAATTTATCAAATGGTAACAACATCAAATCAGTAGAAAAATAGAAATCTCGAATCATCAACAGACAGTTCTTGCACACTTTATCAACCAACACACACTTGCCTAAGGGGTTCGATACTCTAATTACAAATTCAGTAGACTCTATAGGCAAAGTCTTACTGGATACTAAATTCACACATATATATGAATGAGTTGATCCTGGATATATCAATGCAATAACTTTAGTATCATAGAGAGTAAAAGTATCGGTGATATCATCTAGAGATGACGCTTCTTCGCGAGTGCAAATAGCATAGGCTCGTGTAGGTGCTCTAGCATCAGATCTCGCAACAGTGTCTTGTGTTGCACCTGTAACACCCTTTACCCGTATCCGACACCGGGACAGGGTTCGAGGCGTTACCGGACTTAAACATTCACAACATACAAAATCGGGACATAAAATTATTTTTTTGTACAAAATTAAAGCATCTCAAACACATGCATATTGTCCCTTATACAGGCCTTCGAGGCCTAAAACATAAATCGGAGTGGTTCGGGACTAAACTGAGAATTTTCAATAAGCTTTGGACAACTTAACCAATTTTCTTGCTTTGGAGAGTCACACGCCCGTGTGGGTTGGGTTGTGTGGTCACATACACACCCGTGTGGCTTGGGACATGCCCGTGTCCTCAGCTCGTGTAACTCTCTGTTTATGACGTCAGCCAAACAAATTGATCCACGCGGTCAAGCCACACGCTTGTGTGCTAGACCGTGTCCTCCACACGGCTGAGACACATGGCCGTGTCTCTACCCGTGTGGCCAACACTTAGGCTATTTTCCAAGCCTTATGTTGTCCTTAATTCTTTCTCATACTTTACACATCATGGACCCAAATTATAGCATCAATTTAATGATTAATCGACCTTGAGAAAGAATCAATTAAATAATTTTCATGTTGTCTTACAACTTTTTATTACCCAACACTTAATCTTTACACATTCTACAATTGTCCAAGTTTAATCATTATCAACTTACTACCAGGCCACGTATTCATTCTATGACCACGACCACCTCGAATGGTTCTAGGGCATTCATCGTGTACATGTGTTATGCTAATTAGTCATAGCAACCAATTATAATCACACGACATGCATTAACCCATAGGAAGAATAATTAGGTTTATAAGCCATAACCATAATAAGCCACATCTCATGGCTATATACAATAGATCAATATAAGCCGATCTCGTATCATGTAAGAATAGCGTATCCATCAGATATCTCTTTTTTATTCAACCGAGATTTTCTCTACCAAGTATACCAATAGCATAACTGATCATGCAATGTACATTCAATTCAACACATTTTCATGTTTATTTAGACATTAGTCCATGAAATAAACATGGTATTACACATAATTATATTTAGGCATTTGTCACAATATATAATCTTCATATCAACTATATAAATATTCATCACACAATGTTGACACATCAATTTGAGTTCAAACATGAACAATAATATCATTGCATTGTCATTGACATATGAACTTACCTCGGTTTCGAGTACGACTATTTATTTCGAGTTTGTGCTTAACCTTGTTCAACCTCGTTCTAAGCCTGAATCTTGTTTTCCTTGATCTATAGTATCACATTTAGCCTACTAACTAGTCATATTGCTCATATGGGTCCAAAAATCATATTTTTACAAATTTGCATTTTGACCCTTAGACTTTCACATATTTGCACTTTTTCCCTAATGCTCGTAAAATGATCTTTATTCAATTTCCTTGCATTTCAAGCCTATTCGAATCATTTTCATAACTATGGCAGCCCCTAATTTCCACTAAATCACCCTTTTATGACTAATTTTATAACTTTTATGATTTAGTCCTTTTAAACATTTTTACCGAAAATTACTTAGCAAAAGTCATTTATTACACATTGAGCCTTCATATTCTACCATTAAACATTAAAATACACGCATATCATTCATGGGTAAATTTTTAAACACAAACCCTAGCTCAAATAAATGGTAGAAATAGCTAGATCTTGTTACGAGGATTTCAAAAACGTAAAAATCATTAAAAACGAGACAAGAACGGACTTACAATCAAGCATGGAAGCTTGGAAAACCCTAGCCATGGTTTCTTCATGTCATATTCGGCCAAGGAAGAAGATGGACAATAAATTTTGGATTTTATTTTGTTTTTAATTCATTTTAATTACTAGATTACCAAAATGCCCCTAACTTAAAAATATTCTATTTCACTCATTTCATGTCCATTTTTGTCCAAAAAATTATACAATGGTCTAATTACCATTTAAATACCTCCCATTTAAAAATTTCACAACAATTAGACACCTCTAACATGTAGAAATCAACTTTTTCACTTTTTACAATTTAGTCCTTTTGACCAAATTGAGTGCCCAAACATCGAAATTTTCAAACGAAATTTTAACGAAGTCATTCCATGAAATCGTAGACCATAAAAATATAATAAAAATAAATTTTCTTTCGTCGAATTTGTGGTCCCGAAACCACTGTTCCGACTAGGCCCTAATTCGAGATCTTACATTTCTCCCCCCTTTAAGGATTTTTGTCCCCGAAAATCTTATCAGAAGAGTGATTTAGTTCCTCATAATTTTTTTTACTATCTCATAATTAGTGCTAAAGAAATTTTACTTTAGCCTTCATTAAAATCCAGGGTCTTATTTAGCTTTCCCAATAACTCATGATATATAAAAGTCCAGATCTCAATCCAATTAACCAGGACTAGCTTTCTGAGAAATCTGACAATCTCATAAATACTTGATTCTATTAACCCGTTGGGCAGATTTAACATTTACCAAAACGATTTGCGAATTTCATCATATATCAACCAGAAATCCATATATCCCTTTTCTCTTTCAAATATAAGAATAATCCTGACAAGAAATGCATAATCATCTCGTTCTCATTTCCATTCTAATATCACTACTGACGAAGATCGTTCTGATATCACCTGATGTTCAACAGTAGTCCTGATAACCTTTCATGAATTCAATTACAAAGATAAAAAAATGTCGAGTTCTAAACTCGATCATCAATGTATTACTCCTATGATTTTTCTTTCAAACTCTCTGCATAAGCCTGAAATTTTTATTTCAAGTACTTGTAACCACATTTTTCCCTTCTTAGGGATCAGGCAGTAACCGACTTAAGTCATTTGCACAATCCCACACTCAATTCCCTTTATGACAGTAATACATTAGCCATCCCATTGCTTTATTTACTTAGAACACATCACAATTTATTCAATAACACATTATTGAAATTCAAGAAGTTTTTGTTCAGCACATACCCCATCGGTTCAAAGACTTTGGTCAATAACATTCTCGTTCATTCGAAGCTTTAATAACATATAATCAACCATTCAACTTTCACAAGATGAAAACTTTATCATTCAAAATAGCTTTAAATTGTATCAAGGTCTTCTAAGATATATACACCTTTCATTCAGACTATCTATCTTTTACCCGGAGAGAGGTAAAATCTTGTTCCCAGACACGAATATCTTATTTAATCTTTCAAATAATAATCAATATCACTTGAACCACTGAGTCGGTATTATTCATCAATAAATGACATTTTAAGATATCCTCTTTTTCAGTTGATAGGACGGTTTGACATGAAACTGTTCAAAACTCACTTATCATACTAACCAAAGTCCATTTCAATTGCATTAGCTCAAGATAACAAAAATGCCTCAATTGAATGCATTAACTTTGATGAACTTACTTGAGGAAAGGAATCCACCATACAAACTGAAACTGCAATTTCATCATTTATCCCTTTATTGATATCAGTTCTTTACACGAAGATTTAGAGAAATCCAGATACGGGTGTCATCACGTTACTATAATCAAGCCAGAAGCGCATTCATAATCGACATAGTCATCATAAGTTGAAGAACATACCTTGGATACGAGTGATCATTGGTAATTTACGAGATGAAGATAATAAGAAAACCAGAATAAAGAAATCCAAGACAGAGGAATCCAAGATAAAGATATCCAAGGTACAGAAATCCAAGATACCATATCATAATGAAGGACCTAGAAAAATGTTCATAAGAAAAATATAAAGGATCTTGATAATTTTTCAGAGAAAAAAAGTGTAGAAGAATACATCAATCCAACCCACTGGGATTAAATGCAATAAGGATAATATACCTTCCCATATATGTATATTGAATAGAGCATCAATTAGGAAAAACAGATTTATATCATCATGCGTATTATTTTATAAAGTCCCATTAGATGGAATGTAATAGAATGCCAAAGAGACATAGAGCAATACAGATTATGTACCAGGCGGGCTATCAATACTTTCGTCTATACATCGTGATTAGAAAGCACTCCTATAAAACAAGGATTTTATCAGTGGGGCAGTAACCGTAAAAAAAAATTTGAGAATAGTTAAACATACAGAATACCTCGGAAAAGACTGCCATAATCTGGTATCTTACCTTTCAACATTATTCCTTCAATTATTTCTGCCATCGTAAATCTCACATTATGCTTTTCATTAAAGAATTTCAGTTTTGAAGAAATTTTGAGTTAATACATTTCCCAACATCTTACCTTACTAGTCCTGTCATTACTTATCAATCCAATTTAATCTCTGATCATGTTCATAATCATTCTATAGCTGAACCCTTTGGTATCATACTTATGAACTTATTCAATACGAATCTCGTAAAATTCCTTCACAAAACACCACTCTGGTAAGGGGGTGGGGTTGTAAGATCCCTAACTCATTTCTCATACTCATATACATATATCACTAGTTCATTATCTAAGTAACATTTTCATAAGCATATCATTCACTTCAGGCAAACTTTTATTCACGTTCGTATGACAAGAACTTTTCAGTTATCTTATTTAAACAAGTATATTTATGTATGCATTCTATGGGTTTTGGACATCTTACTAATCTCATTCATTCAATCAAACAAATCAGGCATATAACTTTTTATAAAGGCCAAACAAACATGGACAAATACATTACAGTTTAAACTTTCATTTCATATGTTATCGTGTACATATCATGAAATTTTATTCATACTTTTCTAATTTTAAGCTCATCATAACTATACTTTACCCGAATGCCTTAGCTTCTCCTCGAACATGGTCAGTATAGCTCGGTTGGAGGGCACCTTTGTCCAAAAAGGATGATTCTCATTCTCGTCAAGAGACATCACACGATCACGGGTTTGTGGCATGTATAGCTAGACTCTCATGCATGCTAGGTTAGTTCGAGAACTGACTAAATCATAGCTCTGATACCACTAAATGTAACACCCCTTACCCATATCCGACACCGAGACAGGGTTCAAGGCATTACCGGACTTAAACATTCACAACATGCAAAACCGGGCTACAAAATTTTTTTTGCCAAAAATTAAAACATCTCAAACACATACATATTGTCCCTTATACAGGCCTTCGAGGCCTAAAACATACATCGGGGTGGTTTGGGACTAAACCGAGAATTTACGATAAACTTTGGACAACTTAACCAATTTTCTTACTTTGGAGAGTCACACGCCCGTGTGGGTTGGGTCGTGTGGTCACACAAACGCCCGTGTGGCTTGGGACACGCCCGTGTCTTCAGCCCGTGTAACTCTCTGTTTATGACGTCAACCAAACAAATTGATCCACACGGTCAAGCCACACGCTTGTGTGCTAGACCGTGTCCTCTACACAGCTGAGACACATGGTCCTGTCTCTACCCGTGTGGCCAACACTTAGGCTATTTTCCAAGCCTTATGTTGTCCTTAATTCTTTCTCATACTTTACACATCTTGGACCCAAATTATAGCATTAATTTAATGATTAATCGTCCTTGAGAAAGATTCAATTAAATAATTTGCATGTTGTCTTCCAAGTGTTTATTACCCAACACTTAATCTCTACACATTCTACAATTGTCCATGTTTAATCATTATCAACTTACTACTAGGCCACATATTCATTCTATGGTCACGACCACCTCGAATGGTTCTAGGGCATTCATCCTGTACATGTGTTATACTAATTATTCATAGCAACCAATTATAATCACACGATATGCATTAACCCATAGCAGGAATAACTAGGCTTACAAGCCATAACCATAATAAGCCACATCTCATGGCTATATACAATAGATCAATATAAGCCGATACATTTGGCTAATCATAACAACATCTAATATAAAAACTAGTCATTATACATGCCACTCACTTGAAAGTGTTTAATACACGTATGACAATACTCTAGAGTTGATAGCTTGATAGTGTGATTCTGCCTCTGACGATCTCCAACCCCGAGCCGAACTGAGAACACTAAGGAAATGGAGAGGAGGGAGTAAGATTAAAGCTTAGAAAGTCCATATGAAAATAATAAGCATTATAACAACATGTTTCCTTAAGCAATCAACCATTATGATGCTTTTACTCATATTCTGGTTAAGTTGTTTTCTCAAGTCATAGTTACTAATTTTTTATATCTGAAGCTACGAAACTCCAAATTAAGATCCGCTAATTTTTCCTAAAACTAGACTCATTCGTATTTTTTAAAATAAAATTTCCAGAATTTTTTATCTAGCCAATAAGTACAGTTTATTCTTTAAATTCTCTCCTATTTCTCTGTCTGACAGCCTCGACCTTTATCTACTAAAAATCAAATATCTAATAGTACGGGACTTGGATAATGTTCTCATCTCTTTTTCCTAAAAGTATACTCATTAAGGATTTCATTCATATGATTCCTAACTCATAATTTATTTTTTAAAATTTCTAGTGTTTTTCCCAATTCAGAATAGGAGATTCCAAACTCATTCTGACTCTATCTTACAAGAATTCAAATATCTCAGCATATGAGATTCCTTTACTAGCACCATTTCCTTTACCTGAAACTAGACCCAATAAGCTTTAATTTCATATTTTATTCAGTCTCTAACTCAATTACCACTATTTTTGGTGGATTTTCAAAGTCGGACCATTGCTGCTATCCAAAACTGTTTTAGTGCAAATTCATAGTAACTATCATAAGCTCATTGATCATGGACTCATCATTTCATGAAACCCATATCTCATTACACAATGTAAGTTAACATGATATTACAACACAATTCATAATCATAAGCATAAGGATGGTTCATCTTTCGAACCTTTTTACTTGTTTATCATGTATACACATACATATGCATGAATTTGCTTACTTATCATTTATCACCTTTCAATAAGGCGTCATTTATGAATATAATGCACGTACCTGTACATATCTGTAGCATATCATCTAACTTTACCTTTATCACCATGCCCATCTTGGGATTTTCATCGCATTATTCATTATAATACCCGTTGAATCTCTCAAAAATATCGATGGATAGCTCATTTACCATCAAGTCATACAAGTGATCGTTTTCAAGCAAGCACTCCTGCGAACCTCACATCTTACAGCGGGATTTCCAGTCCAGGCTAAATCTCTTATAGTGACAAACACTCTTAATGAGCTCGGAACTGAATTACCAATCCAGGCTAAATTCAGACCCTAATCGGATTACCCATCCGGGCTAAATCCATAATGCACACATATTCTTCGGGAGGCTCGATCACTAAAGGAACACCCATTCGGGCTAGATCCTTTCTATACCGAGATCAACGGATTACCTGTCCGGGCTAAATCCTTTTCTGCAACACATGCAGGATCTCGTATCATGTAAGAATAGCGTATCCATCAGATATCCCTTTTTTATTCAACCGGGATTTTCTCTTTTCACCAAGTATACCAATAGCATAGCTGATCATGCAATGTACATTCAATTCAACACATTTTCATGTTTATTTGGACATTAGTCCATGAAATAAACATGGTATTGCACATAATTATATTTAGGCATTTGTCACAATATATAATTTTCATATCAACTATATAAATATTCATCACACAATGTTGACACATCAATTTGAGTTCAAGCATGAACAATAATATCATTGCATTGTCATTGACATATGAACTTACCTCGGTTTCGAGTACAACTATTTATTTCGAGTTTGTGCTTAACCTTATTCAACCTCGTTCTAAGCCCGAATCTTGTTTTCCTTGATCTATAATATCACATTTAGCCCACTAATTAGTCACATTGCTCATATGGGTCTAAAAATCATATTTTTACAAATTTTCATTTTGACTCCTAAACTTTTACATATTTGCACTTTTGCCCCAATGCTCGTAAAATGATTTTTATTCAGTTTCCTTGCATTTCAAGCCTAGACGAATCATTTTCATAACTATGGCAGCCCCCAAATTCCACTAAATCACCCTTTTTATGACTTTTATGATTTAGTTCTTTTAAGTATTTTTACCGAAAATCACTTAGGAAAAGTAGTTTATTACACTCTGAGCCTTTATATTCTACCATTAAACATCAAAATACATGCATGTCATTCATGGGTAAATTTTTAAACACAAACCCTAGCTCAAATAAATGGTAGAAATAGCTAGATCTTGTTACGAGGATTTCAAAAACGTAAAAATCATTAAAAACAGGGCAAGAGCGAACTTACAATCGAGCTTGGAAGCTTGGAAAACCCTAGCCATGGTTTCTTCATGTCATATTCAGCCAAGGAAGAAGATGGACAAGAAATTTTGGCTTTTATTTTGTTTTTAATTCATTTTAATTGCTAGATTACCAAAATGCCCCTAACTTAAAAATATTCTATTTCACCCATTTCATGTCCATTTTTGACCAAAAAATTATACAATGGTCTAATTACCATTTAAGGATCTCCCATTTAAAATTTCATATCAATTAGACACCTCTAACATGTAGAACTCAACTTTTTCACTTTTTACAATTTAGTCCTTTTGACCAAATTGAGTGCTCAAACGTCAAAATTTTCGAACAAAATTTTAAAGAAATAATTTCGTGAAATCGTAGACCATAAAAATATAAAAAATATTCTTACGTCAGATTTGTGGTCCCAAAACCACTGTTCCGACTAGGCCCTAATTCGGGATGTTACAGCACCTCTACCACCTCTCACATTTCCCGTGTTTCTAGGTGGTCTACTTCTAGCTGCAGTATTACTCGACCTTATATTCTATATTGTATCTTACTCAGCCAACTCAGGACAATCACGGTTAAAATGACCCAATGATCCACACTTAAAAGAAGTCCTATCATTCAATCTATAATCATCGGGATACCATTTACCACAATGTTTACATTCAGGTCGGTTAGGTCTTGCACTCCCAACACTAGCTATCAAAGTAGCTAGAGCTTTGAAGCTCGACTTTTGTCTCACTCAATCTCTGTTTGAATGTCCCACAGATGCATTGGAACGATTAAACGAGTCTCGAAATTTCTTCGATGTAGACTGATAAGATTTACTTGTTGATCTTTTTCTCGAATCTCTTGCTTCAAAATCAGCTTTTCTCTTTTCTTTGCTGAGATCCTTGGCTTTACAAGCCCTCTGAATTAAAACAATGAATTCTTTAATTTCCAAAATCCCAACTAGAAGTTTTATATTTTCATTCAACCTGTCAACGAACCTTTTGCACATGATCTCTTCAGTAGACACATATTCTTGAGCATATTTGCTCAATCGTACAAACTCTATTTCATACTCTGTCACCATCATCTGACCTTGTTTCAACTCTAGAAACTCTTTATGTTTCTAATCGAGAAATCGCTGACTTATATACTTCTTTCGGAACTCAGATTGAAAGAATTCCCAGGTAATTCATTCTCTAGGAACCACCAATGTCAACGTTTTCCACCAATGATATGTATTATCTCTAAGCAAAGATACTACACACTTGATACACTTATCTGGAGTACAGGACAATTCATCAAATACTCTAATTGTGTTCTCAAGCCAGAACTCAGCCCTCTCAGCATCATTATCAACTGTAGCCCGAAACTCTTTAGCCTCGTGTTTATGTATCTTATCCACTAGCGGTTTACTCAATCGAATCGGATCTAACACTTGTGGTACAACTGGAACTTGTTGAGGAACAGGTGGGGTGGAGGTTGATGAGCAGCCGGATTCGTTTGAACAAACTCCGTGAACCACTCACTCATCATTTGGAAAAAGGCTTGCTTAGCCTCTCGCCCTTGACTACTAGAAATCGGCCTAGAATCAACCAGCACTGTAACGCCCCCATGCCCGAGACCGTCGCCGGAGTCGAGCTTGAGGTGTTACCGAACATAATTTATCAAATTAAGAACTTCAAATCATTTGTTTCTACATTCACAGCTTTCTAGCTACCTGCATCACAGTTACAAGAAAAATCATATCTCGAGTTACAAAACTAAAAATCAAGATCCGTAAATTTTCCCTAAATCTAGACTCATATATCTATTCACTAAATTTTTTTTTAGAATTTTTTTTGGGCAAATTAGTACATTTTATTAGTTAAAGTTACCCATGTTTCAGGACTTGACTAGACTGACCTCTATTTACTACAAACCATATTTCTCTCTGTGAAAAATTTATATGACTATGCTGTTTGTTTATCCTGAAACTAGACTCAATAAGGATTCCAAGAATATAAAATACACCACCTAATTGTTTTTTTACAATTTATGGGGAATTTCTAAAGTTGGAATAGGGGATCCAGAAATCACTCTGGCCCTATTTTACTAAAATTCAAATATCTTCTAACATATAATTTCTTTACCTGTTTCGTTTGTTTTATGTAAAACTAGACATATTAGGCTTCAATTTCATATTTAATCCATCACCAAATTCGATTTCTATGATTTTTAGTAAATTTTTAAACTCACGTCATTGTTGCTGCAATGTTCTGTTTAAGGCAAATTTCATCTTTTCATGAGTTTTTATGGACTAGATAACCTATTAACCTTCCATGACATCAAACATGATCTAAATTAGCCATTTCCATGACTTATCATTATCAAGCATTTTCTCAACCAAATCACCGCCATATCACAAAATTATTTACACAAAGTAGGTATATTGCTATACATGCCATACTTAAGTTTTACAAGCCATTTACCAAAATAAAAGTCCTTCGGATAGTGTGATCGCACCTTCGACCTGTCCCGATTCCCGAGCCGGCTTGTTCAAAACTACAGTGAATAAAAAGGAGGGAGTAAGCATAAATGCTTAGTAAGTTCATATGCAAATAACAAGTAACATAACAATACAATTATACCAAACAACCTTAGCATGGTATCACCAAAACATATATCACATTTCTAAACATCATTCATCATCTTACCACCTTATCGTTGTAGTATCTATTTTCAACCCGAGGGTTAAGTACATACCTGTCCAAAGTGTCCATTTCACAACACTTACCAAAACGTCACTTGCATTTTAAGTGTTCTTCCATTTCACTAGAAATTTTTACCCGTTGAACACATCGAAATATAACTCGGATACATGGATAATTTGCACATAAGTGCCACATATGTAATCAAGCAATCATGTAACCCGCCCCTAAGTGAACTCGGACTCAACTCAACGAGCTCGGGCGTTCGCATCCATAAGTGAACTAGGACTCAACTCAACGAGTTCGGATGCCTAGTTACATCTCACGAACTCGGACTCAACTCAACGAGTTTGGACATTCGCATCCATAAGTGAACTCGGACTCAACTCAACGAGTTCGGATGCCCAACCATCCTAGTGACATGTCACTTGTATCCTAATCTATTCCTAAGGTTCAAACGGGATTTTCCTTGGACACATATCCTTGCCATCTTCCTTAAAATACTGAAACCAATACTCGGTAGCACTTTATATTTAACAAATAATACACATAATTTGCATTTTATTCGAAAATAACCACAAAGCATATATTTCATGATAAAAATTAGCATATCATATAATTAACATCAATAACTTAAAAATAACAATTATGCTACATTATTTACACATGAACTTACCTTGGTACCAAAATATAAAGATTTTGCAATTTAGTCCACAATCTTTTCTTTTCCTCGATTGGGGTCGATTCCACGTCTTTCTTGATCTAAAATAACACATTTAGCTTATTTAATACTCACATTATCAAATTATTCTTTAATTCTAATTTTAGCAAAATTACAATTTTACCCCTAAACTTTTGCATATTTACACTTTTGCCCCTAATATCGGGATTAAACTTAATTCCTTATTCTTATGTTTTATAACATGCTGATCACTTTTCCCTTCTATGGCAACATCAAATTTTCACTCTAACATGTACTTATGACTATTAGGTATTTTTGCCGATTAAGCCCTTTTACTCGTTTTCACTTAAAACCAAGTAGCACAAGTTGTCTAACTTAATTTAAAACCTCATATTCTATCATAAAACATCAAAATTCACAAATTTCACCTATGGGTATTTTTCCAAATATGAACTCTAACTCAAAATATTACTATCATAAGTTTACACCGAAGTTACCTGGATTTCAAAAACGTAAAAATCATTAAAAACGGGGCTTGGAATCACTTACTATGAAGCTTGAAAGTTGAAGAAACCCTAGCTATGGAGAGAGGGAGCATTCGGCAGCAACTAAGGAAGATGATAACCAATTTTGTGTTATTTTTCCTTTTTATTTCATTTAATATCCAAATGACCAAAATGCCCCTCCTTACTAAACTTTCAAAAATTCCTTCCATGTCCTAATTTTTTCCATGAACTTAAAATTGGTAAAAGTACTATTTAAGACCTCATAATTAATATTTCAAATCAATTTCATACTAAAAACTTCTAGAATGCAAGTTTTGCAACTTATTCGATTTAATCCCTAACTTTAAATTAAACTCGTTATGCCAAAAATTTCTTCACGAAATCTTCACACAATTATGCAATCATATCATAAACCTCAAAATAATTATAAAATAATTATTTCTATCTTGGATTTGTGGTCACGAAACCACTATTCCGATTAGGCCTTAATTCGGGATATTACAACTCTCCCCCCCTTTAAAGATTTTCGTCCTCGAAAATCTTACCGGTAAACAGATGTGGGTATTGATTCTTCATAGTTTCTTCGGGTTCCCATGTAGCTTCCTCTACTCCATGCTTTTGCCACAATACTTTCACAAGTGCAATACTTTTGTTCCTTAGTTGTTTGACCTCTCGAGCTAAAATCTTAACCGGTTCTTCTTCATAGGTCATGTCTGGTTGTAGTTCAATTTCTGTCGGTGAAACCACATGTGAAGGATCCGAATGATACCGACGTAACATAGACACATGGAATACATTATGAATCTTCTTCAATTGAGATGGCAATGCTAACCGATAAGCTATCGGTCCAACTCTTTCAATTATTTCATACGGCCCGATAAAACGCGGACTTAATTTGCCCTTCCATCCAAATCTGAGAACTTTCTTCCACGGAGACACTTTTAAAAATACTTTATCACCAACTTGAAATTCAATGTCTTTTCGTTTTAAATCTGCATAAGATTTCTGTATATCTGAAGCAGCTTTTAAACAATCTTGAATTACCTTCACTTTTCTTCGGTTTTTTTTATTAGATCAATTCCATAGATCAAATTTTCCTTGAGTTCAGTCCAATACAAAGGCGTTCGACACTTACGACCATACAATGCTTCATAAGGTGCCATTTTCAAGCTCGTCTGATAACTATTATTGTAAGCAAATTCTACCAACGGTAAATATCTTTCCCAACTTCCTTAAAATTCCAATACACAACATCTAAGCATATCTTCAAGAATCTGAATTGCTCTCTCTGATTGCCCATCAGTTTGTGGATGAAAAGCAGTACTGAAATTTAACTTCGTACCTAACGCGTCTTGCAACTTTTTCCAAAACCGCGAGGTAAACCTCGGATCTCTATCCGAAATAATCGACAATGGTATTCCGTGTAGTCTAACAATTTCTCTAACATATAGTTCAGCCAACTTGTTAAGAGAATAATCCATACGTACCGGGATAAAATGAGCCGACTTAGTTAATCTGTCAACTATTGCCCAGATAGCATCTTTCTTTCCTGGAGTCAATGGCAACCCTAAAACAAAATCCATAGTAATCCGATCCCATTTCCATTCAGGAACAATAATAGGCTGAAGTAATCCCGAAGGCACTTGGTGTTCAGCTTTCACCTATTGACAAATTAAACACTTTGATACAAACTCGAAAATATCTCTTTTCATTCCACTCCACCAGTACATTTTCTTCAAGTCATTATACATTTTCGTACTGCCGGATGAACTGCCAAACAGCCATTATGTGCTTCATGAAAAATCTTTTGAATCAACTCCTCATTTTTCGGTACACAAATTCGATTTTTAAACATCAAGCAACCATCAGAACCGATTCTGAAATCTGATCCCGTATCAGCTTCACACTGTTTTCTCTTGGCTAACAAATCTTGATCATTTTTCTGAGCTTCAGAAATCTCTTGTAAAAACATCGGTCTTGCTCTTAACTCTACTAGAATTGAACCATCATCTGACATTTTCAACTAAGTGTTCATAACTCTCAAAGCAAACAACAAATTTCTGCTTAAAGCATCGGCAACCACATTCGCTTTTCCCGGATGATAATCAATAACAAGCTCGTAATCTGTAACGCCCCGTACCCGAGACCATTTCCGGAGTTGACCACGAGGTGTTAACAGACTTAATTCATTGCTTAAACAACTCAAACAATTTAATTTTAGAATTTCCAGTCCAGCTAGCAATCTGCATCACAGTCGCTTAAAAATTCATATCTCGAGTTCTAAAATTCAAAACCCTATTCTGTTAATTTTCCCTGAAACTAGACTCATATATCTATTTACTAATTTTTTTATATAATTTTTGGCTGGGCCAATTAGTACAGTTTATTAGTTAAAATCTCCCCTGTTTCAGGGTTCGACTGCTCTGACCTCTATGTATTACGAATCAGATATCTCTCTGTAAATAATTTCAATGACTATGAGGTTTGTTTGTATTAAAACTATACTCAATAAGGATTCTAACCATATAAATTAAACCACCTAATTATTTTTATAAAATTTATGGTGAATTTCTAAAGTTGAAACAGGGGATCCAGAAATCGCTCTGGCCCTATTTCACTAAAACTCAGATATTTTATAAAATACAAAATCTTTACCTGCTTTGTTTATTCCATATGAAAATAGACACAATGAGCTTTAATTTCATATATTATTCACTATCAAACCATGTCTCTACAAATTTTTGTGATTTTTAAAAATCACGTTATTTCTGATACTTGAATCTGTTTTTAAGTTACTTTCACATTTTTCATAATTTTCATGTGATAGTTACTACTTAATCATACATACTATTAAACATGTATATCATCAGCCATTCTATTAGCTAATCACTGGAAAATATTTACACATCATTCATTGATCATATCATATCAAAAGAAACCAAGTTCCTATACATGCCATACACAGAATAAAACGTCTAACTACACCAATGTAATTTCTTCGATAGTGTGATCGGGTCTCCAACGTTTCCTTCGATCCCCGAGTGGCTTGATAAAAACTATAAGAAAAATAAAATAAGAGAGTAATCACTAGGCTTAGTAAGCTTACAAGCAAATAAATTACAGCATTCAACATAATGAATAAATATACATCAAGTCACCTAGCCTCATAAACTTTCTTTACTTCTCATTTTCTACCTTCTTCTTTACTCACTTACCTTCTTTCTTACCTGACCTTTCACTATTCATAAATATAATCTACCTTCCCTTTTTTCTGATAATTCATTATGATTTAACATATACAATGACCCATTGAACCACTCGGAATACTAAGGATACTAGGGTCGTTCCTGTCTATCAATATCCTGCCAATGCCATGTCTTCGACATGGACTTACATGAATTATTCCTATCTTCAATGCCATATTTATATATATAATATGGGCTTACATGGCTCATTCCTTTCTCCAAAGCCATATATCTGATATGGACTTACATGGCTCATTTCTATCTTGTCCTGTCAACCCCAATATCCTAATATTCCTAAGGTTCAAACAAGGTTTCCTAATGCATTTTCTCTGCTACTTCGCCTTTAATTCGACTTTAAATATTCAAAAAAAATAAGTATATAAATGCTGTAAATTAACAATAATAATGTAAAATATAAGAATATTGCATTTATTTACTGTAAACTTACCTCGATACAAAATGTGACTAAACTTTACAATTTAGTCCTTTACTTTTCTTTTCCCGATCTACTCCCGAATTTCGTTCTTCTTGATCTATAATAGCAAATTTAACTTATTTAATATTCACATTTATCAAAACAGTCCTTTACTCAAACTTTGGAAAAATTACATTTTTACCCCTAAACTTTTGCATATTTACACTTTTACCCCAAATCTCGTAAATTAAACTTCAACCTATTTTCTTATGTTTTATGACATGCTGATCATTTTTCCCTTCTATGGCAACATCAAATTCTCACTCTAATATGTACTTATGACTATTAGGTATTTTTACCGATTAAGCCCTTTTGCTCGTTTTCACTTAAAACCGAGTAGCACAAGTTGTCTAACATAATTTAAAACCTCATATTCAATCATAAAACACCAAAATACACAAATTTCACCTATGGGTATTTTTCCAAATATAAATCCTAGGTTAAATTATTGCTAGCATAAGCTAAATCGAGCTACCGAGACTCCAAAAACGTAAAGAACTTGAAAAACGGGGCTAGAATGGACTTACAATCGAGCTTGGAAGCTTGAAAAACCCTATCCATGGTTTCTCCTTGCTATATTCGGCCATGGTGAAGAAGATGAGCAAAATTGGCTTTTAATTTTGTATTTTAATTCTTTTTACCCCTAAATGACCAAAATGCCCCTCCTTACTAAACTTTCAAAAATTCCTTCCATGTCCTAATTTTGTCCATGAACTTAAAATTGGTCAAATTGCTGTTTAAGACCTCCTCATTAATATTCCAAAACAATTTCATACTAAAAAACTTCTAGAATGCAAGTTTTGCAACTTATTTGATTTAGTCCCTAACTTTAAATTAAGCATTTTATGCATAGAATTTCATCACGAAATTTTCGCACAATCATGTAATCTTATCATGAACCTCAAAATAATAATAAAATAAATTTTTCTACCTCGAATTTGTGGTTTCATAACCACTGTTCCGTTTAGGCCCTATTTCGGGATGTTACATTTCTCCCCCTCTTTAGGGATTTTCGTCCCCGAAAATCTTACCTGTGAAGAGATTTGGGTACTGTTTTCACATAGCCTCTTCGGGTTCCCATGTAGCCTCGTCTACCCCATGTCTATTCCATAGTACTTTCACAAGTGCAATACTTTTGTTCCTTAATTGCTTTACCTCTCGAGCTAGAATCTTTACTGGTTCTTCATCGTAAGTCATGTCTGGCTGAATCGCAACCTCTGTCTGAGAAATCACATGTGACGGATCTGAACGATAACGACGTAGCATAGACACATGAAATACATTATGAATCTTCTCTAACTCAATCGACAAAGCTAACCGATATGCTAATGGTTCGACTCTCTCAATCACTTACGGTCCAATAAAACGTGGACTTAGTTTGCCTTTCTTGCCAAATCTAAGAACTTTCTTCCACGGGGATACTTTCAAAAAAACTTTGTCACCAACTTGATTTTCAATCTCTTTTCTCTTCAAATCTGCATACGAATTTTGTCTGTCTGAAGCTGCTTTTAAGCAATCTCTGATGATTTTTACTTTCTCTTCTGTTTCCTTAACTAGATCAACCCCGTAAATCTGATCTTCCTTAAGCTCTGTCTAATACAAAGGTGTGTGACATTTACGTCCATACAAAGCTTCATAAGGTGCCATCTTCAAACTCGACTGATAACTATTATTATAGGCAAACTTTACTAATGGTAAATATTTTTCCCAACTGCCTTGAAATTCCAGTACACAGCATCTATGCATATCTTCAAGTACCTGAATAACTCTCTCTGACTGACCGTCGGTTTGAGGATGGAAAGTTGTACTAAAACTCAACTTTGTGCCCAAAGCCTTCTGTAATTTCTTCCAAAACCGTAAAGTAAATCTTGGATCTCTGTCTAAAATGATCGATAATGGTACCCCGTATAGTCTGACTATCTCTGAAATATACAACTCGGCCAACTTGTCAAGTGAATAATCTATACGAACTGGGATAAAATGAGCCGAATTCGTTAATTTATCAATCACAACCCATATCTTGCATCTTTCTTTTCTGTAAACGGCAATCTCTGTCACAAAATCCATAGTAATTCGATCCCATTTCCACTCAAGGACTAGCACGGGCTGCAATAAACCTGAAGGTACTTGATGTTCGGCCTTTACCTGCTGACAGATCAAGCATCTATAAACAAACTCTGAAATGTCCCTTTTCATTCCTACCCACCAATACATTTTCTTCAAATCATTATACATCTTTGTACTACCTGGATGAATAGACAAAGAACTACTATGTGCTTCTTGTAAGATCTTTCGAATAAGCTCATCATTCTTCGGTACGCATACCCTGTCTCTGAACATCAAACAACCGTCAGAACTGATCTGAAAATCTGACTCTATATCCGACTCACACTGATCTCTTTTGGCTAACAACTCATTGTCATTTTTCTGAGCTTCACAAATTTCTTCAAGAAACATCGGTTTGGCTCTCAACTCAGCTAAGATAATACCATTATCTGATAAGGCTAGACTAGTGTTCAAAGCTCTTAATGCAAACAAAGATTTCCTACTCAAAGCATCAGCAACAACGTTTACCTTACCTGGGTGATAATCGATCACTAGCTCATAATCTTTAATCAACTCTAACCATCTTCTTTGCCTCAAATTCAAATCTTTTTGAGTCATTAAATATTTCAAACTTTTGTGATCAGTAAATATATGGCACTTCTCACCATACAAATGATGTCTCCAAATTTTCAGCGCAAAAACAATGGCAGCTATCTCTAAATCATGTGTCGGATAGTTCTTCTCATGTGGCTTTAGCTGTATAGAGGCATAAGCGATTACCTTCCCTTCCTGCATAAGTACACAACCAAGTCCATCCATGGACGCATCACTGTAAATCACAAACTCCTTACCTGGTTTTGGTTGTACTAAAACAGGAGCTTTAGTCAACAATGCTTTTAACTTATCAAAACTCTGTTGAAACTTCTCAGTCCATTCAAACTTGACATCCTTTCGCAGCAATCTTGTCGTGGGGTAGCTATCATAGAAAATCCTTCTACAAATCGTCTATAATATCAAAGCAAGACCAAGAAAACTTCTAACTTCGATATATTTCTGAGGCTTCTAATCAACAATGGCTGAAATCTTGCTCGAATCAACCTTAATACCTTCACTGAGACAATATGTCCAAGAAAACCAACTTCTCGTAACTGTAACTCACTTTTCTTTGAACTTGGCATACAACCGATTATCTCTCGAATCAGAAATCGTTTCTCAAATGCTCTGCATGCTCGGTCTCATCATGAGAATAAATCAAAATATTATCAATGAACACAACTACAAACTTATCCAGTGCACGGTCTAAAAATTCGGTTCATTAAGTCCATGAAAATGGCAGGAGCATTAGTCAAGCCAAATGGCATCACAAGGAACTCATAATGACCATACCTAGTCCGTAGCGAGTCTTCGGACATTTGACTCTTTAACTCGCATGAACCGATAGTATCCGGATCTCAAATCTATCTTGGAAAACACAGTAGCTCCCTTCAATTGATCAAACAGATCATCAATTCTAGGCAATGGATACTTGTTCTTTACTGTTACCTTGTTAAGTTGCCGATAATCTATGCACAATCTCATCGATCCGTCTTTCTTTTTCACAAATAGCACTGGTGCACCCCATGATGAACTACTGGGTCTTACAAAGCCTTTATTTGTTAATTCCTGCAACTGAGCTTTCAATTCTTTCAATTCCAACGGAGCCATTCTATAAGGAGCAATAGAAATGGGCGTGGTACCTAGAATCAACTCAATACCAAACTCAACTTCTCTAACAGGAGGCAAACCTAGTAGTTCTTCTGAAAACACATCGAAAAACTCATACCACAGGCACTGATTCAATTTTCAATTCTGGATCTTTAGTGTTCAACACAAAAGCAAGATAAGCTTTATACCCTTTTCTCAAACATTTCTGAGCAGACATAACAGAAATTATGGAAAATGAACTATCTGACTCTTCTGAATTAACCCGAATAATTTCACCATTTTCACACTTCAACTCAATGAATTTCTTCCCACAATTCACTATCACATCATGTGTAGTCAACCAATCCATACCAAGAATCACATCAAACTCATCAAATGGCAATAGCATGAGATCGTAGGAAACAAGAGCCTCTAATCATCAAAGGACAATTTCTACACATACTTTATCTACTAATACATGCTTGCCTAATGGATTCGATACTTTAATCACAAATTTCAGAGATTCTATAGGCATACTTATACTAGGCATCAATTTCTTGCAAACATATGAATGAGTTGAACCCGGATCAATCAAAGTAATGACATTAATATTATGTAGAGAAAATGTACCCGTAATCACATCTGGGAAGGATGCCTCTTCGCGTGTACGAATAGCATAAGTCCTTGTAGGGGGCTCTAGCATCCGGTCTCACACTGAATCTCTTGAGGTACCTCTCACATTTGCTCCTACTCCCGGTTGCCTCGTAATCGCCTCTAGCAGGAGCATTTCTCGGATCTAGCACTCTGTGTTATCTCTCGATTAGCTACCTCTAGACATTCTCGTACAAAATGATCCGGAACACCGCATTTATAACAAACATTTTTCGCCGCCCGACAAGGACCATAATGAAGTCTACCACACCGTGGACACCTCGATCTACCTGTCTAACATTACCTACACTCGCAATGAGGTGATCCGAGCCTTGAATCCTTAAATCACGCCTCTATTCTCGACTAGAATACCGGCCGAGAAACTAGATCCGTAGAAAACTCCTTTGGCCTTTTGGATGTAGCTTGGAATGACCGCTTATCTGTCTCTTCTTTGTATCTTGTGTCTCTGTCTCAACTTTGCCTTTTCTTTTTAACAGCTCCTCTACCTTACAGGCTCTCTCAACTAAAATAACGAACTCTTTTATTTCTAAGACACCCACTGACAGTCGAATATCATCATTTAACCCATCCTCAAACCTTTTACACATAATAGCCTCTGTGGACACACATTCTCTAGCATATTTACTAAGCCTGACAAATTCGCGTTCATAATCGGTCACCGTCATATTACCTTGTTTCAATTCCAGGAATTCCTTTCTCTTCTGATCAATAAACCTCTGACTGATATACTTTTTATGAAATTCCTCCTGAAAGAAATCCCAAGTGACCCTCTCCTTTGGTACAATTGATACAAGTGTTTGCCACCAGTGGTAGGCTGAGTCTCTAAGAAGTGATACTACACATTTCATACATTCCTCGGGTGTACAAGATAATTCGTCAAAGACTCGATAGTATTTTCTAACCAAAATTTCGCTATTTTGCATCATCATCCTTTGTTGCTCGAACTCTTCTCCATTTCTTTGTTTCTGATTCTATCAATGGTGGCTTTTCTCTTATAATCGTACTTGTGATTGGGAAGCTTGAGCTGCATGGGTAGCCTGAGAATCATGAGGGGTGGAGGTCTAACTGCCGGATTCGCATTTAACGAACTCGGCAAACAAATCATTCAAAGCTTGGAAGAGAGCTTCGAGTCACTCCTCCACGATTAAGCTATTCTTGGCCTATTCTCAGATGGCGCTGCCCCTTCCGCGGGAGTAGGCGCATTACTTTCTACATCATCATCACCAGCTCGCTCGGGATCCATTACTATAAAACAAAATATTTAAAAATCGTCAGGAGTCGTCACACTATCAAAATACAGGTATGGCATGTATAGCTAGACTTTTACTCACACTAACTGTTCTGAGAACCGACTAAACCTGCTCTGATACTAATAAATGTAACGCCCCATACCCGAGACCATTTTCGGAGTCGAACACGAGGTGTTAACAGACTTAATTCATTGATTAAACAGCTCAAACAATTTAATTTTAGAATTCCCAGTCCAGCTAGCAATCTGCGTCACAGTCGCTTAAAAATTCATATCTCAAGTTCCGAAACTCAAAATCCTATTCCGTAAATTTTCCCTGAAACTAGACTCATATATATATTTAATAATTTTTTTATATAATTTTTGGCTGGGCAAATTAGTACAGTTTATTCGTTAAAGTCTCCCCTATTTCAGGGTTTGACTGCTCTAACCTCTATGTATTACGAATCAGATATCTCTCTATAAATAATATCAATGACTATGAGGTTTGTTTCTATTAAAACTATACTCAATAAGGATTCTAACCATATAAATTACACCACCTAATTATTTTTATAAAATTTATGGTGAATTTCTAAAGTTGAAATAGGGGATCCAGAAATTGCTTTGGCCCTATTTCACTAAAACTCAGATATCTTATAAAATACAAAACCTTTACCTGCTTTGCTTATTCCATATGAAAATAGACACAATGAGATTTAATTTCATATATTATTCACTATTAAACCATGTCTTTACAAATTTTTATGATTTTTCAAAATCACATTATTTCTGATACTTGAATCTGTTTTTAAGTTACTTTCACATTTTTCATCATTTTCATGTGATAGTTACTACTTAATCATACATACTATTAAACATGTATATCATCAGCCATTCTATTAGCTAATCACTGGCAAATATTTACACATCATTCATTGATCATATCATATCAAAAGAAACCAAGTTCTTATACATGCCATACACGTAGGCTAAACGTCTAACTATACCAATGTAATTTCTTCGATAGTGTGATCGGGTCTCCGACGTTTCCTTCGATCCCGATTGGCTTGATAAAAACTATAAGAAAAAGAAAATAAGAGAGTAAGCACTAGGCTTAGTAAGCTTACAAGCAAATAAATTACAACATTCAACATAATGAATAAATATACATCAAGTCACCTAGCCTCATAAACTTTCTTTACTTCTCATTTTCTACCTTCTTCTTTACTCACTTACCTTCTTTCTTACCCGACCTTTCACTATTCATAAATATAATCTACCTTCCTTTTTGCTGATAATTCATTATGATTTAACATATACAATGACCCATTGAACCACTCGGAATACTAAAGATACTAGGGTCGTTCTGTCTATCAATATCTCGCACAATGCCATGTCTTCGACATGGACTTACATGAATTATTCCTATCTCCAATGCCATATTTATATATATAATATGGGCTTACATGGCTCATTCCTGTCTCCAAAGCCATATATCTGATATGGACTTACATGGCTCATTTCTATCTGTCCCACAACCCCAATATCCTAATATTCCTAAGGTTCAAACAGGGCTTCCTAATGCTTTTTCTCTACTACTTCGACTTTAATTCGACTTTAAATATTTAAAAAAATAAGTATATAAATGCTGGAAATTAACAATAATAATGTAAAACATAAGAATATTGCATTTATTTACTGTAAACTTACCTCGATACAAAATGTGACTAAACTTTACAATTTAGTCCTTTACTTTTTCTTTTCCCCGATCTACTCCTGAATTTCGCTCTTCTTGATCTATAATAGCAAATTTAACTTATTTAATATTCACATTTATCAAAACAGTCCTTTACTCAAACTTTGGAAAAATTACATTTTTACCCCTAAACTTTTGCATATTTACAGTTTTACCCCAAATCTCGTAAATTAAAATTCAACCTATTTTCTTATGTTTTATGGCATGCTGATCATTTTTCCCTTCTATGGCAACATCAAATTCTCACTCTAATATGTACTTATGACTATTAGGTATTTTTACCGATTAATCCCTTTTGCTCGTTTTCACTTAAAACCGAGTAGCACAAGTTAGCTAAATCGAGCTACCGGGACTCCAAAAACGTAAAGAACTTGAAAAACGGGGCTAGAATGGACTTACAATCGAGCTTGGAGGCTTGAAAAACCCTAGCCATTTTCTCCTTACTATATTCGGCCATGGTGAAGAAGATGAGCAAAATTGGCTTTTAATTTTGTATTTTAATTCTTTTTACCCTTAAATGACCAAAATGCCCCTCCTTACTAAACTTTCAAAAATTCCTTCCATGTCCTAATTTTTTCCATGAACTTAAAATTGGTCAAATTTCTATTTAAGACCTCCTCATTAATATTCCAAAACAATTTCATACTAAAAAACTTCTAGAATGCAAGTTTTGCAACTTATTCGATTTAGTCCCTAACTTTAAATTAAGCATTTTATGCATAGAATTTCATCACGAAATTTTCGCACAATCATGTAATCTTATCACGAACCTCAAAATAATAATAAAATAAATTTTTCTACCTCGGATTTGTGGTTTCGTAACCACTATTCCGTTTAGGCCCTATTTCGGGATGTTACATAATCTTTCAATAACTCCAACCATCTTCGCTGTCTCAAATTCAAGTCTTTTTGTAACATCAAGTACTTAAGACTTTTGTGGTCGGTATATACCCGGCACTTTTCACCATACAAATAATGTCGCCTAATCTTCAAAGCAAACACCACCGTAGCCAATTCCAAATCATGAGTAGGATAATTCCTCTCATGAGGTTTTAACTGCCTCAAAGCATAAGCCACCACTTTTCCTTCTTGGATGAGTACACACCCCAAACCATTTAGAGAAGCATCACTATACACCACAAATTCTTTACCTGATTCGGGCTGTACTAACACTGGTGCCTCTGTTAATAACTTTTTCAATTCTTCAAAACTCTGTTGACATTCTTCCGTCCATTCAAATTTAACATTCTTTCGGAGTAGTCTAGTCATAGGAGCAGCAATTACAGAAAATTCATTTACAAACCGCCGATAATACCCAGCTAGCCCCAAGAAACTTCTAACTTCGGTTACATTTTTCGGTGGTTTCCAATCAACAATGGCTAAAATTTTACTAGGATCAACCCGTATACCATCACCTGAAACAATATGACCCAAAAATCCAACTTCCCGGAGCCAAAATTCACTTTTACTAAACTTAGCATACAGCTGCTTATTTCTCAAAGTTTGCAAAACTATCCTCAAATGCTCAGCATGCTCTGTCTCATCTTTTGAATAAATTAAAATATCATCTATAAACACCACAACAAATTTGTCCAAGTATGGCCGAAATATACGATTCATTAAATCCATAAACACAGCAGGAGCATTTGTCAACCCGAATGGCATAACTAAAAATTCATAATGACCGTACCTTGTTCTAAAAGCAGTTTTAGGCACATCCGACTCTTTTACTCGCAGTTGGTAATACCCAGATCTCAAGTCAATCTTTGAAAACCATGTCGCTCCTTTTAGCTGATCAAACAAATCATCAATTCTTGGCAACGGATACTTGTTTTTGATTGTCACCTTGTTTAACTGCTGATAATCAACATACAACCTCATAGAACCATCCTTCTTTTTCACAAATAACACAGGAGCACCCCAAGGTGAAAAACTCGATCTCACAAAGCCTTTATCAGTCAACTCTTGCAACTGCGACTTTAATTCTTTCAACTCTGCTGGTGTCATTCTATATGGAGCAATCGAGATCGGAGCTGTTCCCGGTATCAAATCAATACCAAATTCTACTTCCCTGACTGGAGGCAAACCCGGCAATTCTTTTAGAAATACGTTCGCAAATTCACACACAACCGGCACTGATTCAACTTTCTTTTCAACTTCTTTTGTATTAATTACATACGCCAAATAAGCTTCATAACCCTTTCTCAAATATCTTTGAGCCGACATTGAAGAAATCACACTAGACAATGGCTCTGATTTATCTGATTCAACCCGCAGAGTTTCACCATTTACACACTTTAATTCTATAACCTTTTCTTTGCAATTTATTATAGCATCATGCAATGTTAACCAATCCATACCCAAAATAACATCAAACTCATCAAACGGCAACAACATCAAGTCGGCCGAAAAGTAATGACCCCGAATCATTAAAGGACATTTCTTGCATACTTTATCAACTATCACACATTTGCGTAAAGGATTCGACACTCTAATCATAAATTATATGTTCTCAATTGGTATATTCATACTAGACACCAGTTTCATGCACACATATGAATGGATAGAACCGGGATCAATCAAAGCAATAACATTAACATCATAAAGAGAAAATATACCGGTAATCACATCGGGTGAGGAAGCATCTTCGCGCTTTAATAGCATAAGTTCTAGCGTAACCCTTCCTTCAGTCTAATCTGCTGCATCTCTGGCGGCTACATTCTTATCGCTTGCTTCACTCCCAAACTTTTCTTGGATACCTTCCTCGAATCCGCACCACTTGCTTTTGTATACTGAAATTTTTCTTTTCTCACTCTCTGCAGGCGTCTCTAATAAAATAATCAGGAGAACCACATCGAAAACATTCATTTGCTCTCGCACGGACCAAAATGATTTCTACCACACACGGCACTCGGGTTTAACAAATCTCGAGTTCCCTACACTGGCTACCGAAGTAGTCTGGGACTTAGGACCCACATTTTGCTTCTTAGAATTCCCATATAATTGCCCAGCTGAAACTTGGGAATGAGGATTCATATTTCTTGACTTTCCGAGTTGCTGTGAGGGTGCATTACTCATTGGTCTTTTCTTCCAATTTCGTGTCTCAGATTCTACCTTTTTCTTTTCCTTAAGTAGTTCTTCAGCCTTACAAGCTCGATTGAAAAGTACCACCATTTCTTTTAGTTCAAGGATCCCAACAAATACCTTGATGTCTTCGTTGAGCCCGTCTTCAAATCGTTGGCACATCTTGGCCTCTGTAGGAACATATTCTCTGGCATACTTACTCAATCGAACAAACTCTCTTTCATATTCTATGACTGTCATATTACCTTGCTTCAGCTCAAGAAACTCTTTACGTTTCTGATCAATAAATCTTTCACTAACATATTTCTTTCGAAACTCTTCTTAAAAGAATTCCCAGGTTACCCTCTCTTTCGGTACCACCGAAATCAAAGTCTTCCACCAATTATAGGCTGAATCCCTCAACAAAAATATAGCACATTTCAAACATTCTTCAGGTATACAAGATAATTTATTAAATACCCGGATAGAATTTTCAAGCCAGAACTCTGCTTTCTCGGCATCATCATCATTAATATTTGCCCTAAATTCTTCGGCCCCTTGTTTACGAATTCTGTCAACTAGAGTTCTGTGAAATTTTATCATATCCACACCCTGAGGCATCGGGGGTATAGGTTGAGGAATTGGGGGAGGTGGGGGAGATCGTACATTTGGGTTCATACGAACGAACTCAGTGTACCATGCACTCATCATTTGGAGAAAGGTTTCCCGATCCCTTTCTCCTCCTCCCTGACCAACAGTAGGAGATGGATTTTCAGTCGGCAGTGCCCCTTCAGCCGGAGCTGGCGCATTACTCTCTACTTCATCTGCCATAGCTGGATCGGGATCCATTTACTTTATAAAAATCATTTAAAAAGGTTAGAAGTCGTCACACTATCACAATTTATACATATGGCATCTTTATAGCAAAATTCGTACATACAACACGTAGTCCGAGTACCGACTAAACCTGCTCTGATACCACTAAATGTAATGCCCCCACGCCCGAGACCGTCGCCGGAGTCGAGCTTGAGGTGTTACCGAACATAATTTATCAAATTAAGAACTTCGAATCATTTGTTTCTACATTCACAGCCTTCTAGCTACCTGCGTCACAGTTACAAGAAAAATCATATCTCGAGTTCCGAAACTCGAAATCAAGATTCGTAAATTTTTCCTAAATATTAACTCATATATCTATTCACTAAATTTTTTTCCTAGAATTTTTGGTTGGGCCAATTAGTACAGTTTATTAGTTAAAGTTACTCGTGTTTCAGGACTTGATTGGACTGACCTCTGTTTACTACGAACCATATTTCTCTCTGTGAAAAATTTATATGACTATGCCGTTTGTTTATCATGAAACTAGACTCAATAAGGATTCCAAGAATATAAAATACACCACCTAATTGTTTTTGTACAATTTATGGTGAATTTCTAAAGTTGGAACAGGGGATCTAGAAATCGCTCTGGTCTTGTTTTACTAAAATTCAAATATCTTCTAACATATAATTTCTTTACCTGTTTCGTTTGTTTTATGTGAAACTATACATATTAGGATTTAATTTCATATTTAATTCATCACCAAATTCGATTTCTATGATTTTTAGTAAATTTTCAAACTCACGTCAGTGTTGCTGCAATGTTCTGTTTAAGGCAAATTTCATCTTTTCATGAGTTTTTATGGACTAGATAACCTATTAACCTTCCATGACATCAAACATGATCTAAATTAGCCATTTCCATGACTTATCATTATCAAGCATTTTCTCAACCAAATCACCGCCATATCACAAAATTATTTACACAAAGTAGGTATATTGCTATACATGCCATACTTAAGTTTTACAAGCCATTTACCAAAATAAAAGTCCTTCGGATAGTGTGATCGCACCTTCGACCTGTCCCGATTCCCGAGCCGGCTTGTTCAAAACTACAGTGAATAAAAATGAGGGAGTAAGCATAAATGCTTAGTAAGTTCATATGCAAATAACAAGTAACATAACAATACAATTATACCAAACAACCTTAGCATGGTATCACCAAAACATATATCACATTTCTAAACATCATTCATCATCTTACCACCTTATCGTTGTAGTATCTATTTTCAACCCGAGGGTTAAGTACATACCTATCCAAAGTGTCCATTTCACAACACTTATCAAAACGTCACTTGCATTTTAAGTGTTCTTCCATTTCACTTGAAATGTTTACCCGTTGAACACATCGGAATATAACTCAGATACATGGATAATTTGCACATAAGTGCCACATATGTAATCAAGCAATCATGTAACCCGCCCCTAAGTGAACTCAGACTCAACTCAATGAGCTCGGGCGTTCGCATCCATAAGTGAACTCAGACTCAACTCAACGAGTTCGGATACCTAGTTACATCTCACGAACTCGGACTCAACTCAACGAGTTCGGACATTCGCATCCATAAGTGAACTCGGACTCAATTCAACGAGTTCGGATGCCCAACCATCCTAGTGACATGTCACTTGTATCCTAATCTATTCCTAAGGTTCAAACGGGATTTTCCTTGGACACATATCCTTGCCATCTTCCGTAAAATACTGAAACCAATACTCGGTAGCACTTTATATTTAACAAATAATTCACATAATTTGCATTTTATTTGAAAATAACCACAAAGCATATATTTCATGATAAAAATTATCATATCATATAATTAACATCAATAACTTAAAAATAACAATTATGCTACATTATTTACACATGAACTTACCTTGGTACCAAAATATAAAGATTTTGCAATTAGTCCACAATCTTTTCTTTTCCTCGATTGGGGTCGATTCCACGTCTTTCTTGATCTAAAATAACATATTTAGCTTATTTAATACTCACATTATAAAATTAGTCTTTAATTCTAATTTTAGCAAAATTACAATTTTACCCCTAAACTTTTGCATATTTACACTTTTGCCCCTAATATCGGGATTAAACTTAATTCCTTATTCTTATGTTTTATAACATGCTGATCATTTTTCCCTTCTATGGAAACATCAAATTTTCACTCTAACATGTACTTATGACTATTAGGTATTTTTGCCGATTAAGCCCTTTTACTCGTTTTCACTCAAACCAAGTAGCAAAAGTTGTCTAACTTAATTTAAAACCTCATATTCTATCATAAAACATCAAAATTCACAAATTTCACCTATGGGTATTTTTCCAAATATGAACTCTAACTCAAAATATTACTATCATAAGCTACACCGAGTTACCGAGATTTCAAAAACGTAAAAATCATTAAAAACGGGGCTTGGAATCACTTACTATAAAGCTTGAAAGTTGAAGAAACCCTAGCTATAGAGAGAGGGAGCATTCGGCAGCAACTAAGGAAGATGATAACCTATTTTGTGTTATTTTTTCCTTTTTATTTCATTTAATATCCAAATGACCAAAATGCCCCTCCTTACTAAACTTTCAAAAATTCCTTCCATGTCCTAATTTTGTCCATGAACTTAAAATTGGTCAAAGTATCATTTAAGACCTCCTAATTAATATTTCAAAGCAATTTCATACTAAAAACTTCTAGAATGCAAGTTTTGCAACTTATTCGATTTAATCCCTAACTTTAAATTAAACTCGTTATGCCAAAAATTTCTTCACGAAATCTTCACACAATTATGCAATCATATCATAAACCTCAAAATAATTATAAAATAATTATTTCTATCTCGGATTTGTGGTCACGAAACTACTATTCCGATTAGGCCTTAATTCGGGATATTACAAGCACTGCCCCTTGAGCGAGGAGCGAGCGTATTACTTTTCACATCATCAACTATGGCTCGATCGGGATCCATTTGCTATATAAAAGCACATTTTAACTGTCAAAAATCGTCACACTATTGCAGTTCATATATATGGCATGTATTGCTAGACTCTTACACGCTACGTTAGTCCTAAAATTAACTAAACCGTAGCTCTGATACTAATAAAATGTAACACCCCTAACCGTATCCGTCGCCGGAATAGGGTTACGAGGCATTACCGATCAATACACATCGTTTACATACATAACAAATACAGTCATAATCAAAATCCATTCATATTAATCACATTATCCCTTATAAGGTCGTACGAGACTTTAAAACATGCTTAGAAGTGGTTCAGGACTAAACCAATAACATTTGCAAACTTTGGAAGACTTAGAAAATTTTCTTTAATTTAAGGGTCACACGCCAGTGTGAACAAGCCGTGTGCCTCACACGACCGCTAGACACGGGCGTGTCCTCGCTCGTGTGATACAAGTCAGAATGTATGCCCTGTTTTCACACGACTTGTGACACGGGCGTGTCTGGTGGCCGTGTGAGGCATACGGTCTGTTCACAAGGGCATGTGACCCTTAAATCAAAGAAAATTTTTTAAGTCTCCCAAAGTTTGCAAATGTTATCAATTTAGTCCCAAACCACTTCTAAGCATGTTTTAAGGTCTCGTAGGACCTCATAAGGGACAATGTGATTGATATGAATGGATTTTTATTATGATTGTATATGTTATGTATGTGAACGATGTGTATTGATCGGTAATGCCTCGTAACCCTATTCCGGCGACGGATCCAGGTTAGGGGTGTTACATTCTAATCCTATTAAGGTATATCAATGTCCTCTTTTTATCAAGGTTTTGCATTTACTTTTTTTTTTATAGAAATGTAATCTATTTTCTCCATTCGAAATGGATCTGTCTATTTTTAGGTGAACTTATGATTTTTTTTCTTAATTTTTTTTTTACTTTAGGCTAAATTGATCTGCGTAAATCAATTAAGAGAAAATGCTATGGAAAATGCTTTCAAATATTTTCATCGAAGAAAATAAAAAAAATTCTAAATTTTGATGTTCCTAATGCTTTGATAAATGATAAATGACATGAACATTAACATTAAAAATGGTGGCTTGTAAGATTGACACGGTTTTGAATTATATATATGGATGATGGTTAATCTTTAGAAGCATGAATTTATGGCTGCTACACAAACACGGACAAAGAAAGCCTACTAAACTCAGTTGAGTTGATTAACTGATCGAAAATGACTAGGGTCAGTTTTTTCAATTTTCCCCTAAAGTTGGTTCGGTTTTGGTTCCATAAAAAAGGGAAAGTCAATTAAGTCGATTATTGGTTTTTTTTTGCATTGAATCTTTTGACCTGATTGATTGCTCATCCTAATTGGAAGGTAAGATGACCAAGCGATTTGTGACACCTCACAATTGACCCCGATCACTGGATTCGAATATATGACGGCACATTATGTTTCTAGAGCAACTTAGACTATCGTAATCCAATTACGGAATAATTAAGCATATAAACATGGGATAATTTAAAGCATTTTCAATCTTGAATATAATTATGCTTTATCGATGTTTAACGACCTCACTAAGTAGGTCTCAGGGTTATACAAGGTTAATTTACTTTAAAAGTTGGTTAAATTCGACCGTTAATTCCTATACTTCACAAAAGTTATTGATTTAGTATCTATACTTTAATTTGATCAATTTTAGTTCTTATACTTTTCGAATTAGACAATTTTAGTCTCTTTACTTTTTGAATTTTGAAATTTTAGTCCTAACCCAAACAATATTAGTTAAATTCGTTCGGTTAAATTCAATTACTAGTTCTGCACTATATGTATAGTTGTAGATTTAATCAATATTTTCTAATTGGCTCATTCTAAGCCCTTATACTTTTTTGAATTTTGAAATTTCAGTCTTGACACAAATGACCGTTATTAATCCATTAATTGAATTTTCAATGAGTAATATGTAGAAATAACAAGTTGGCATGGCATTACACATATGATAATATGTTTGCAGTATCAAATTTTGGAAATAGCAGAACTTAATCGAATGAATTCAACATTTATTGTTTGGTAAGGATTGAAATTTTAAATTCGAAAAGTATAGGGACTAAAAATGACCAACTAAAAGTATAAGGCCTAAATCCACAACTTTTGCAAAGTACAAGGACTAATAGCAAAATTTAACCTTAAAAGTTAAGTTAAATGCTGCTAGTTCCTATATTTTGCACAAGTTGTGGATTTAAACCTTATACTTTAATTTGGTCAATTTTAATCCAAATTTCAAATTTTCAATCCTCACCTAACGATTAAGTTAAGTTTTGTTATCTCCAAAATCAGATGTGCCAAACATATTACTATATGTGTTTTTTCATATATTACTTACTAAAAATCAAGTTAATGGTTTTAACGACTGTCATTTGCGTCAAGACTAAAATTTCAAATTTGAAAAGTATAGAAACTTAGAATAATCCAATTAGGGAATATGTACCAAAACTATAATGGTTTGTATAGTATAAGACTAGTAATTAAATTTAACCAAACAGATTTAATTGCTATTATTTAGATTAGGTCTAAAATTTCTAAATTCGAAAACTACATGAACTAAATTGGTCAACTAAAATTGACCAATTCGAAAAATATAGGACTAAATTCATAATTTACACAAAGTACAGGGACTAATAGAAGAATTTAACATAAAAGTTATGGTTGGCTGCTATCTAATTCAAACCAGATAAAATTCGTGTAAATTCCATCCTGTTAAAATAAAAGCGTGAACAATTGATGCCTCCACCATTGGATTTATAATACCAACCTCAAGCTGCCACAAAGACCTCACCTTCCATTAGGTGATCTATAATTTGCTCTTACTCTTTGACATACTTACTAATGCCTTGGCCTTCTCTCGTAGAACATATTTCTGCGTCTTTCCAGTCGAAGTCTTGGGCAAATCCTGGAAAACCACTGTTTGAGGAGCCATGTAGTGGGGCAAGTTATCTCGACAATATTTGATAATTTCATCAACACTGGCTTCGTGACCGTCCTTCAACTTTACAAATGCACAAGCTGTCTCCCCCCAGTAATCATCTGGTCTTGCCACCACAGCTGCCTCTAGCACAGCTGGATGGCTGTACAGCACTGATTCCACTTCAATGGAGCTTATATTTTCCCCCCCAGAGATGATTATGTCCTTGGACCGGTCCTTGAGTTCTATGTAACCATCAGGGTGTCTCACTCCCAAGTCCCCACTTCGGAACCATCCACCATTAAAAGCATCCTTCGTTGCTTTTATGTTTTTAAGGTATCCATTCATGACAGTGTTGCCTCTAAACATAACCTCACCTATACTCCTTGCATCAGGTGGCATACTCTTCATAGTTACAGGATCTTTAACATCGATTTCCTCTATACCAAGATGATTCAACCCCTGCCTAGCCTTTATCTTAGCCTGTACATCTCGAGGCAGAGAATCCCATTCTGGTTTCCAAGTGCATACTGTTCCTGGACCATAGGTTTCAGTCAGGCCATATGAATGAACCACTCTAAATCCCAGTTCATCCATTTTGAAAAGTACATGAGGTGGTGGTGGTGCGGCTCCTGTCATGATCACAACTTTCCCTGGAAGATGTCTTTGGTTGCGAGCTGGTGCATTTATTATCATGTTCAAAACCGTAGGTGCACCACCCATGTGAGTCACCTTGTACTTAGCAATATTAGAAAATATTCCTCCCGCAGAGACATTTCTTAAACATACATTTGTACCACCTTGAGCAGCAACTGCCCATGTAAGACACCATCCATTGCAATGAAACATGGGAACAGTCCATAAATATACAGGCATTGAGGCCATCTCATTGAGAAGAATTGTGGCTAGAGAATTGAGATAGGCACCTCGGTGGCTATAAATAACACCTTTTGGGCTTGATGTCGTACCAGAAGTATAATTAAGCGAGATGGGTTCCCACTCATCTTCTGGTCTTCTAATATCAAAATCTAGTTTCCCCATTGCTAATAAACTGTCATAGTCCAAGTTTGCAGATGTGGAGTTGGTGTTGCTCCTGGAAGGAACTTGCCGATCATGATCCAGGATCAAGACTAGTTGGGGCAGCTTAGCACTCGTGTTGGATAGTATTTTCAATGCTCCCTCTGCAATATGGAGGAATTCGTAATCTACAAAAAGGAATTTGGCTTCTGAATGCTTCAATAACACTGCCACCATTGAGGAATTATGACGTATATTGAGTGTACATAGAACAGCCCCAGCCATCGGAACACCAAAATGAAGTTCATACATCGCTGGAACATTTGGGGCTAATACAGCAACCTGCTCTCAAACAAGCAAAGATCACCTTGGCATGCAGTAATAAGGAAAAAACTATAGAGGTGAAAAGAAGAAAAAATCAAGTTCGAGAATTGAAGTATGGCCTATAGAAGCAAATCCGTTTAATCCAAGCTTAGAAAGGACAATAAATATCATATTCGAACGAATATCTCACATCCAATGCAGAGGAAGAGGGAGAAACACCAGTAACACAACCTCCAAAACCAACTCAATTGGAATATAATTCAACACCAGTAACACAAACTGGGAATGCAAGGTTCCCGGATTTGAATCCGAAAATTTAACAGCCAAATAACTAGATTTAAAAATTGAAGTCTTGGGCTTTGACAAACTAGTCTAAAAAAAGCAGAAAATCACTGGATTGAAGAAAGCTAAAGCTCATAAATGGCAAGAAAAAAAAACTAGTGGTAGAGTAGAGAAAGGAGGCAAAAGAGAGAATTACCACATGACGAGGGGCAATTCCCAGCTGGGCAAGCGCAGAAGCAAGACGAACGCACCTCTGACGAGTCTGTTTCCAGGTATACTTGACATCACCGTGGACAAGGGAGACAGAGTCTGGGTAGATAACTGCGGCGCGGTCCAAGAAGGTGATCGGAGTCAAAGGAACGTAGTTTGCAGAGCACTTGATTGAACCTTCCATATCTCCTTCAACACTTCCGTGGGAGATTTAGTAATGTAAAAGATTAATTAGTGAGTGAAGATAGGATTATCGGATTGGTCCTGGACTGTGTACTCCTTGCTTTATGGAAATGAAAGGACAGGTAGAGAGAATGAATCAAATGCCAATCTCATTTTTAGTGAATTTTTCTTATTTTGATTTATGTTTCTGTTCCCTTATCACTATCATCTAAACTATCAATGACATAATAAAAGACAAACGTCAATGTCAAAGTGCGTGTTGCATTTTTTTTTAGCATGAATAAATTTTAAAATTATATATAAGTTATAATTTAAGATGTAATTGTATATATAAATTTTTATTTTATATAATTTTATATAAGAAATTTTTATTTTATCTTATCTTTATAAATTATTAACATAATTATTGATATAACATCATTTTATGTTTATATATTGCATTCATAAATAATTATATTTATTTAATATAAAAATAAATTGATGTATTTATTTCTTTAAATGTATATTATTAAATTAAAATTAAAGTTTGTATATATTTAAACCAAAATTAAAATTTTTTATGTATAAATTGCACCAAATTAAAGTTCATATATACAATTACATATTAAATCAAAATTCATGTATAATTTTAAAATTTATCACTTTTTAATAATATTATTTTTTTCAATAATACGTCAAGTGTACTATGTGCGTCCATATATATGCACAACTCCCAGTCCGCTAAATATACCATATATAAAAAAAAAATTAATTGATTAAATAGCTCGATCTTTTGAAAATGTAAAGAAATAGGTTGTTTTTAGAGAGAGTGTGAAAACGTTGACGCGCTTTCTACACAGTTAGCAAGACCTTTAAGTCATAATTTTTGAATTTTTTAACATAATTAATTTCTGATCAGATGGTTAAATATTAGTAGTTTTGTTCTTAAATCTCAAGTTCAATTCTTGTTCTACTCACATTTGTATTTTTTATTTCATGTTGTTTTAAGTTTTTTTATTTTTAATTAATATTTTTCACGTACTAGCTCTATTAAATGGTTAAATAATAATGATTTCATCCTTAGGTCTCAAGTTTAATTTCTCTTCTGAACATATTTTTTATTTTTATTTCATTTTTTAATTAAAAAATATATTGTTTTCAATTTTTTTCTCTAAATGGTTAAATATATTGTTTTATTTTCTCTCTAAATTTGTCCAAAAATATTTAGCTAGTATATAAAGTTGCCAAAATAATATATTAGTTGGTACATGAACTTGCCCCCAAAAATTATACTTTTTAAAATTAATTTATATATTTTAAATTTTTTTTATTTATGTCTACTACATGTCATACTGAGAAGCTGTCATGTGTCACTATAAGATTAGTTATTAGTGTCACATCAGTACAAACTAATAATGTTAGTGCGGAGACTAGATGATGAAATACAAGTTCGAATACCAATTAAATACTTTTAGACAAATTCAAATGACAAACTATATATTAGTCATTTTAAATTTCGAACATGCTTTTCTTATTAGGAGTTAATATTTTTATCATTACATCCAATATTAATTAATATGACCAAACATCATTAATTTTTTATTGATTTTCTAAAAAGGAAACATCATAAAAGTGATTACATTAAAACAATCTACTATTAAGTGATATCAACCAAGTAGCCAATATTTGACTTGAGTAACTCTTCTGTTGAAATTGGGCTTCAGTAAAAAAATTGCATCTAATTGTAATTTAAACTTGCAATTTTAGCCATATGATCGACAGTTTTATTGTGGTCCCTAGGAATATGTCGAAAACGTATTCTCCAATCACGACTCAAGAATGATGAATCAGTCACAGCTCCGACATCCTAATATTTGTCGTGCCGCTAGCTAAAATAGTTTCCACTACCAAAGTATTATCACACTTCACTTTTAACTGTCTAAAGTTAGAATCCCATTGTAACAGCCCAATTTCGGTGAAATCGGAACAGTGGTCTCAGGACCACAAATTTGAGCCGAAAAATAAAATTTATTCTTATTTTATTATATGATCTGTATTATGATAGATATGTCATGTGAAACTTTTGATAAGAAAATATTATCGATTAAATGTTTACTTACGAGAAAGACCAAATTACATAAAATGCAAAAATTGGACTTTGATAGCTAGAAGGATCAAATAGCTATGAAATTCAAAACTTAAGATCCGACGCATCACTGTGAACTGTAAATTCCTTACTCGGTTCTAGCTGAACTAACACTAGAGCTTCTATCAATAAAGCTTTTAATCTGTCAAAACTCTGCTGGCATTTATCAGACCACTCAAATTTCACATCTTTTTGCAATAAACGGGTCATCGAAGAAGCTATCATTGAAAAAATTTTTACAAACCTCCGATAATAACCAGCTAGTCCCATAAAACTTCAGACTTTAGACACATTCTTCGGTGGCTTCCAATTAACAATGGCTGAAATTTTATTCGTGTCCACCCTAACACCTTCACCAGATACAATATGCCCAAGAAAACTAACTTTCCGTAACCAAAATTTACATTTACTAAATTTGACATACAATTGTTTCTCTCACAAAGTTTGCAACACTATTCTCAAATGCTCAGCATGTTCATTTTCATCTCGGGAGTAAACCAATATATCATCTATAAATACCAACACAAACTTGTCTAAATATGGGTTGAAAATTATGTTCATCAGATCCATAAACACTGCAGGTGCATTTGTTAAACCAAATGGCATCACAAGAAACTCATAGTGTCCATACCTTGTTCTAAAAGATGTCTTTGGCACATCTGAATCTTTTACTCGTAGTTGATAATAACCAGAATGGAGATCAATCTTCGAAAATATAGTGGCACGTTTTAACTGGTCAAACAAGTCATCAATACTAGGCAATAGATACTTGTTCTTTATCTTAACTTTGTTAATCTGTCTATAATTAATGTCCAGCCTCAATGATCCATCTTTCTTCTTTACAAACAGAACCAACACACCTCAAGGTGAGAAACTAGGTTGAGCAAAACCTCTATCAATAAATTCTTGCAACTGTGTTTTCAGCTCTTTTAATTCAGTAGGAGCCATCCTATAAGGTGCTATGGATATAGGTGTTCCACTTGGAACAAGATCTATAGAGAATTCCACTTCACTATTCAGTGGTAAACCAGGTAAATCTTATGGGAATACATCAAGGAATTCACACACAACTGGCACTGATTGAATCTTTGACTCAAATACTTTAGTATCCAACACATATGCGAGATAAGCATCATAACCCTTTCTGACATATTTTCGTGCTGATATTGTTGAAATCACATTAGGTAATCTATCCAATTTATCAGATTCAACACGAAGTAATTGTAACACCCCCTTACCCAAGACCGTCGCTGGAGTCGAGCACGAGGCGTTAACAGACTTAAATTATCACTTAAACAATTTCAAACAATTTATTCACCTTTCATAATAAACTGCCCATCTGCGTCATAGTCGCTAAAAAATTCATATATCGAGTTATGAAATTCAAAATTCAAATCCGTACATTTTCCCTGAAACTAGACTCATATATCTATTTACTAATTTTTTTCTAGAATTTTTGGTTAGGCTAATTAGTACAGTTTATTAGTTAAAGTTTCCCCTATTTCAGTGTTTGACTGCTCTAACCTCTGTTCACTACGAATCACTTTTATCTCTGTAAAGAATTCATATAACTATGAAATTTATTTCTATTAAAAGTAGACTCAATAAGGAATCTGTACATATAAAGTATGACTCCTAATTATATTTGTAAAATTTTTAGTGAATTTATAAATTCAAAATTGGGGATTCAGAAATCACTCTGACCCTGTTCCACCAAAACCCAAATATCTCATGAAATACAACTCATTTACATGTTTTGTTTCTTCCCTATGAAAATAGACTTAATAAGCTTCAACTTCATATTTTACTCACCATCTAATTCTATCTTTACTATTTTTAGTGATTTTTCAAACTCACATCATTGCTGCTGTATGATACTGTTTTATAGCAAATTTCATCTTTTTATGAATTTCCATGGATTAGATAGTACATTAAGCATACTTAACACCAAATATGATTTTTTATTAGCCATTCCAATGGCTAATCATTACCAAACATTTTCTTACCACTCAATAGTCATATCATAAGATTATATACACAAAATTATTATAATGCTATACATGCCATACTCAAAATATACAAGCCACATACCAAATGGTCCACGGATAGTGTGAACGAGCCTCCGACTGTTCCCGATTTTCGAGCTGGCTTGTCAAAACTATAAAGAATGTAAAGAAGGGAGTAAGCATAAATGCTTAGTAAGTTCACATGCAAATATCAAGTAACATAATCATGCAATCCAACACAAAACATCATTTGCATAAATATCACCAAGACATTCATGTTACATTTGCATTTACTATCTTACCACGATTTCATCATACTAAGTTCTTAACCCGTGGGTTTAAGCACATACCTGTCAAATTTTCTCATTCACCACACTTACCAACATGTCACCTTCGTTTTAGGTATTCTCCTTATTCACTTAAGATTCACCCGTTGAACACATCAGAATATAATTCGAATACACAGATTGAATGCACATAAGTCTCATTCTCGCAGCTAGAGCAACTCAAGAGCCTGCGGAAATTATGTAGCCAAGCTACCATGTAACCCACCCATAAGCGAACTCGGACTCAACTGAACGAGCTCGGGCGTTCGCATCCATAAGTGAACTCGGACTCAACTCAACTAGTTCGGAACTCAAATATCCTAGTGACATGTCACTTGTATTCTAATCTATTCCCAAGGTTCAAACGGGATTTTCCTCGATCACATATCTTTGCCATATTCCATAGAATATCGGAACCGATACTTGGTAGCATTTCATATTTATCAAGTAGCTCACATAATTTGCATATTACTCAATAATAACCACAAAGCATAATATTTCATGATAATAATCATCATACCATATAAATATCATTAAATTACTTAAAATGACAATTATGTTACCACATTTACACATGAACTTACCTCGGTACAAAATGTTAGAAATCGAGCCTATTCCTCGTAAACTTTATTTTTCCCTCAATCACGACTCGAATCTCGTTTCTCTTGATCTAAAATACCAAATTAATTTGTTCAATATACACATTCATCAAAATAGCCCCTAATACGGGCTTGGATAAAAATTACTATTTTACCCCTAACTTTTCAATTATTTACAATTGAGTCCTTAAGTTTGTACAATGAGTTACATGCATTACCCATGACATCTAGGCATAGCCGAATTTCCTAGTGTCCATAACAGCCCATATTTTACACCAAAAATTAGATTTTTACCATAATTTTACCATTTTTTTTACAATTAAGTCCCTTTTTAGGTGTTTTCACATAAAACTACTAAGTAAAAGTTGTTAAACACACATCAAACCATCATATTCCTTCATTATTCATCAAAATACAATTATGTCACATATGGGTAAATTTTCATACATGCATTTTAGCTCAAAATATTGCTAAAAAATGATAGAACATGCTTTCTAGATTTTAAAATCGGAAAGAGCATTAAAAACGGGTATGAAAATCACTTACAATCAAGGCTTAAAAATGTTGGAAACCCTAGCTATGGTGACAAGCAAAATTCGGCAGCCCTTATGGAGAAGATGAGTCCATTTTTGTGTTATTTTTCCCTTTTTAATGACTATATTTACCAAATGACAAAAATGCCCTTAATGCCTTTCTTTGTAATTTTTCATGTACAAGCCCATTTTTGTCCAAAATTTTAAAAATTAGTTAAATTGCTATTTCAAACCTCCTAATTAATATTCCAAAGTAGTTTCATACTAAAAGCTTCTAGAATGCAAGTTTTGTAACTTATTCAATTTAGTCCCTAATTTCAAATTAAGCACTTTATGCATAAAATTTCTTCACGAAATTTTCACACAATCATGCAATCATATCATAGATCTAAAAATAATTATAAAATAATTATTTCTATCTCAAATTTGTGGTCCCGAAACCACTATTCCTATTAGGCCCTAATTCGGGATATCACAGTAATTCACCACTCTGACATTTCAATACACTGTATTTTTGTTTACAATTCACCACTGCATCATATTGGGTTAACCAATCCATTCCCAAAATCACATCAAATTCATCGATTGGAAATAACATCAAGTCAGCCGAAAAACAATAACCTTGTACCATCAACAGATAGTTTTTACAGACTTTATCCACCATAGCAAATTGGCCCAGGGGGTTTAAAACTTTAACCACAAATTTAGTGAATTCAACAGGTAAATTTTTAACAGACACTAAGTTTGTGCATATGTATGAATGCATCGAACCATGATCAATCTAAGAAGTAATTTCAGTATAAAGTAGAGAAAATGTACCAGTAATGACGTCTGGTGCAGAAGCATCTTCTCTAGCACGAATAGCATATGTTCTTGTAGGTGTTCGTGCCTCAGATCTAACTGCTATATCCCTGGTAGTACCTCGACTACCACTAACATTGCTAGGGTGACGGGGTGGTCTGCACCTCGGAATAGGATTACTCAGTTTTGAAGCTAGTTTTATTTCTTTTTCAACTCTTTTTGGACAATCTCTGAGAAAATGGTCAAGTGAACCACTTCTAAAACAAGCTCCACTTCTAGACTGATATTCCCTATGATGAAATTTGTTACAATACTTACACTTTGGTTTGGGATTATCGACACTACCTACACTAGTTACAATGGCGATAAAGACCTCAGTTTAGAGCATTGAGAGCCTCGCTCTTTTCCAGAATACCCCGTAGAGGTAGTAACACGATCATAATACTTCCTTATTTTCTTAGAAGTAGATTATTGTGACTTACTCATAATCCATTTTCCAGAAACCCGAGCCTCTCTTTCAGCTTGTTTCTTTTCTTTACTCAATTCCTCAGCTTTGTGTGCTCGATCGGCTAACACCACAAATTCCCCTATTTTTAGAATTTCGATCAACAATTTGATGTCTTCATTTAAACCCTCTTCAAAGCATTTACATATCTCAACTTCAGACTGGACCCATTCTCTAGCATATTTACTTAGCCAAACAAATTTTTGTTCAAACTCAGATACAATTATGTCTCCTTGCTTGAGTTCTAAAAATTCTTTCTTTTTCTAATCCATAAATCTTTGACTAATATATTTTTTCTTGAATTTAGCCTAGAAGAATTCCCATGTAACATTCTCTCTTGGTACCACTGAAGTTATGGTATTCCACCAATGATTAGTTGTTTCTTTCAATAGAGATACTGCAAATTTCAAACATTCGTCAGGTTTACAGGATAATTCATCAAAAACTTGGATGGTATTTTCCAACCAAAATTTTACCCTTTTCGGATCATCATCTGCGGTAGCTCTAAATTCTTCGGCCCCATGCTTACGAATTTTATCTACCGGAGGCTTACCTATTCTAGCAGGTTCAACACCCTGTGATATCTCAGGAACCGGTTGAGGAGTAGGTGGGAGAGGTCGTTGTATAACGGGGTTTGTTCTTAAATACTCAGTAAACCATTCATTCATCAATTGAAAGAAGGCTTGTTTTGCCCCTTCACTTCAGCCATCAGATACGAGCCTTTCACTACTAGATGCAGATGCAACTCTTTGGACTGAAGTTGAAGCATTGCTCTCAGCTTCCTCAGATTCAACTCTAGCTTGGTTGGATGACATTACTATATGAAAAACACATTTAAAATGATCAGGAGACATCACACTATCGCAACTTATATAATGGCATGTATAGTTAATCTCATTTTTGCTACGTTAAATCCGAGAATTGGCTAAACTGTAGCTTTGATACCACTAAATGTAACACCCCTTAACTCGTATCTATCGCTGAAATAGGGTTACAGGGTATTACCAAAACTTTCAGAACATTTTTCAAAAAACTCATGTAAATTACCATACATTAATCAGGATTATTCATATCGTCCCTTAAATAGACCCTCGAGGCCCAAAATGAGCATTAGAATCAAGTCGGTACTTAATTAGAAACTCTAAGAATTTTTCGCGACATTCCAAAAAAAATTTTAAATTACAGGGCTCACACGACCGTGTGGTCCAAGGGACACGCCTGTGTGACCCTGGGTGTGTGACCCTACGACACACGCATGCTGCAGGCCATGTTCAACCCCTTGTAACTTTCTGACTTGCAGACATGGCCATACCACACGCCCGTGTGCTAGGCTGTGTGGTTAATTATATTCTTTAAAAAATAGGTACAGGTTTCACACGGCCAAGACATATGCCCATGTTCTAGGCCATATAGAACACACGGCTGAGGCACACTCCCGTGTCTCTACTTGTGTGATCAATTTTGAGCATTCTGTTTTCTCAAATTTAAGGTGCAGGGGACACACGGCCTAACCATAGGCCCGTGTACCAGGCCGTGTGTCACGCACGATCTAGACACACGCCCATGTGTTTGCCTGTGTGGACAAACTAAATCCATTTCTAGCTTCATTTCTCACCCAAAATTACACCAATGATCTACACTTAAACTCACATCCAATACCAACCAATTCAAGCATTCAAATTAAGCAAATTCCATCATTCAACAAGACATATCATTACATGCATACATGTTTGTAATCTTACCTTGGTATATTTCATATGATAGGCATAATTTGAACAACCATTTAGCATGTAAGTAACTACCATAATATGGCATTACATGTATGTCAAAAACAACCATTACTAGCCATTCCAATGGCTAGATTACAAACCACATATTCAAGCCATCTATGGCCAAGTTAGCCTATACATGCCATTATACCAAAACGACTTAACTATGTATATCCAAAATAAGCTAGTGGATAGTGTGATGATGATCCAATGACCTCCAACCTTCGCAAGCTTTCAAGCACTATAAAACAGGAAAACATAAAACAGAGTAAGCATTACATGCTTAGTAAGTTCGCATAACAAAAACTAAACTTATCAATCCCGTTTATTGAATCTAAGCATACAATATCATGTTTTCCATCCATTTGGAAAAAATTCCTAAACACATGCATTCAATCAAACATGTTAGTTACAAAATCTTCACACCAATCAAGTAAACATAGGTGAGCTCTTTATACTATTTTCCTTCAAGACATCGTTCATTTCATTCCATAATTCTCTTGTCATGCCAAGAATTTTTGTATCCGTTGAATCATTGAAATTTCGATGGATACTCAATTGGTACACTCGAGGTGTACAATTCAATAACCTATCAATTCTTTTTCAAGAGTACCCATTAGGGCACTTAATCGAGGAACACACTCTCGAGTCACATATCGTATAACAGGATTACCAGTCCAGGCTAAATCCTTTATATAACATATGCTCGGAAGAGTTCAATCAGGATTACTAGTCCAGGCTAAATCCTAATTGTAACATATACTCAAGAGGTATTATATCAGGATTACTCGTCTAGGCTAAATCCTTTCCATAATAAGGTCAATAGGATTACTTGTCTGAGCTAAATCTTGTTAGCAACAAATGTAGGACTTCATTCATTTCAGGAAAGCACATATGCTCATCTAAATTCAATTTTCAATTGAGACATAACCCTTTTTCACCATTTTCAAGCATGTAGTAATTTCTCATATTGTAACATCCAAGTAAATCACATAAATGATAATCACATTTCATACAATCACAACATTTAATTTAACATAATTACATGCTCGATTAAGTTACATGAACTTACCTCGACACTTGTTCACGTAAGTAATCTATTAATTCGAAACCTTTTTTTTCCCCGATCTAACCTCAAATGTGAGTTGTCTGGATCTATATAAATAGCTTTAATCATCAATTTCTCATATTTCATACTCATTTGGACTCAATTTACGTCCTAGGCAAAATTACCATTTTGCCCCTAACTTTTCCATAAATTCCAATTTCGTCTCTAGGCTTTGAAAATGAAACTTGTTCAATTTAATCCCTATTCCAAGCCTAACCAAAATCCCATTACAAAATTTACAGCAAATGTATTTATAAAAATTCAACATTTTTCTTCAATTTCACAATTTTACATTTTAATCCCTGAATCATGTTTTCATCAAAAATCAATTTGTAAAAGTTATTTATCTATCAACAACCTTTCATTTTCTACCATAAATTTCTAATTTTCAGCATATTCATCCCTGACCCAAATTTCATACCTTGATAACTTTTCAAATTAATCCCCCAAATAGATAGATTAAACTATCCCGATTCCAAAAATATCAAAATTACTAAAAACGGGACAAGAAAACTTACTCAATTAAGCCATGAAATTTTCTTTTCTCCCTCCTAGGGTTTCTATGTATTTTAGGTTGAAGAATATGAGAAAATAAGATGACATTTTCTTTTCATCTTTTAATTAATTAAATATTTTTTAAATTCCAATTTAGTCCTTGCCCTTTTTCTAAATTCCCATGGATGAGTTACCAAAAATCTACATACTTTTCTTTAATGGTCTAATTACCACATAAGAACCTCTAGTTTTGAATTCCATAGCTATTTAATCCTTATAGCAACTAGAATTCAACTTTCGCATTTTATGTGATTTAGTCCTTCTCATAATTAAACACTTAATCGATAAAATTTTCGTCTCAAAATTTTCACACGACATGTCTATCATAATACGGACCATATAATAAAATAAAAATAAACTTTATTTTTGAATCAGATTTGTGGTCCTAAAACCACTCTTCCGATTTCATTGAAATTAGGCTGTTATAAACCTTGTTTCTCACCTTGGGGTGCTCCGGTTCTATTTGTAAAGAAGAAAGATGGATCATTGAGGCTGTGCATTGATTACAAACAACTCAACAAAGTTACATTAAAGAACAAGTATCCATTACCTTGTATTGATGACTTGTTTGATCAGTTAAAATATGCCGCTGTATTTTTGAAGATTGATCTCCGTTCTGGTTATTATCAACTATGGGTAAAAGATTTAGATGTGCCAAAGATAGCTTTTATAACCAGGTATGGACACAATGAGTTTCTTATGATGCTATTCGATTTGACAAATGCACCTGCAGTGTTTATGGATCTGATGAACAGAATTTTTAGCCCATATTTAGACAGGTTTGTGGTGGTATTTATAAATGATATTTTGGTTTACTCCCGAGATGAAAATGAACATGCAGAGCATTTGAGAATAGTGTTGCAAACTTTGCGAGAGAAACAATTGTATGCCAAATTTAGTAAATGTGAGTTTTAGCTAGGGGAAGTTAGTTTTCTTGAACATATAGTATCTACTAAAGGTGTCAAGGTTGACCCGAATAAAATTTCAGCCATTGTTAACTGGAAGCCATTGAAGAATGTGTCTGAAGTCCGAAGTTTTCTAGGACTAGCTGGTTATTATCGGAGGTTTGTAAAAATTTTTTCAATGATAGCTTCTCCGATGACCCATCAATTGCAAAAAGATGTGAAATTTGAGTGGACTGATAAATGCCATCATAGTTTTGACAAATTAAAAACTTTATTGACAGAAGCTCCAGTATTAGTACAACAGAATCGGGTAAGGAATTTATAGTTTACAGTGATGAGTCATTGAATGGTTTTGGCTGTGTTTTGATGCAAGAAAGTAAAGTAGTCGTCTATGCTTCAAGACAGCTAAAACCACATGAAAGAAACTACCCGACACATGATCTTGAATTGGCAGCCATAGTGTTTGCATTAAAAATATGGCGACATTATTTGTTTGGTAAAAAAGTCATATATTCACTGATCATAAAAGTCTGAAATATTTGATGTCATAGAAAGATTTGAACTTGAGACAGTGCAGGTGGCTTGAATTATTGAAAGATTATGATCTTGTTATTGACTACCATTCAGGAAAAGCCAATGTGATGGCAGATGTTCTGAGCAGAAAATCCCTGTATACTTTGCGAGTAATGAATTCGATTGTCATTATCTGATGATGGTTCAATTATAACTGAGTTAAAAGCTAGACCAACATTTTTTGTAGTAGATTTCTGAAGCTTAGAAAAATGATAGTAAGTTGCAAGCAAAACGGATACAAAATGAATCGACTCCTGACTCCGAATTTCAGATTGGGACCGTCAGAGGCAAAGTATGTGTACCGAAAAGTTCAGACCTAGTACAGAAGATTTTGAATGAAGCTCATAATGGTAACATGTCTATCCATCCTGGTAGTAATAAAATGTATAATGATCTGAAAAAGATATACCGGTGGCTAGGAATGAAACAAGATATTTCTGAGTTTGTATCTAAATTTTTGATATGTCAGTAAGTAAAAGTTGAACATAGTTACCTTCTAGACTATTACAGCTAGTTACGATACCATAATGGAAATGGGAAAGAATTACCATGGACTTAGTCCATGAAACCGAGAAAAAAGTGAAAGTAATTCGAGACAGTTTGAAAGTAGCCTCTGATGATCAACAGTCCTACACTGATCTCACACAAAAAGAAATAGAATTTCAAGTTGATGACAAGGTATTCTTGAAAGTATTGCCTTGGAAGAAAGTTCTCTGATTTGGTCGTAAAGGAAAAGTAAGTCCACGGTTCATTGGACCATATGAGATTATATAAAGAATCGGACCGGTTGCATAATGGTTAGTTTTACTACCATAACTTAATTAGATTCATAATGTTTTTCATGTGTCTATGCTACAGCAGTATCGGTCCAATCCTTCACATTTTATTTCTTCGATAGAGGTAGAGATTCAACCTGATATTACATATAGTGAAGAACCAATCAAAATCTTAGCTCTAGAAACAAAAGAGTTAAGAAATAAAAATGTAGCATGAGTAAAAGTTCTTTGGCAACGACATGTATTGAAGAAGCTACTTAGAAACCAAAAGATACTATAAGGAAGCAATGCCAGAATCTTTTTACTGGTAAGATTTTCGAGGACGAAAATCCTAAATGGGGGAGAGTCGTAACAACCCATTTTTCAGTGAAATTGGAATAGTGGTTTTGGGACCACAAATACAATCTGAAAATAAAATTTATTTTTATTTCATTATATGGTCCGTAATATGTTAGAAATGTCATGTGAAAATTTTGATAAGAAAATTTTATTGATTATGTGCTTAATTACGAGAAGGACTAAATCGCATAAAATGTAAAAGTTGAATTCTAGTAGCTATAAGGATTAAATAGCTATGCAATTCAAAACTAGATATCCTTATATGGTAATTAGACCATTAAAGAAAAGTATGTAGATATTTTGGTGACTAATCCATGGAAATTTAGAAAAAGGGCAAGCACTAAATTGAAATTTGAAATAATTTAATTAATTAAAAGATGAAAAAGAAAATATCATCTTATTTACTCATCTTCTTCCCCCAAAAAAATACATGGAAACCTTAGGAGAGAGAGATGAAACTTTCATGGCTTAATTAGGTAAGTTTCCTTGTCCCGTTTTAGTAATTTTGATATTTTTGAAATGGGGATAGCTTAATTTATCTATTTCGGGGATCAATTTGAAGAGTTATCAAAGTATGGAAATTAGGTCATGGATGTATATGCTAAAAATTAGAAATTTATGGTAGAAAATGAAAGGTTGTTGATAGATAAACAACTTTTACAAAGTGATTTTTGATGAAAACATGACTTAGAGACTAAAATGTAAAGTTGTGAAAATTGATAAATAATTCTAAACTTTATATAAAATATGTGCTGTAAATTCCATATTGAAATTTCGATTAGGCTTGGAATAGGGAGTAAATTGCATAAATTTCATTTTTTGAGCCTAGGGACGAAATTGGAATTTATGGAAAAGTTAGAGGCGAAATGATAATTTTTCCTAGAACGTAAATTGAGTCCAAATGAATATGAAATGTGTGAAATTGATGATTAAAGTTATTTATATAGATCTGGACAATAAAAATTTGAGGTTAGATCGAGGAAAAGGAAAAGTTTTGGATTAGTAGATTATTTACGCGAACAAGTGTCGAGGTAAGTTCGTGTAACTTAATCAAGCGTGTAAATATGTTAACTTGAATGTTATGATTTATATTTATGTGAATATTATAAATGTGTGAATGATTATATGTTCAGAAATGTTGGAAAAAGGGGTAAAGTCTCGTTTGAATATTGAATTTCAATGGATAAATGTGATTGCCTTATAAAATGAGGTTATGCATTTGTTGCTGACGGGATTTAGCTCGAACGAGTAATCCTATTGATCTCATTATAGAAAGAATTTAGCTTAGACGGGTAATCCTGATATAATCCCTTTCGAGCATATGTTACAATTAGGATTTAGCTTGGACTAGTAATCCTAATTGAGCTCTTCTGAGCATACATTACATAAAGGATTTAGCCTGGACTGATAATCCTAAAATACGATATGTGGCTCGAGAGTGTGTTCTTGATTAAATGCCCTAATGGGTACTGTTGAATAAGAATTGACCGGTTATTGAATTGTACACCTTGAGTGTACTACTTGAGTATCCATCGGAATTCCAATGACTCAATGGCCAAAACTCTTGGCATGATGAGGGAATTATGAGATGAAATAATAATGTCTTGAAAGAATATTGCATGATGAGCTCATCTATGTTTACTTGATGTATATGAAAATTTTGTGAAACATGTTTGATTGAGTGCATGTGTTTAGACAATTTTGTCAAGTTGATGGAAAATATGATATTTATTGCTTAGATTTAATAAACATGATTGGTAAGTTTAGTTTCCATTATACAAACTTACTAAGCATGTAATGCTTTCTCTGTTTTATTTTCCCTTATTTTATAGTGCTCAGAAGCTCGTGAAGGTTAGAGATCATTGGAGCATCATCACACTATCCACTAGCTTATTTTGGGTATATATAGTAAAATCATTTTGGTATAATAGCATGTATAGGCTAACTTGGCTATAGATGGCTTAAATATGTGGTTTGTAATCTAGCCATTAGAATGGCTAGTAATGGTTGTTTTTGATATACTTGTAATGTCATACTATGGTAGGTATATACATGTAAATGGTTATTCAAATTATGCCTATCATATGGAATATGCCAAGGTAAGATTATAAACATGTATGCATGTAACGATGTGCCATGTTGAATGATAGAGTTTGCTTAATTTGAATGCTTGAAATGGTTGGTATTTGGATGTGAGTTTAAGTGCAGGTCATTGGTGTGATTTTAGGTGAGAAATGAAAATAGAAATGGTTTTATTTTGTCCATACAGAAAGATACATGGGCATGTGTCTAGACCGTGTGTGACACACAACCTGATACATGGGCGTGTGGTTGGGCTGTGTGTCCCCTGCACCTTAAATTTGAGAAAAAAATGCTCAGAATTGAGCACATGGGTAAAGACACGGGCATGTGTCTTAGCTGTGTGTGCTACATAGCCTAGAATAGGGCGTGTGTGTAACGTACCAAAAATCCCGAAATCTCGAATTTTTCTTTTTGTCCTTAGCATTTCCGGTTAAGTGTTAATTACATGATGGTAGGTGTTGGTCAAGGTTTGATTTCGAACCTAGGGGTAGAAGAAGTTATAGTTTAATTATTAAAGGAACCCTAATGGTAAGTAGTTGGGCTTTTAAATAAGAACAGGGGAAAATGGCATCAAAAAAGCCTTGTGGATGAGTGGCTAAGTGACGCCACTTAGGGTGTAGGGAGGTGGCGTTAGTGGACAGCAAGGAGATCTGAGGTTCAAATCCTAGCTTAGTATTTTTAGGAGTTCAATTTTGGCCTTCTAGAAGGTTGGAAGTAGCGTGAAGATGGACTCCAAGTGGAGTGTTCAGAAGAGAGATTTGAGGTAAGAATCAATGGGTTATCAGGGAGAAAAGTGAGGAGATGAGAAGTGAGGAGGAGGTAGAGCTGAATTGGGATCTTGGGCATGAAAAATTCGGCTATAAGGGCTATAAATAGGTGCCGAATGCAAGGTTTCTAGGCTAATACCGATATCTCTTTCACCTTGTTGCCAGAAACCCTTTTCCCTAAAAGTAAAAAAACCTCTGTTTTACTTTCTTTTCTTTGTGCCGATTTCTATCCTTCCTCTACACAATTTTCTTTGTTTCACTTTTGGGTTAGCAGATTCCTTCTTCTAGTCTTCTTCTTTAATTTGTGCCAAATAAACCTTATTCACCATACTAGTTTGAAAGTCGAAAAGCCGAATCTCCCTTGGGCCGATTACTCTTTTGATGTAAGTACCTTATCTCTTTTTCGACTAGTATTGTTAATACTAATTACTCCTCTCCCTCACTCTTTCTAATCAACTTTAGTAGGGAATTAGTATCGGATCTCGGGTTTTAGCTCTCTGTCGAATTGCTCCTTAGGTGTTTGCGATTTTGGTAAGTATTCCTCTCTTATTGGCTAAGGTTCGTCGAATGGTCATAGTTAAGGTAAGGGGACTTGTGTTAGATACGAGTCACCTTTTATTCTGGTTTTAATAGTTAAGATTGGTGCATATCTAGGAGTTGATCGTGGTTAGAGATTAAAGAAGGGGCTATTATACTTGTCGCACAAGGTAAGGTTAAGGTGAGGTTTCGGTTTTAGTAAAGATATGTATTAAGCATGCGATTAATTGAAGGGTGATATCGTTTGTAGGTTGGTGACTAAGGGAATCGTAGCACGCTTGCTTACCAGGTGTTTACATACACTGCACACACAAGTAGATCGGCAAAAGCCGAAATGCCGAAATGCCGAAAAGCCAAAAGTTTGGCTATGGTAGTCTTGCGAGTGCACGAACGCTTGCAAGGGGCAACTTGATAGGTTGTCTGAGGCCCCATGGGCGATTCCATGGGTTTGGGCTGTGAATTGGTCAACCGGGCCATAATAGGCTTAATGGGCCTGATGGGCTGTTGGGCCCATAATAGGCAAAATTGATATTGATATTATGTGATGAAAAATTGTATGTGAGCATGACTATAATATGAATCAGGCCTGATGGGCCATATGAAAATGAATTGGGCCTGATGGGCCATATGAATGTGAATTGGGCCTGATGGGCCATATAAATGTGATTGGGCCTAGTGGGCCATATACAGGTATATGAGTTTGGGCTTTGTAGGGGTTTTGGGCTTAGTATATGGTGACTACATAAAAATTAATTAATTAATTGCGACCGTGGACAAGTCATAGGGTTAAGGTGTGGCAACGGGTATATGCATGTCTAGGATTAGATCTAGGGAGAACTTGGTACTTAAGCAGTCTTAATAACTCACCTTCTCTTCTCTGGAATCCTACCTGGTGCATAGCATTCGTTCATCTTAGCTCACGATATTTGTTAAGGGCCAAGGTATGTGAGAACCGTAATAAAGAAAAAATTATCGAAATGCCCCTAAGGGCGAAAATGACCAAAATACCCCTATGTGTTGAATGTAAGTTTTATGGATGTTACACACATATCTGCTGCACACATATGATATTCTTCTTAGGTTGCATATAGGTTGGGAATTATGGAATGGAGGAAGTATATGAGGATCGCATTGTTGCTTGACAATCGTTGATCCACCGACGGCTTTTAAGCCCAATATGTAAATGAAGGTAGTTCCGCAACCAGGCTACCCTAGATGTGTATCAGTTGGGTGAGTCGATATTTATATCCCCACATGATGTGTATTAGGGGACGGAGCTGATGTGTAGCTGATGGATTATTGGGATGGGATTGCACTGCATTGCATTGCATGTTTGATGTATGGTGATTATTGAATGCTTGTTACTCGTCAAGGGTTGTACACACTGAGTTTGCGAAAACTCACCCCCTCTTTTATTTTATTTTCAGGTGATGCTCAGTAGAAGATTAGGTGTTTGGAGGGACTCTGGGTGGCCAGCTCGCAAGACAACTTGGATGTGTTTTTTTCCTTTTAAAAGCATATAAGTTTCTATTTTATTAAGTATGTTTTAGACTTGATTGTAATGAGGCTTCCATTTTGTTATTATCTGGATTATTGTTATTTTTATGCATTGTAATTACGAGAAGTTAAACATGGGTTTCCTAAGTCATAGTATTTTTTTTACGTTTTCGCAACTAAATTTTTAAATGATAATTTTTCTTAAGTCAAATATTTTAAATAAGGCTTTCGCAACTGAAAAGAGTGTTTTCATAAGTTAACTAAGGTTTCATATCTTAAGGAAGGGTTTTTAATGAAAACAAGGTTTTCGCTAAAACACTTCAATGTGGCGCGCCAGACTCGGCCATAGCGTCCGGATTAGGTTTGGTGTGTTACATTTAGTGGTATCAGAGCCCCGTTGCAAAACTCAGGATGTGAAGTGGGCCTTATTATTATTTGGTTTTGTTTTTCTAACTAAAAAAAATTTCATGCTGTTTTAGATAAAGGGAAATCTTACTAAGCCGTACACCGAGTCTCCGACGTCGAACCAAGTAAGTACTTTTATTCTTAAGTTTGTTTAAATTGTTATACAGTAAATAGTTAGAGGGCTACTTTAAATGATTTTGGTAGCATGGAATTGAAGCCCGTAGGATCTTAAAACTATAGAGGATTTTCGAAAACAATCTTCTTTTTAAATATTTTCATAAAACATCGGTTTAATTATTAAACTAACTAAAACTTCATAAAAATTTCTAATCCAGATAATATGCGAATCGACGATGAGTGCTAGAAGAGGTGTAAGGGGCCATGGCTGAGGCCGCGAAAGTGTTAGGGCTAAATCGTCGGCATCGAGCCATATTCTCGATGTTGGAGTAAAAGAGGCTTCGGCCTCACCTGTGGCTGGGAATGGACCATATGATCAGGCCGCGAGAGAAGGTGCATTGTCGCAAGCAATGCTGAGAATTTTGGAAAGAGTTGCTAGGTCTAATAATGGCACGAGAAATTGGGGGTTCCATTCCGGAGCGACTTCATGCAAATGGGGCTGAGATTTTTAAGGGCGTGGCTGGTGTGGCTCCTAACGTGGCTGAATATTGGTTGGAGGCCACTGAAAGGATAATGGAGGACCTGGACTGCTCACTGGAGCAAAAGTTAAAAGGAGCAGTGTCACTACTTAGGGAAGAAGCCTACCAGTGGTGGCTGATAGTGAAGGGGGGCACCCAACCAGAGTGGGTCACTTGAGAGTTTTTCAAAGCTGCATTTTAAGGGAGGTATGTAGGTGCGGGTTATGTGGATTCTAGAAGGAAGGAGTTCCTTAACTTGAACTAGGGAAACAAATCTGTGGCGGAGTATGAAGCGGAATTTCTATGCCTCAGTAGGTATGCAAGAGTTATGGTGGCAACGGACTATGAGCGTTGCGTTAGGTTTGAGGATAGACTTAGAGATAGCCTCAGGGTATTGATAGCTCCACAAAGGGAGCGAGTTTTCTCAGAATTGGTAGAGAAAGCAAAGATAGTGGAAGAGGTAAAGTGCACTCAGCGCCTAAATTAGGAGAAAGAAAGGGGTAAGAATAAAAGGGAGGCTGAGACTCCTGGTGTTGGACAGAGGCCTAGGGCTAAGGCCAGAGTTAATGGGCCAGTTCGAGCAGGGCCCCTTGCTGTTAATCCAGAGGTGCCACCTTGTGCTGATTGTGGGAGAAGCCATGGAGGTGAGTGTTGGAAGAGGATGGGAGCTTGTTTAGCTTGTGGGTCTATGGAGCACAGGATCAGGAATTGCCCTAAAATGCTAGGTCGAGTGCCAGTCGTGGGCCAAGGTGGTGCTTAGCCACTAAGGGGTGGTTAGCTACCGCCAAAGGGTCGTGGGTAGGCCAAGGGCGGTAACAACAATGGACGTGGACGTAAAGCACCAGGTGGAATTGCAGGTCATGTTGAGGTAAGGCATCCAGCTTTGGTTTATGCTGCTCGTCCCCGGGAAGATGGGGATGCCCTAGATGTGATAATGGGTATGTTCTTTATATATGAGTTACCTTACACAGCATTGATTAATATTGGATCGACGTATTCATATGTTGCATGCAATATGACTGAACCTTTGGGTGATATGTTTTAAATTATTGCGAATGGGATGACTGTGATAAGTCCGTTAGGTTAGTCAGTGGGACTGAATAAGTTGTTTAGAGAGGTACCCTTAGTAGTCCAAGGAGTTACCTTATTAGCGGATTTGATGGAGTTGCCATTTAGTGAGTTTGATTTAATCTTAGGTATGGATTGGCTGGTGAAACACCGAGACACCTTAGATTGCGCTACAAAGTGAATGGTGTTAAGAATGGCGGAAGATAAGGAGTTGGTAGTGATTTATGAACACTGGAATTATCTGTCGAATGTGATTTTGGCATTAAGGGCTGAGAAGTTTGTACGAAAGGGATGTGAAGCCCATTTGGCTTATATTAGCGATACGGAGGCTAAGAGTCCTACTGTTAAGGAGTTGAGAACAGTTAGGGAATTTCCTAATGTCTTTCCCGAGAAGCTGCCTGGGTTGCCACCCAGTAGAGAAGTATAATTTGGAATCGAGTTGTTACCTAGTACGACTCCGGTGTCCATCGCTCCTTACAGGATGGCACCAAAGGAGTTGGTAGGACTTAAGGCACAGATTCAGGAATTGTTGGATCGAGGTTTCATTCAACCAAGTGTGTCTCCATGGGGAGCACTAGTGCTATTTGTGAAGAAGAAAGATGGGACATTGCGAATGTGCAACGACTATCGACAGTTAAACAAGTTAATTGTTAAAAACATGTACCCTTTGTCGAGAATTGATGATCACTTTGATCAGTTTAGGGGAGCTTCTATTTTTTCGAAGATTGACCTACGTTTAGGGTATCACCAATTAAGGGTTAAGGAGAAAGATGTTCATAAGACAGCTTGTAAAACTTGTTATAGGCATTACGAGTTCCTGGTGATGCCATTTGGGTTAACGAACGCATCGGCCGCTTTTATGGATCTCATGAATCGGGTCTTCTAACCCTACTTGGATCAGTTCGTGGCAGTTTTTATTGATAACATTTTGGTGTACTCAAGAGATGAGGATGAGCATGATGCACACTTAAGGATTGTGTTGCAGACTTTGAGGGAGAAGCAGCTATATGCCAATTTCAGTAAGTGCGAATTTTGGCTAAGGGAGGTAACTTTTCTAGGACATGTGGTGTCAGCTGAGGGGATTAAGGTGGATCCCCAGAAAATTTAAGCAATGTTAGTCTGAAAAACACCTAAGTCAGTGTCGAAAATTCGAAGTTTTTGGGGTTTGGCAGGGTATTATAGGCGGTTTGTTGAGGGCTTTTTAGTAATTGCTGCACCCTTAACTAAGTTGTTGAGGAAGGGGTACCATTTGTTTGGACGGACAAGCAACAAGAGAGTTTTCCAAAACTTAAGAAAGTTTTAACTAAGGCCCCTGTGTTGATTTAGCCAATGCCTGGGAAGGAGTTTACGGTTTATAGTGACGCGTCGCATGTGGGCTTGGGATGTGTATTGATGCAAGAAGGAAAAGTGGTTGCATACGCGTCACGTCAACTTAAGACTCACGAGGTGAATTATCCAACCCATGATTTAGAGCTAGCTACGGTGGTTTTCGTGCTAAAAATATGGAGGCATTATTTATACGGGGAGAAGTGCATAATTTATTCGGACCATAAGAGTTTGAAATACCTCCTTACCCAAAAGGAGCTTAACCTTAGCCAGCGTAGGTGGGTGGAATTGTTGAAGGTTTATAATTTTACGATTGAATACCACTCTGGCAAAGCGAATGTGGTAGCTGACACGTTGAGTCGTAGGGTTAAGTCAGACTTAAGGGCTATGCTCGCCCGTTTAAGTTTGTTGGAAGATGGTAGCTTGTTAGCTGAGCTTCAAGTAAAACCGGTTGGGTCAAGCAGATAAGGAGTAAGTAGTTAGTGGATGAGACTTTAGGTCCTCGTTTTAAACAAGTAGAGAATGGGGAGACATCGGACTTTGGGATAAATAGTGAAGGAGTGTTGTGTTTTCGTGGAAGAATGTGTATACCAAAGGACAATGATCTCAGACTGTCTATTTTACGAGATGCGCATAACAGCCTCTATGCTATGCATCCTGGCAGAAACAAGATGTATCGAAACTTGTGGGAGCTTTATTGGTGGCTTGGACTTAAGCGTGAGGTTATGGAGTTCGTAGGTAAATGCTTGGTTTGTCAAAAAGTGAAGGTGGAACATCAGTTGCCTTCAGGATTGCTTCAGCCAGTAAAGATTCCACTGTGGAAGTGGAAAGGATCAATATGGAATTTGTTAGTGGGCTACCCTTGACGCCTACTAAGAAAGACTCGATATGGGTTATAGTGGATCGGTTAACCAAGTCTGCCCATTTTGTACCGGTTCGCACCGATTACTCGTTACAAAAGCTAGCTAGGTTGTATGTGGCGGAGATTGTAAGATTGTATGGAGTGCCAGTCTCTATAATATCTTATAGGGATCTACGTTTCACTTCGCGATTTTGGAAGAAGCTACATGAGGCGTTGGTACTAGATTAAACTTTAGTACGTCATTCCACCCTCAAACTGATGGATAGTCGGAAAGGGTGATCCAAGTATTGGAAGATATTTTGAGGGGATGCGTGATTGAGTTCCGAGGTAGATGGGAGGACTATTTTCCGTTAGCCGAATTCGCATACAATAATAACTATCAACCAAGCATTGGGATGGCTCCATATGAAGCACTGTATGGGTGAAGGTGTCGAACACCAACATGTTGGACGGAGTTGGGCGAACGAAGAGTTTTGGGCCCTGAGTTAGTAACCGATACTGAGGATAAGGTGAAATTGAGTCGGGATCAGTTGAAGGAGGCCTCAGATAGGCAAAAATCGTATGCTGACCTTAAACGATGAGAGATAGAGTATGGAGTAGGGGACTTGTCTCTCCTTAGAAGAAGGTATTAAGGTTTGGATGGAAGGGGAAGCTAAGCCCAAGGTTCATTGGGCCATATCGGGTTGTAAGGCGGATTGGGCTAGTCGCTTATCAGTTGGAATTACCTTCTGAACCAAGCCAGATCCACGACGTGTTTCATGTTCCCATGCTGAGACGGTATCGCTCAGATCTTTAACATGTCATGGCGGTTGAGGAAATCGAGGTCAGGCCAGACGTAACTTTCGAGGAAGAGCCCATACAAATAATTGGTCGTGATGTTAAGGTACTGAGAAGGAAGTCCGTTCCATTAGTCAAAGTGCTTTAGCGTAATCACAAGGCTGAGGAGGATACTTGGGAACCTGAGGAGGTGATGCAATGCCAATATCTCAACTGTTTGAATCTGGTAAAATTTCGAGGACGAAATTTCTTTTAGGGGGTAGAGTTGTAACGCCCCAAAAATCTCAAAACTCAAAAATCCTGAAATCTCAAATTTTTCTTTTTGTGCTTAGCATTTTCGGTTAAGTGTTAATTACATGATGGTAGGTCTTGGTCAAGGTTTGAGTTCGAGCCTAGGGGTAAAAAAAATTATAGTTTAATTATTAAAGGAACCCTGATGGCAAGTAGTTGGGCTTTTAAATAAGGATAGGGGAAAATGACATCAAAAAAGCCTTGTGGAGGAGTGGCTAAGTGATGCCACTTAGGGTGTAGGGAGGTGGAGTTAGTGGATAGCAAGGAGATTCAAGGTTAATCCTAGCTTAGTATTTTTAGGAGTTCAATTTTGGCCTTCTAGAAGGTTGGAAGTGACGTGAAGATGGACTCCAAGGGGAGTGTTCAGAAGAGAGATTTGAGGAAAGGATCAAGGGGTTATCAGGGAGAAAAACGAGAAGATGAGAAGTGGGGAGGAGGTGGAGCCGAATTGGGAACCTGGGCATGAGAAATTTGATTATAAGGGCTATAAATAGGTGCCGGATGCAAGGTTGCCAGGCTAATGCCGATATCTCTTTCATCTTGTTGCCAGAAACCCTTTTCCCTAAAAGTCGAAAACCCTCTATTTTACTTTCTTTTCTTTGTGCCGATTTTCATCCTTACTCTACATAATTTTCTTTGTTTCACTTTTGGGTCAGCCGATTCCTTCTTCTACTATTCTTCTTTAATTTATGCCAAATAAACCTTATTCACCGTACTAGTTTGAAAGCCGAAAAGCCGAATCTCCCTTGGGCCGATTACTCTTTTGGTGTAAGTACCTTATCTTTTTTCGGCTAGTATTGTTAATACCGATTACTCCTCTCCCTCACTCTTTCTAATAAACTTTGGTAGGGAATTAGTATCGAATCTCGGGTTTTAGCTCTCTGCCGAATTGCTCCTAAGGTGTTTGCGATTTTGGTCACACGTATAAAATTCTTTTTAATGCTCTTGAATGTTTCATCATTAGTATAAGGTGGTTATGAGTTTGGTTCAAGAGACAATCTGATTAGTGGTCTGGCAGTTGTTAAACCCAGTATAGGAATCCGCCAAATGTAAGATCAATTAGTAATTATATGTCAAATAATAGTATCTGTGAAGAACCATTCAGGAAGAATGTGAAACGTTTGTTTGAAGAGGAAATTTGTTGGAAATGGCATCTGTATAGATATTCTTCTTAGAATTATTTTGTGTTCTAAGCTATAGGCTTACTTTCTTTTCTCTCTTTTTTTTTATAGTGTCATCCAGCTAGCACAGGAGTTAGAGATAGTTGAAGATCTGCCCGCACTATCAATACTTTTGGTATTTGAACTAAACATTTTGAATTATGGCATGTATAGTAGGCTTAGCTATTTTGTTACATGTCATAATTATCTAGGTATAAAATATTAGTTATAGTATTTGACAGATTATTTTGTGCAAAGCTATTGAAATTGGCTAATATTGTTAAAGGCATATGTTATAATGATTCATGATCTAATTGGATGCCATATTTTTGTCTCGGTTTCAATTAATGGTATGTATTATGATCTGGTAATACCTCATACCCTATTCCGGCGTCGGGTATGGGTAAGGGGTGTTACATGGGATGTGTTATTATTCGTGTGATGTGTGCTAAATTGGTTGCTAGTGAATGATAAAAGGTGGAACTCATGCTTGATGGATAAATGATACCAATTAGCATAGTCATAATATGAACAAAGGTAAAGAAATGAAATGACTGAACTTGTCAAGTGGGGAGTTTTAAACATGTATACCTTGATATGTGAATGTCATGCATGACATAAAGTTTTGGAGGTCTAAGTAACCCAACCATTGCCTAATCTATCACCATTGACATGTGAATGTGTTTGTGTTGTTATGGGTGACAAGAGGACTCGGTAAATAGCCTCAAAATTCGTCCACACTGGTAGACACACGGGCGTGTGTCTGGACTGTGTGTGACACATGATCAGCCCCATGGGCGTGTTGTCTGGCTGTGTGTCCCCTGTACCCTAACTTTTCAAGTCAGTATGCATGGTAGTAAACACACAGGAAGAGACACGGTCTTGTGTTTCAGCCCTGTGGAGGACATGGATGTGTGCCCAGGCCGTGTGAAGTCTACACCTTAAATGCGAAAAATAAATTCGCCACACGGCCTAGCACATGGGCGTGTGACTTGGCCATGTGACCTTAATTTATGCTGATGTTATAAACAGAGAGTTACACGGCCTATGGACACGGGCGTGTCTTGTGTCCACACAAGCGTGTGACCCTGTTTTATGAAAAAAAATTTAAAGTTCAGGGTATGGTCCCGAACCGCCCCCGATGCATGTTTTGGGTCTCGTAGACCCATGTAAGGGACGATATGCATGTTTTTGAACAAATTTTAAATTTAAACAAAATTTCATGGCCCGGTTTTACATAGTAGTGTATGTTCAAGTCCGGTAATACCTCATATCTTGTCCAGGCGTTGGACACAGGTAAGGGGTGTTACAAGTTTATTTATGTTATAATTGTTTCAAATTGTGTTTAATTTTACTAAAATCTATTTCATTTATATAGTTGCATGTTTAGGATAATTTGCACTGGGGATCATTGCATTTAGTTTAATATATTTAATTTTAATCATCACTTCTCAATCATATTATGTTTTTATTTACTAAGTAGTTAATATAATTTTACAATTAAGTGATTTAACACAAATACAATCCCTGTGGAGACGATAACTCGATACTTACTTGTTACTTGATAACGACTGTGTACACTTGCACAAACCTACGCATTACACAATCACATACTTTGTGTTGCGACATAGTGATTAGCATTGATGTAGCACGCCTTCTAATGGAGTTTTACACACTCACAAAGAGTATTAGTTCACCTTAGGCCCCATTTGGCCCCTAAGGTCAATAAAAGACTCAATTTGAACATTTTATTTGTAGCACTCCGAACCCAGCCCAGACGTTATGACCGAATATGGCATGTCACATTGCACAGCTCCTCGAAAATATGAACTCTATTGATAAAGACTTGTTTGAATAGTTAAAATTTCTTTGTGGTTTGATAAAAACTTTAGTATGTCAAATTCCTTGTTATTATCCAAACAGCTAGTCAGAACATTAGTCATATTAAATTTCCCTTATTTATTTACACTGAATTAAACACGAAAGCTTTTAAAAATTTGACGGTTAAATCGTGAGTCTTTATGAACAATCAATATTTTGAAAACTCGTCTTCCCCTAAACTAGCAGTTTAAAGTAAGCAAGCAAATGCCCAATTAAAATTTAAATCCATAAAAGGCCTTAGTACAGAATTTAAAAACCCGAAACGAAAATTCAGATAAAAGTAAAATCATGCATAGCATAACTACGGTCATGTGGCCACCTCCGAGTCACAGCACCGAATCCACTAAAGCTAGGGATTACCTGAACAGTAAAAAAGGAGGGTGAGTTTACGAAAACTCAGTGTGTAATCCCTTATCTAACAGTCAGAATACAATACGCAGTAACAATCCGGGCTTGAGCCCATTACAGTAACAGTGTCAGTACAGTAATGTAACAGTGAAACCCACCCCAATCCAGTGAGACACACCACTCTGTACCACTAATCACACCATGTGGGGATAAAACTAAACCACCCAGCCAGACACACCAAAATTTAGCACCGATTCATGCGCACTAATCGATGATCGCGTGAAGTCGCCGATATGATATCGCAGAGAGCCGATGTCGATTTAAAGGCTAAAAGCCAACAGTACAATATACTTCCTCCTTAAACAATATCCCAACCCCATGCGATATATCATGTCATAGCCTCAAACGTGAATGCAGAATGTCATTCTCAGAAAGAATAGACAAATCATAGCACAAATCAGTCATTAACCCTCAAGGGGTAAAATAGTCATTTTACCTTATAGGGATATTTTGGTCATTTTACCTGCCTTGGGGTCTAGGTACTCTTATTGGCCCATCAAAAGGTATACAGTCGCCTCGAGCGACTCGTGTAACCTTAACGGTCCTAACAGTGTGAATGGGCCCAAGGCCCATTATGCGACCCAAGTAGGCCCACACGCCCATTTGGCCCATTAAGCCCAAAAATTATCACGGCCATGCGAACTACATAGCCCAGTCTAGTAATTACCATATATTGTGGAATTTATCCATGTGTAGACCACGAGCTCGTTAGGCCCACAAGGCCCATTTCGGCCCTTCATGGCCCAGAACAGCCCAAACCCATGAGAATGCTCATGGCGACCTCTACAATCTACCACCCATGTTTCGTGGGCTCGGTTCACCACGTGAGCGATCGCACGCCCGTGTAGCCTCAATCGCCGTATTTATTAGCTTTTTAAATTTTGCCGAGTTACAGTATAGGTGGTGAAATTACACATCTAATTCCGAAATCGAGTGAATAGCCCACCACGCCAAAGCCTACATTCATACAAGATTTACCGTCAATTCTCAAATTGTTAGAGTTCTTAATACGAAAACTCAAATCGTCATTCACTACTCACCTTGAACGAATGAAAATAGCTTATTGCCCTTAGATCACTGATTAAGAATCGATCTCATGTCCTTACTGATTATTTGCTTTAGCAATGAAACTTATTAGACAGTATTGTACCAAAAATAAGACTTAAAACCCCCAACACTAAAAAACCATAGAACATTCGGCCAAACAAGCCAACTTACCCCCAAATATTAGATTGAATGCCGAAAGGAGGATCTTGAATCACTTGAGAACCCTTTACTCCAAAATAAACTGATAGATATGGAAGGATGATGGAACAGTCGGCCAGTTGTCAGAGAGTAGTTAAGGGGATGCAGTATTCGGCTTAGTACCTGAGTGGCCTATAGTATTTGGCCAGAATTGGAAAAGAGTGGGAAGCAGAGATTGGGCCAAACAAGAAACAAAATGCCAGGAATAAATAATATCGGGAACTAGAGGGGAACAGAAATCATTTCAAGAGAAGGCACTTGAAAAGAAGCAGAAAAGTAAAGAGCCAACACAAAACTGCCCAAATGGACTCTAGTGAATTAGGCTACAATTGTAAAATGAGAAAAAGAAAGAATAAGTTGCACAAGAAGTCGGCTAGCAATTATTGACCAAGAAGAGAACCAAAGTAGCACAAAAACAGAGAAAACGAAAAGAAAAGAAGAACAAAACAATTCTCGAAAGAACCCCAAAATACTTTCAATTGCCGAAATGAAAACACACCCCTCGAAAGCTGAAACCAAGAGTTTGCCCTTAGCAATTTCAGCACAAACTCATACACCCTCAAACTCCCCTTTTTCCTCCTAAAATCTCTCCATAATCCTCTCCTTGATTTTCTCCACATAACACTCCCTGACCAAGTCAAACTTCACTCAACAGAGTTTCAAACAACCTCTACTTCTTACACAGCAAGAGTAGCAAAATAAATATTACATTGCCATGACTTGAACCTCAGACCTCCATCAACTACCACATGCCACTTACCACAGGACCACATACTCATTTGTAACACATTTCAACTACAATTACCAATAAGGTCTACATGCTAATGTCCAGATTCATTCAAGGGAAAAACCAAAAGTTTTGCAAAAGCCAAGACTTGAACCCAGGCTTCTCTAATACTCCCAACACACCCAAAACACTTTTAGCCATTAAAGAAAACATGCAACTTATGTCATAACATATGTAATTACAAGATTTACATTTTCGGGGTGTTACAACTCTACCCCCCGAAAAGAAATTTTGGCCTCAAAATTTACTTGATCAAAATAGGTGAGGGTACTGTTGTCGCATTGCCTCCTCAGGTTCCCACATGGCCTCTTCCGAATTATGATTGTGCCACAACCCTTTAACCGGTGGAATAGACTTCCTTCTCAGTACCTTAAAGTCACGATCTAGTATCTGTATCGGTTCCTCCTTAAAGGTCAGATCTGGCCTAACCTTGATCTCCTCAACTGGCACTATATGTAAGGGATCAGAGCGGTAACACCTCAGCATGGAGACATGGAATACATCATGGATCCGGTCCAACTCTGGAGGCAACTCAAGTTGATAAGAAACCTGTCCCACACGCTTCAGTATACAGTAAGGCCCAATGAACCTAGGGCTCAACTTGCCCTTCCGTCTAAATCTCAGTATCTTCTTCTATGGAGAGACCTTGAGAAACACGCAGTTTTCCAAGAATACTCAATCTCTCGACACTTAAGATCCGCATAAGACTTTTGCCTATCAGATGCTTCTTTCAATTGGTCTCGAATAAGTTTTACCATATTCTCGGTATCATATACTAACTCCGGCTCTAAAACTCACTGCTCACCCAACTTAGTCCAACATGTAGGAGTATGACACCTACGACCATATAGTGCCTTGTACGGTGCCATCTAAATGCTGGACTGGTAGCATTGTTATACGCGAACTTTGCTAGCGGCAAGTAATCTTCCCAATTGCCTTAGAAGTCTATTACACAACTCCTTAACATGTCCTCCAGTATCTGAATCACCATTTCTGACTAACCATCTGACTGAGGGTGGAACGCAGTACTAAAGTCCAACCTTGTACCCAGTGCCTCGTGTAACTTCTTCCAAAATCGAGACGTGAAACGAGGATCTCTATCAAATATTATGGAAATCGGTACCCTATGCAGTCTTACAATCTCAGCAACATATAACATAGCTAGTTTCTGCAATGAGCAATAAGTACGGGCCGGTATGAAATGGGCAGACTTGGTCAACCGATCTACGATGACCCATACCGAATCTTTCTTAGTAGGCGTTAGGGGTAGCCCACTAACAAAGCCCATGGTTACCCTTTCCCATTTCCAGAGAGGAATCTTAACTGGCTGTAATAACCTAGAAGGCAGCTAATGCTCAGCCTTTACTTGCTAGGATGTCAGACACTTACTTACTAAATTCGTAACCTCACGCTTAAGTCTTGGCCACCAATATAGTTCACGAAGGTCTTGGTTATGCACTTCTTGCAGTATAGACTGCCTCAAATCAAAATCCCTCAGAACACAAACTCTCCCACGGAAACACAATACCCCTTCGCTATTCAGCTTAAAATCAGAAGTTTCCCTATTCTCAATCTGCCGAAAACGTGGAACTAGTGACTCATCCAACAACTCTTTACCCTTAATCTGTTCAGTCCACGTCGGTTTAACTTGAAGCTTAGCCAGCAAGCCACCATCATCAAACAAACTTAGGTGTGCAAACATCGCCCTTAGATCAGACATAGCCCTACGGCTCAGTGCATTGGCTACCATATTCACCTTACCAGGATGATATTCAATTGAGCAATCATAATCCTTAAGTAGCTTGATTCATCTTCGCTGTCTAAGATTTAACTCCTTTTGAATAAGGAGGTACTTGAGGCTCTTGTGATACGTGTAAATAATACACTTCTCACTGTACAAATAATGCCTCCAAATCTTTAGTGCGAATACCACTGCGGCCAATTCCAAGTCATGAGTAGGGTAATTCGCTTCATGGGTCTTAAGTTGGCAAGATGGGTATGCCACCACTTTACCCTATTGCATCAACACACATCCCAAACCAACGTATGATGCATCGTTGTAGACAGTGAATTCCTTCCCAGATTTTGGCTGTATCAAGATAGGGGCCTCAGTCAGAACCTTTTTAAGTTTCTCAAAACTTTCCTGCTGCTTATCAGTCCAGTTAATTGGTACCCCTTTACGCAATAACTTAGTCAGAGGTGCAGTAATCAAAGAAAACCCTTCAACAAAACGTCTGTAATACCTTGCCAGACCCAGAAAACTTCTAATCTCAGATACAATCTTAGGTGGTTTCCAATTCAGAGCAGCTTCAATTTTTCGAGGATCAACTCTGATTCCCTCGGCAGATACCACGTGATCTAAAAATGTCACCTTTTACAGCCAGAACTCACACTTGCTGAACTTAGCGTATAACTTCTTCTCCCTTAGAATTTGCAGAACAACTCAGAGATGTGCATCATGTTCATCTTCAGTTTTTGAATACACTCGGATATCATCTATAAATACCACTACGAACCGATCCAGATAGGGCTGGAACACTCGGTTCATCAGATCGATAAAGGTAGTTGGTGCATTTGTTAGTACAAATGACATCACTAGGAACTCGTAATGACCATAACGAGTCCTAAATGCTGTCTTGTAGACATCAACCTCTTTGACTTTCAGTTGATGGTACCCAGAAGGAAGATCAATCTTGAAAAACACTGTGGCTCCCCGTAGTTGATCAAATAAATTATCTATCCTCGACAAAAGGTACTTGTTCTTAATAGTTAGTTTGTTCAATTGTCGATAGTCGATGAACATACGCATAGACCCATCCTTCTTTTTCACAAATAACACCAGTGCTCCCCATGGAGACACACTCGGTCGAATGAATCCTCAGTCCAGTAGCTCTTGAATTTGAGCCTTTAACTCCATAAGCTCCTTCGGTGCCATTCTATAAGGGGTAATGGACACCGAAACTGTTCCAGGTAGGAGCTCAATACCAAATTCAACCTCACAGTGAGGAGGCAATCCAGGAAGCTCGTCAAGGAAAACATCCAAAAATTCCTTAACTGTTCTGATATTTTCAACAGAAGGGCCCTCAGAATCAGAGGCACCAATATAGGCTAAAAATGCCTCACAGCCCTTACGAACCAATTTCTCAGCCCTTAGTGCAGAAACCACATTTGATAAATAATCTCTATGCTCTCCAATCACAACTATCTCCTCATCCTCAGTAGTCTTTAGTACCAAATGCTTAGCAGCACAATCTAAACTTGCTCGGTGTTTTACCAGCCAATCCATACCCAAGATTAGGTTGAATTCACTAAAATGTAACTCCATCAAATCCACCGAAAAGGTAACTCCTTGAACCTCCAAAGGCACATCTCTGAATAACTTGTCTACCCTTACTGACTGTCCAAGTGGACTTATCATGGTCATCTCACTGGTAGTACTCTCACACAGGATACCCAATGTCCCAGACATAGTACATGCAATGTATGAATGCGTAGACCCAGCATCAATCTGAGTAGTGTAAGGTTTATTATGGATAATGAATGTACCAGTTATCACATCAGGAGTGTCACCATTCTCTTAGTGACGTGTAGCATAGACCAGAGCTGGCTGCCTCGCCTTAGCATTACCAGTACCTCTACCCGGTCCTCCACGACCCCGGCCCAAACCATTTTCACCTCTAGCCTGACCACGGCCTCTCGGTGGCTGTTAACCCCTCTCACTGGCTGAACAAAACCTTGACCTGTAGCTTGCATCTGTACAGGCCTCTGTGGATAATTTTTGACAAGATGCTCCGTTGACCTACACTTGAAACATGCCCCAATCTTCTTCCAACATTCACCTTGATGCTGTCTCCCACAATCTGCGCAGGGATGTAATCTAGTTACAACAACAAGAGCCTCGACTCGAATTGGCCCATCAAATCTTACCTTTTTCTTAGGCCTACCAAAAGAACCTATATCTGCTCCTTTCCTTCTCGTGGTTCTGGTGCTCAGAGCGCTTCACGTCCTCGGCTATTTTCACCTTTTTCATTAGGGCAACAAAGTCTCTCTCCCTCTGAGGATCTATTAGTATCCGTAATTCATCTTGGAGGCTGTCCTTGAAACGAACACAATGTTCATACTCATTTGCCACCATCCCTCGAGCATAGCGGCTAAATCGTAGAAACTCTGCCTCATATTCTACCAAAGTTTTATCCCCTTGACTCAGGTTCAGAAATTCCCTTCTTCGGGCGACCACATAACTTGCGCCCACATATTTTCCTTGAAATGTAGCTTTAAAGAATTCCCATGTTAACCAGTCGACCTAAGTACCTTCTCTCACGGTAAGCCACCACTGATAGGCCTCGTCTCATAGTAATGACACTACACCTTTTAGTTTTTGCTCAAAAGTGCAGTTGAGATCATCCATTATTCTTTCTGTGGCCTCCAATCAGTATTCAACCACATTAAGAGCTACACCAATAATACCCCTAAAAATTTTTGCTCCATTTGACCGGAGTCGTTCTGAAATTGACCCACGGCCCATAGCACCCATACTAGTCCCAACGACCCTCTCCAGAATTTGGAGCATAGCTTGGGATAGTGCCTCATCCCCAGTCGCTCGACCATAAGATCCCGTCTCAGTTACCAGTGAAGCTGGTGCCTCCCTAGTCCCAATGTTAGGCATGTGGCTCGATGCCGAAGACCCAGCCCTAACACTTCCACGGCCTGGCCTCTTGTACCCCTTCCACGAGTACCTCTAGTATTCATATCAATTCTCATATTATCTGATTTAACAATTTTATCTAGATCAGCTTACAGTTTCAAATATTAGTAGGTGTCTTATGAAAAGTAGTAATTAGAGTTTGTTCTCGCAAATCGAAGTTTTCACTACAGTTTCCAGTTTACTCTAACTAGAGAGTTTCAGTACAGTCCTTTATCTACAGTAGTCTCTGTATTTTCTACCTATTGTACTCTAGTTCAAAACAGTCAACAGTATCAAGGAAACTTACGGATTCGGCGCCGGAGACTCGGTGTGCCACACAATTTATAAACCTTCCAACACATTTCAAGTCATTCCTAAAACAACTTTTGGAAATTTTCTAAAAATAAAAAAAAACCCATTCCACAGCCGAGTTTTGTAACCTGGCTCTGATACCACTAAATGTAACAATCCAAACTCGACCCAGACGTTATGATTGAATCTTACATGCCACATTGCACAGCTTTTTGAAAATATGAACTCTGTTGGTCAAGACTTGTTTGAATAGTTAAAATCTCTTTATGGTTTGATAAAAACTTTAGTATGTCAAATTCCTTATTATTATACAATCAGCTAGTCAAAACATTAGTCATATTAAATTTCCCTTATTTTATTTATGCTGAATTAAACACAGAAGCTTATCAAATTTTGAAGGTTAAATCGTGAGTCTTTGCAAACAATTGATATTTTGAAAACTGGTTCTCCCCTAGACTAGCAGTTTAAAGTAAGCAAGCAAAGGCCCAATTAAAATTTAAATCCATAAAAGGCCTTATTACAGAATTTAAAAACCTAAAACAAAAATTCAGATAAAAGTAAAATCATGCATAGCATAACTATAGTCATGTGGCCACGTCCGAGTCCCGCACAGCACCAAATCCACTAAAGCTGGGGATTACCTGCACAGTAAAAAAGGAGGGTGATTTTACAAAAAATCAGTGTGTAATCCCCTATCTAATGATCGAATCTACATGCGAAATAACAATTTGGGCACAGAGCCCAATCTGATGAATGATGTTAGTACTGATAATGCAACAGTGAAACCTACCCCAATCCAGCTAGACACACCATTCCATACTAGCAATCACACCAAGTAGGGACAAAACCGACCCACAAAGCCTACATTCATACAAGATTTACCGTCAGTTCTCAAATCGTTAGAGTTCTGAATACTAAAACCCGAATTGTCATTCACTACTCACCTTGAACGAACGAATATAGCTTATTACCTTTAGATCGCTGATTAAGAATTGATCTCACGTCCTTACTGATTATTTGCTTTAGCAATGAAACTTATTAGACAGGATTGTACCAAAATAAAGACTTAAAACCCCCAACACTAAAAAAACATAGAATATTCGGCCAAACAAGCCAACTTAACCCCAAATATTAGATTTAATGCTGAAAGGAGGATCCTGAATCACTTGAGAACCCTTCACTCCAAAATCTATCTATAGATATGGAAGGATGATGGAACAATAGGCCAGTTGTCAAAGAGTAGTTAAGGGATGCAGTATTCGGCTTGGTACCTGAGAAGCCTATAGCATTTGGCCAGAATTGGAAAAGAGTGGGAAGCAGAGATTTGGCCAAACAAGAAACAAAATGCCAGGAAGAAATAATATCGAGAACCAGAGGGAAAAAGAAATCGCTTCAAGCAAAGGCACTTGAAAAGAAGTAGAAAAGTAAAGAGCCAACACAAAACTGCCCAAATGGACTCTAGTGAATTCGGCTGCAATTGCAAAAAGAGATAAAGAAAGAATAAGTTGCGCAAGAAGTCGGGTAGCAATTATTGACCAAGAAGAGACCCAAAGTAGCACAAAAAGCAGAGAAAACAAAAAGAAAAGAAGAACAAAACAATTCTCGAAAGAACCCCAAAATACTCTCAATTGCCAAAATGAAAACACACCCCTCCAAGGCCGAAACCAAGAGTTTCCCCTTAGCAATTTTGTCACAAACCCACACACCCTCAAACTCCCCTTTTTCCCTAAAATCTTTCCATAATCCTTTCCTTGATTTTCTCCACGTAACACTCCATGACCTTGTCAAACTTCACTCAACAGAGTTTCAAACAACCTCTGCTTCTTGCACGGTAAGAGTAGCAAAATAAATACTCTTTTACATTGCCATGACTTGAACCTCAGACCTCCAGCAACTACCACACGCCACTTACCACAGGACCACATGCTCATTTGTAGCACATTTCAACTACAATTACCAATAAGGTCTACATGCTAATGTCCAGATTCATTCAAAGGAAAACCCAAAAATTTTGCAAAAGCCAAGACTTGAACCCAGGCTTCTCTAATACTCCTAACACACCCAAAACACTTTTAGCCATTAAAATAACTTGCTAAAACTTGTTAATGTCCAGATTTACATTTTTGGGTCGTTACATTATTAGGCTCTAACAAAACTTGCTAAAACATATTTAAATCCTAATAATAATGCTTAATTTCAAGCTCCTAAAGTGCATAAACTAATTTAATCTGCCACACTGAATTACAGTAGATCAAACTCCTCTACAATTAAGTCATTACTTGTCCTCAAGCAACATAAACAAAAATAAAAAATAGGAAAGACGACCCTTTAGCAAATATAATACAAGCATTGAATTTGTAGCACATGATTAAGCATTTCATATTCATTTATAACTTTAACATGATGAATAATTAATTTACCACTTTTGACTTAAAACGTCTAAGTTCAGTGCATTACAAAATATACAAGCATTAAGGGCATCACCTGTAGGAATCCATCAAGAAATCATACAAGTAATTTGATTATCATAGTAGAATACAAATAGCTATTTATCCATTTGCTTAATATAATGTCCATCGATGCATAAATATATTTAGGTCACATAAGACTTTTCGGCTTGTAACATTCTGAGGCTTAGAACATGTATGGAATTCAAAAACAATAAGCATCAAAAGGGTTACAAACATGAAAATAGTTTGACACATCATATCGATCCCTATTCCTCCCTATTAGCAACCTTTACCCACTCATCGCCTTATTTCCCCTTCTATCACCTTCCTTGTTTCTCCACATAGGAAATAGAAGCACGACATAGTAATACAACTAGCCTACGAGTTTTTGTGCACTTAATGAATGAGTTTTTCTTATTCTTGTTACTTTGTCACTTTTTTTATTAGTTCATCTCACTCACAAATGTTTTTTTCTTTTCAATAACTTTTTCTACTCGTACTGATTTTCTTTTTTCTTTTTTTCTTTTGTTCTGCACTTTTTAGGCTAACCTATATCTCTTACATCACACCAATCTTTCCTATTTCACTTTGTTTTCACAAAATCCACCGTGATACATATGGCCAGACATTTATAGTCATGCAATTCAGGACCAAAGAAATAAGGTAAATACAAATTAGTGTTTTTGGCTCGGGTTTTGCATAAAGGCTCATCAAGAAGAGACAATAGGCTCAAAAATAGGTATTAAGGATAGATTAAAAATGGGTTAGCTTTTTGGCTCTAAATGTGTTCCAAACAATGCCTTAGGTCATCTCTAAGTATCTCAATATGCACAAATTTAATCAACCAAACAAACTCAAATTCAACAATTTATCATTCATACTAGCATGCTCGTTTCCTTGAATTTTCTATATCATTTGGTATAGTTAATTGCTTAATGCCTATTTATAGTGTAACATATAGAACTGAGTAGCCTAATAGTAAAAAAAATTAAAATCACCTATAATCACACCAAATTTATTTATAAACACAAGCAACCTATGTACATGCTCCTAACCAATCACTTGTATTTCTACAAGCTCAAGCACACAATTGACAAGAAAAATTGAAATAAAAATAGAAGAAATTTAGACAAATTTTCTATGTTGCCCCCCCATACTTTAGTTAACACATTTTCCTTAATGTATAGCTGGAATGATAACAATGTGCAAGTGTACACAATTGCAAGAAGTATCAAAGTGACAAGTAAATGTCGAGTTATCGTACCCACAAGGACTATGAAATAAAAACATTTATGAAATGTAAATCAAATACTTTGGTGATGAGAAAATATTTTGTTTTGAATAAGTGATGTAAAAACTAAAAATTAACTAAGTAATAATCAAAAAGTAAAAATTCCAATGCACGATTTCAAAAAGATGAGTTTTAATCAACATGACATAATTGCACTAAATCGATTACATTCCTTAACTTAAAATTACTAAACCCACGTTCATTTTTTTACGAATATTTTCACAGCAACTTGGTAATTTGTTAACTATTGCAAATACATACTTACTAAATTAACCAATCTCTTGAACATTTTTTCAATGCAAATTCAAACAATTAATCAATCTTCATAAGCACAGATAAGATTAAGTGAGGTAACAATATATTTCTATATTGAAATAGTTTAATCACAATAATCTTGCATGTTATGCAAGGCTAATGTACTGTTTAATACTGTCGCTAATTAACCTTCAGCTGTCTTAGAAGATTAAACATGCAACAAATAAATATTGTGTCAATTAATTATAATTTCAATACGTTTAGTAATTAATTCATTCATTACCTTATAATTTCAATATGTTTAGTAATTAGTTCATTCATTACCTTACATTTTATAATGCAATTATAACATAAGCATGGTTTTATTTAATTGAACAACTTACCAAGGCCTATAACAACACAAACATGATTTTAAATATTCAAGTGGACAGAATGTAATCAATCTAACACGAATTAGTTTACGCCATTTCACTTAGAACAAGAAAAACAACACAGCAATTATTCATATTCATGATCACAACATAAACAAGAAAATTAAAGAAAAGGAAACCAAGAAGCAAATCCAATATTTCTCTAAAGCCAGACTAGTAAGCTAATCTTCTTCCCTGCTCGATCTGTTGAACCAAGGCCTCTACGAGCAATTGAATGATGCTATTCCAAGGTGGAAGATGACTCTTTTTCAAGAGGAAAATTGACAAGGAAAATGGACAAGAAAAAGGGAAAAACAAAGGAGAGAAAATGAGTGAAAGAGAGAGATTGTAACACCCTAAACCTGGCCTAGACGCTATGGCCAAATCTAGTGTGTCACATTGAAGTGTTTTAGCGAAAACCGTGTTTTCATTGAAAACCCTTCTTAAAATAAAAGAAACCCTAATTAAATTTTAAAAAAAAAACACCTTCAGTTACAAAAGCCTTGTTTAAAACATTTGATTAAAAAAAAACTTAGTTGCAGAAATGTAGAAAACATACTATAATTTAAGAAATCCATATTCAACTTCTTGCAATTTCAATGAAAATAATAATTTATGTAATAATAACACAATGAAAACCTTATTACAATCTGGTCTGGAACATACTTAAAAAGAAATAAAACTTAAATGCTTAAAAAAAAACCCAAGTCCAAATCATCTTTCGAGCTGGCCACCCAGAGTCCCTCCACACATCGATCCTTCTACTGAGCATCACCTAAAAATAAAATGAAAGAGGGGGTGAGTTTTCGCAAACTCAGTGTGTACAACCCCCGAAGAAAATAAGCATTAAAAAAAACATCATTCATCATTCATGAAATGCAATCCCATCCAAATTATCCATCCGCTACACACCAGCTCTGTCCCCCGCCACACCATGTGGGGATATAAATATCGACCCACCCAACCTACACACCATGGTAGCCCAATTGGGGAACTACCTTCATTTACATATTGGGCTTTAAAAGCCGTCGATGGATCCACGATTGTCAAGCAACCATACGATACTCATATACTTTCTCCTTTCCATAATTCCCAACCTATATGCAACCTAAGCAGAATATCATATGTATGCATGTCGCATCCACAAAACTTACATTCAACACCTAGGGGTATTTTAGTCATTTTCGCCCTTAGGGGCATTTTGGTAACTTTCCCTTAATTACGACTTTCACTTATCTTGGCCCGTTAACAAGTCCCCTGAGCTAAGATGAACGAATCCTATGCACCAGGTAGGATTCCAGAGAAGAGGAGGTTGGTCATTAAGACCGCTTAAGTACCAACCTCTCCCTAGATCCAATCCTAAACATGCATATACCCGTTGCCACACCTTAACCCTTTGACTTGTCCACAGTCGCAATATATTAATTAAGTCTTATGTGGATATCATATACTATGCCCAAAACCCCTTACAAAGCCCAAACAATTTCACATACCTGTATCTGGCCCATTAAGCCAAATCATATTCATATGGCCCATTAGGCCCAAATCACATGTATATGGCCCATTAGGCCCAAATCACCTGTATATGGCCCATTAGGCCCAAATCACATCTACATGGCCCGCTAGGCCCAGTCACATTCATATTCATGCTCACATACAATTTCCTATCACAAAGCCATCAATATTCAGCTTTTGCCTATTATGGGCCCAACAACCCATCGGGCCCATTTAGCCCATTCCGGCCCATATGGCCAAATTACAACCTAAGTCCACGAAATCGCCCGTGGGCCTCAGGCAACCTATCAGTTTCACCCTTGCGAGTGTTCGCGCACTCGCAAGACTACCGTAGCCAAACTTTTGGCTTTTTGGCATTTCGGCATTTCGACTTTTCGGCTTTTTGGCTTTTGCCGGTTCATTGTGTGTGTGCAGTGAATGTACACACCTGGTAAGCAAGCGTACTGCGATTTCTGTAGCCCAAACCTACAATCGATATCACTCAAAGATTAATCTTACATACTTATCGAATACTTTACCAAAAGCCAGAATATCACCTTAACCTTACCTTAACGCTAAGCCTTTATTAGCTTCTACTTTGGTCAATAATCACGTAATCTCTCAGATATGAAGAGCAAATCGGCAGGAATCCAAAACCGAGATCTGACAATAATTCCCTACCAAAGTCGATTAGAAAGAAGTGAGGAACTGAATACTCGATACTTATCAAAAACTGATTGGGAGAGCGAACACTTACACTAGAATCGACTGGGTGGAAAGAGTAGTGGCGGCACCAAGGGTATTCGGCCAAAGGATATTCGGCTCCTAGAGATTTGAATGGAAAAAATTGATTACTCGGCACCAAAGAAGAGAGGAAGAAGAATCGGCTAAAGCAAAGAAAATATTGAGGAGAGGAGAAATAGAATTCAGCACAAGGAAGAAGAAAAAGAAAAGAAGGCAGAGAGTTTTTGGCTTTTAGTGAAAAGAGTTTCTGGCCACAGGGTGGAGGAAATTCGGTATTAGCTTCATACCCTAGCATTTGGCACCTATTTATAAGCCTTATAGCTGAATTTTCTCATGCCCAATTCCCCATCCGGCTCCATCACTTCTCGCTTCTCATCTCCTCGTTTTTCTCCCTGATAACCCCTTAATCCCTTAATTTTCTCTCCTGAACACTTCCCTTGGAGTTCACTTTCACACCACTTCCATCCTTCTAGAAGGCTAAAATTAAACTTCTAAAAACACTAAGCTAGGATTCGAACCTTGGACTTTCTTGCTAGCTATTAATGCCACCTCCTTACACCCTAAGTGGCGTCACTTAGCCACTCCTCCACAGGGCTTTTTGATGCTATTATCCCTAACTTTATTTAGAAGCCCAACTACTTGCCAACCCTGATTCTTTTAATAATTAAACTATAATTTCATTTAGCCTTAAGTTTAAATTAAGACCTACTATAATTATCACTGGGCCAGAAATATAAAACACAATTTTTATCAAAACTGAAAACAAAAAAAGTTTGGGATTTTGGGATTTTGGGGTTTCGAGATTTTTGGGGCGTTACAACTCTACCCCCTAAAAGAAATTTCATCCTCGAAATTTACCTTGTTCAAACAGTTGAGGATATTGACATCGCATCACTTCTTCAGGTTCCCAAGTAGCCTCCTCAGCCTTGTGATTCTGCCAAAGTACTTTGACCAATGGAACAAACTTCCTTCTCAGTACTTTGACATCTCGACCAATTATTTGTATGGGCTCTTTCTCGAAAGTTAGGTCTGGCCTAACCTCAATTTCTTCCACTTCCACGACATGTGAAGGATCTGAGCGATACCACCTTAGCATGGAAACATGAAACACATCGTGGATCTAGCTTAGTTCAGGAGGTAACTCCAACTGATAAGCGACTGGCCCAATCCGTCTTACCACCCGATATGGCCCAATGAACCTTGGGCTTAGCTTCCCCTTTTGTCCAAACCTTAACACTTTCTTCCACGAAGAGACCTTCAGAAAAACTAAGTCTTCTACTACATACTCTATTTCTCGATGCTTAAGGTCAGTATACGACTTCTGCCTATCCGAGGCCTCCTTCAAACGACCCTGAATCAATTTTACCTTATCCTCAGTATCAGCTACTAACTCAGGCCCCAAAACTCTCTGTTTGCCCAACTCCGTCCAACATGTTGGAGTTCAACACCTTCGCCCATACAGTGCTTCATACGGAGCCATCCCAGTGCTTGCTCGGTAGCTATTATTGTACGCAAAGTTGGCTAACGGTAAATAGTCCTCCCAACTATCTCGAAACTCAATCACGCATCCCCTCAACATATCTTCCAACACTTGGATCACCCTTTCCAACTGTCCATCAGTTTGAGGGTGGAAAGCCGTACTGAAATTCAACCTAGTACCAATGCCTAATGCAACTTCTTCCAAAATCATGAAGTGAAACGTAGGTCCCTAACAAATATTATAGAGACTGGCACTCCATGCAATCTTACAATCTCTGCCACATACAGCCTAGCCAGCTTTTGCAACGAGTAATCGGTGCAAACTGGTACAAAATGGGTAGACTTGGTTAACCAATCCACTATAACCCATATCGAGTCTTTCTTTGTAGGTGTCAAGGGTAGCCCACTAACAAAGTCCATAGTGATCCCTTCCCACTTCCAGAGTGGAATCTTCACTGGTTGAAGCAATCCCGAAGGCAACTGATGTTCCGCTTTCACCTTTTGATAAACCAAGCATTTACCTACGAACTCCACAACCTCGCGCTTAAGTCCAGGCCACCAATAAAGCTCAGGCAAATTCTGATACATCTTGTTTCTGCCAAGATGCATTGCGTAGAGACTGCTATGTACTTCCCGCAGAATAGACTTCCTTAGATCATTGTCCTTTGGTATACACATTCTCCCACGGAAACACAATACTCCTTCACCATTTATCCCAAAGTCCGATGTCTCCCTACTCCCCACTTGTTTAAAGCGAGTACTTAAAGTCTTATCCACTAATTGCTTACTCCTTATCTGCTCGACCCACACCGACTTTACTTGAAGCTCAACTAACAAGCTACCATCATCCAACAAGCTTAAACGGGCGAGCATAGCTATCAAGTCTGACTTAGCCCTACGACTCAATGCATCAGCTACCATATTCGCTTTGCCAGGGTGGTCTTCAATCATACAATCATAATCCTTCAATAATTTCACCCACCTACGTTGCCTAAAGTTTAGCTCCTTTTGGGTAAGAAGGTACTTCAAACTCTTGTGGTCCGAATAGATTATGCACTTCTCCCCCTATAAGTAATGCCTCCATATTTTGAGCGTGAACACCACCGCAGCTAGCTCCAAATCATGGGTTGGGTAGTTCACCTCGTGAGTCTTAAGTTACCGTGACGCATACGCAACCACCTTTCCTTCTTGCATCAATACACATCTTAAGCCCACATGTGACGCGTCACTATAAACCATAAACTCCTTCCCAGGCAATGGCTGAATCAACATAGGGGCCTCAGTTAAAACTTTCTTAAGTTTTCCAAAACTCTCTTGCTGCTTGTACGTCCAAAAAAAGGTACCCATTTCCTCAACAACTTAGTTAATGGTGCAGCAATTATGGAAAAGCCCTCAACAAACCACCTATAGTATCCTACCAAGCCCAGAAAACTTCAGATTTTCAATACCGTCTTGGGTGTTTTCCAATCTAACACCGCTTCAATTTTTTGAGGATCCACCTTAATCCCCTCAGCTGACACCACATGTCCTAGAAAAGTAACCTCCCTTAGCCAAAATTCACAGTTACTAAATTTGACATACAGCTGCTTCTCCCTCAAAGTTTAAAATAACATCCTTAAGTGTGCATCATGCTCATCATCATCTTTTGAGTACACCAAAATGTCATCTATAAAGACTACCATGAACCGATCCAAGTAGGGTTAGAAAACCCGATTCATGAGATCCATGAAATCGGCAGGTGCGTTCGTCAGCCTGAAGGGCATCACCCAGAACTCGTAGTGCCCATAATGAGTTCTGAAAGCTGTCTTATGAACATCCACCTCCTTCACCCTCAATTGGTGATATCTCGAATGTAGGTCAATCTTCGAGAAAACAGAGGCTCCCCTAAACTGATAAAAAAGATCATTGATTCTCGGTAGAGGGTACTTGTTTTTAACAGTTAACTTGTTTAACTATCGATAGTCGATGCACATTTGCAAGGTTCCATTCTTCTTCTTCATGAATAACACCGGTGCTCCCCATGGAGACACACTTGGTCATATGAATCCTCGATCCAACAATTCCTGAATTTATGCCTTAAGTTCCACCAATTCTTTTAGTGCCATTCGATAAGGAGCGATAGACACCGGAGACGTCCCAGGTAACAACTCGATTCTAAATTCCACTTCTCTACTGGGTGGCAACCCAGACAGCTCCTCGGGAAAGACATCCAAAAATTCCCTAACTGTTCTCAACTCCTTAACAGTAAGGCTCTTAGCCTCTGTATTACTAATATAAGCCAAAAAGGCTTCGCATCCCTTTCGTACTAACTTCTCGACCCTTAATGCCGAAATCACGTTCAACAGATAGTTCCGGCATTCACCAATCACCACTACTTCCTTATCCTTCGCCGTTCTTAACACCATTCACTTTGCAGCACAATCTAAGGTGGCTCGGTGCTTCACCAGCCAATCCATACCTAAGATTAAGTCGAATTCACTAAACAGCAATTCCATCATATCTGCTAAAAGGGTAACCCCTTGGACAACTAAGGGTACCTCCCTAAACATCTTATTCACTCCTACAGACTGCCCTAACAGACTTATCACAGTCATCTCATTCGCAATAATCTCAAACATATCACCCAAAGACTCAGTCTTATTGCATGCAACATATGAATGCGTCGATCCAATATCAATCAAGGTTGTGTAAGATAACTCATATATAAAGAACATACCCGTTATCACATCTGGGGCATCTCCGTCTTCTCGATGACGAGCAGCATAAACCAAAGTTGGCTGTCTCGCCTCAGCATGGCCCACATTTTTGCCTGGAGCTCTACGTCCACGTCTATTGCAATTACCGCCCTTGGCCTGTCTATGACCCCTTGGCGGTAGCTGTCCACCCCTTGGTGGCTGAGCACCTCCTTGACCCACTACTAGCTCTCGACCTAGCGTTCGAGGGCAATCCTTGATCCTATGCTCCATTAAACCACAAGCGAAACAAGCTCCCATTTTCTTCCAACACTCGCCTCCATGCCTTCTCCCACAGTCTGCACAAGGTGGCATCCTTGGATTAGCAGCAGGGGGCCCTGCTCTAACTGGCCCATTATTTCTGGCCCTAGCCCTAGACCTCTGTCCAACACTCGGGGTCTCAGCCTCTCTCTTATTCTTACCCTTTTTCTTCTCCCAGTTTAAGTGCTTAGTGGGCTTTACCTCATCCGTTATCTTTGCTTTCTCCACTAATTTCGAGAAAACCTGTTCCTTTGTGGAGCTATCAGCACCTTGAGGCTATCTCTCAATCCATCCTCAAACCTAACGCAACGCTCATAGTCCATTGCCACCATTACCCTTGCATACCTACTAAGGCATAGAAACTCTGCCTCATACTCTGCCACCGATTTATTGCCTTGGGTCAAGTTCAGGAACTCCTTCCTTCTAACATTCATATAACTTGCACCCACATACTTCACCTGGAGTGCAACTTTGAAAAACCCCCAAGTGACCCGCTCTGGTTGGGTGCCCTCTTTCACCATCAACCACCACTGGTAGGCTTCTTCCCTAAGTAGTGGCACAGCTCCTTTTAGCTTTTGCTCTGGCAAATAATCCAGGTCCTCCATTATCCTTTCGGTGGCCTCCAACCAATACTCTTGTAACACCCTAAAATCGGCCTAGACACTATGGCCGAATCTGGTGTGTCACATTGAAGTGTTTCGGTGAAAATCGTGTTTTCATTGAAAACCCTTCTTCAAAAAAAAGAAACCCTAATTAACTTAAAAAAACACCTTCAGTTACGAAAGCCTTGTTTAAAAAATCTGATTAAAAAAAACTTAGTTGCAGAAACGTAGAAAACATACTATAATTTAAGAAATCCATGTTCAACTTCTCACAATTACATTGAAAATAATAATAATTCAAGTAATAATAACACAATGAAAACCTTATTACAATCTAGTCTGGAACATACTTAAAAAGAAGTAAAAACTTAAATGCTTAAAAAAAACCCAAGTCCAAATCATCTTGCTAGCTGGCCACCCAGAGTCCCTCCAAACATCAAACCTTCTACTGAGCATCACCTGAAAATAAAACAAAAAAGGGGGTGAGTTTTCACAAACTCAGTGTGTACAACCCTCGAAGAAAATAATCATTCAAAAAAAAATCATTCATCATTCATGCAATGCAATCCCATCCAAATTATCCATCCGCTACACACCGGATCCATCCCCCGTCACACCATGTGGGGATATAAATATTGACCCACCCAACCCACACACCATGGTAGCCCAGTTACGGAACTACCTTTATTTACATATTGGGCTTTAAAAGCCATCGGTGGATCCACGATTGTCAAGCAACCATGCGATCCTCATATACTTCCTTTGTTTCATAATTCCCAACCCATATGCAACCTAAGCAGAATATCATATGTATGCATGTCACATCCATAAAACTTACATTCAACACCTAGGGGTATTTTGGTCATTTTCGCCTGTAGGGGCATTTCGGTAATTTTCCTTTAATTACGGCTTTCACTTACCTTGGCCCGTTAATAAGTTTCATGAGCTAAGATGAATGAATACTATGCACCAGGTAGGATTCTAGAGAAGAGGAGGTGAGTCATTAAGACCGCTTAAGTACCAAGCTCTCCCTAGATCCAATCCTAGACATACATATACCCGTTGCCACACCTTAACCCTATGACTTGTCCACAGTCGCAATATATTAATTAAGTCTTATGTGGATATCATATACTAGGCCCAAAACCCTTTACAAAGCCCAAACAATTTCACATACCTGTATCTGGCCCATTAAGCCCAATCATATTCATATGGCCCATTAGGCCCAAATCACTTGTATATGGCCCATTAGGCCCAAATCACATTTATATGGCCCATTAGGCCTAGTCACATTCATATTCATGCTCACATACAAATTCCTATCACAAAGCATCAATATTCAGTTTTTGCCTATTGTGGGCCTAACAGCCCATCGGGCCCATTTAGCCCATTCCGGCCCATATGGCCAAATTACAACCCAAGTCCATGGAATCTCCCGTGGGCCTCAGGCAACCTATCAGTTTCCCCCTTACGAGTGTTTGCGCACTTGCAAGACTACCGTAGCCAAACTTTCAGCTTTTCGGCATTTCAGCATTTCATCTTTTCAGCTTTTTCCAATTCATTGTGTGTGTACAATGTATGTACACACCTTGTAAGCAAGCGTGCTGCGATTTTCGTATCCCAAACCTACAATCAATATCACTCAAAGATTAATCTTACATACTTATCGAATACTTTACCAAAAGTCGGAATCTCACCTTAGCCTTACCTGAACGCTAAGCCTTTACTAGCTTCTACTTTGGTCACTAATCACGTATATCTCTCAGATCTAAAGAGCAAATTGGTAGGAATCCAAAACCGAGATCTAACACTAATTTCCTACCAAATTCAATTAGAAAGAAGTGAGGAACTGAATACTCGATACTTATCAAAAATTGATTGGGAGAGCGAACACTTACACTAGAATCGACTGGGTGGAAAGAGTAGTGGCGGCACCAAGGGTATTTGGCCAAAGGATATTTGGCTCTTAGAGATTTGAATGGCAACAATTGATTACTCGGTACCAAAGAAGAGAGGAAGAAGAATTGGCTAAAGCAAAAAAAAAATATTGAGTAGAGGAGAAATAGAATTCGACACAAGGAAGAAGAAAAAGAAAGAAGGCAGAGAGTTTTTGACTTTTATAGAAAAGAGTTTCTGGCCACAAGGTGGAGGAAATTTGGCATTAGCTTCATACCCTTGCATTAAACACTTATTTATAAGCCTCATATTTGAATTTTCCCATGCCCAATTCCCCATTCGGCTCCATCATTTCTCCCTTCTCATCTCCTTGTTTTTCTCCCTGATAACCCATTAATCCCTTCCTTAATTTTCTCTCTTGAACACTTCCCTTGGAGTCCACTTTAACGCCACTTCCATCCTTCTAGAAGGCTAAAATTAAACTTCTAAAAACACTAAGCTAGGATTCGAACCTTGGACTTCCTTGCTAGCTATTAACGTCACCTCCCTACACCCTAAGTGGCGTCATTTAGCCATTCCTCCATAGGGCTTTTTGATGCTATAATCCCCTAACTTTATTTAAAAGCCCAACTACTTGCCAACCCTGATTCCTTTAATAATTAAACTATAATTTCATTTATCCCTAATTTTGAATTAAGACCTACTATATCATTGGACCAGAAATATAAAACACAATTTTTATCAAAATCGAAAACAAAGAAAGTTCGGGATTTCGAGATTTTTACGTTTCGGGATTTTTGGGGCGTTACAGTGATGTGTAGGAATGAAGGTGTGTTGAGTTAATAAGTTAAAATGAGTATTTATATGTGGGAGTTTCCAGCTAAAAATAGCAATTAATTAGTAGCCACACACATCCCTTGGTTGGCCACACATGGAGCAAAGTTTTAATGTTTCAAACTTTGCTAAATTTAGCTTGGGGCAAACCTTCAAAGGCATAAAAACTGGTGCGATTTGAATAGAATTTTAAATGAACTTGAGGGATGTTTTGTAATTAATTTAATCAGCTAAATAAGCTAATTGGGTCAGTTTTGGGCTGCAAATTTTCTAATTAGATCAATCTTCAATGCTTAGCACACTGGGCCACTTTCTCCTTCAGGCTTTATATTAATTTTTAACCTAATTTAAATAGGATAAAAATTAAATATAAAGTATAAAAAATGATCATAATTTGGACCGACCTTGGCTGGAAAAATATTTAATCTTTTTCTTGGTTCAATTGATGCAAAAATTCCCCAACAGTTCAAGCCTTTCAAGGAGTCTACCGAGCCAATTTTCACCTTTTGTGCAAAAGTGTCGAAAATAAACCAAATTTGTGCAAATTTATTATAAAAATAATTAAAATTAAATATGTTAATAATTTAAGTGCAAATTAATTATTTAATAATTAAATTATGAATTTTGACAAAATTTACTACAAAACTTCATGAATAGAGCTCAAAAGGTGCTAAAAAAGTCTATATATTTTTGTATTTCCAAATCCCCAAACTTAATTCATTGCTTGCCCTGAGTAATGCACAAATTGAAAAGAGGAAGTGCTTGAAATTACCATTGGAAAATGTCTTTAGAATACATTTTCCCCACAATTATGAGTCTAGTGTAATTATGCTCAAGAACTAGAATTTTGAAATTATGCAACTCAAGCATATATATCGTTCGAATTATTCTCAATTGTTATCATGCTAGCAAGAATAGACTAAATTCTTTCTTAATAAAGACATGTTAATATTTACCACTTAATTTTTATTCCCTTATTTGAGACTAAACTGCAATCACTAAGTTTAACTTATGTCTTCATATGTTGAACTTAGAAATTTCTCTCCACTAATGTAGGTAACACAGAAATCTGAATCGAAAGGTATTTTAAATAGGTTGTAATGTGGTTGGGCTAGGGGTAGGTAAAAGGTAGATAATTTTAAGCTAAAAACCCTAGACTCAGCTTGTATCGGACCTTCGGAATAAGAACCTTCAATACGCCACCTCATTTTGCTTTTACATGCTCTTTTGTACATCTATTTCTTTCGAGTACATATGCTCTTTCTTATTCTTCTTATTTTTTGAGCATATTATTATATGTACTATGATTTTTTTGAGCATTTAATACTTCTTTTCAGCTCCCTAAAACTTATTTTCAGGGAATATTCTGGATAAACTAAGTCTAGTGTTTGGGACAATTTAGAGATAATTATGAGAGAAGTGATGGCTTAATATTGCAATGGGTTAAATAAAATCATGCCATATAGTCTCAAAGTTGGGTTCAAAGGGATAAATATTCATTAAGGTTGGCTTGAAAGGCTCAAACAATCCAAACAAAAGTTTGCCTAAGTCATTTTCAAAATTTCATGCTTCATAGGATTTCGCCTCAAGAAATTACTAAGTCAATTCTAGAGACATAAACTTTCATGCATGTCCAGCTCTCCTAAAGAATTAAAAATTTTATGGTATGATTTGAAAAATTTATTAAGAGTAGCATTATGTTATAGTTCAGCTAGCATAGCAATTATTGAGATAATAGAACTTCATTTATACTAGATGTAAAATCTCGAATAAGGACCTAGTCGGAATAGTGGTTTCGAAACCACATATCCAATGTAAGAAAATTCATTTTTATTATATTTTTCTGGTCTAAAATTCTATGGAATTGTTTTATGAAAATTTTGTTCACAAATTTTGACGTTTGGGCACTCAATTTAGTCAAAAGGACTAAATCGTAAAAAGTGCAAAAGTTGAGTTCTACATGCTAGAGGTGTCCAATTGTTATGAAATTTTAAATTGGAGGTCCATAAATGGTAATTAGACCATTGGTTAATTTGTTGGACAAAAATGGACATGAAATGGGTGAAATAGAATATTTTTAAGTTAGGGGCATTTTGGTCATTTAGTAATTAAAATGAATTAAAAACAAAATTAAAAGTCAATTTTTGTCCATATTCAACCCCATGGCTGAAACTTGCATGAAGAAGATAGCTAGGGTTTTTCAAGCTTCCAAGCTCGATTGTAAGTCTATTCTAGCCCCGTTTTTAATGATTTGTACGTTTTTGAAATGCTCGTAACAAGATCTACCTATTTCTACCATTTATTTGAGTTATGATGAAGGTCTAGGGTTTGAACCATGTTAGAAATTTTGCATTTTGATGTTTAATGGTAGATTATGCATGTTTATGGTTGGAGAAATGACTTTTACTAAGTAGTTTTCGGTAAAAATGCTAAAAAGGACTAAATTGTAAAAGTTATAAAATTTGTCATAAAAGTGTGATTTAGTGGAAATTGTGGGCTGATATAGTTATGAAAATGATTCAGCTAGGTTAAAGTGCAAAAAAATTGAATAAAAATCATTTTACGAGCCTAGGGGCAAAAGTGTAAATATGACAAAGTTTAAGGGTAAAAATGCAAATTTTTAAAAGTATGATTTTTGGGTCAATTTGAATAATGTAAATAATAAATGAGATATATTTGAAATGTTAGATCAAGAAAACCAAGATTCGGGCCTAAATCGGGAAAGTTTGAGATTTTGGACTAAATTGGAATAGTTGGCCGTAATTGCATTTAAGGTAAGTTCATGTGATTAAATAAGCATGATATTCATGTTATCGTTGTTACACTTGAAATCTATTTTCCCATGGTTATATTGATTTATATGTTAATGATATTGTGTATGGGAACGTGATGTACCCATGAAGTAATCAATAGCTCAAATGTCAATAACATGTGATGTGATGATTGAATATAATGGAAATTTGATGGAACATGATATTTCTTTGAAACGAGTAAGTTTGTGTGTAAATAATATATCGTTTTTACTTATGTTATAATATTTTGTTATTATATGGGATGTGGTTGTATATTGAATGATCACTTGATGTAAATTATGAATTGAAGTTAATTATGGATGAATTGGTAAAATGTTGAAAAGTGAGAAATTTCCCGGTTGGACCTTTGGAATAGAAAAGATACGAATGATCCATTGTGAGAACATATGTGTAGTACTATGTGTAGGCTACTATGTGTTTAAGATGGTTTTAGGTCACATGTGTAGTACTAAGTGCAGGCTATTACGTGTACCAGATAGTTAGGTCGCATGCGTAGTACTAAATGCAGGCTACTATGCGTACCCGATAGCTTCGACCACATGTGTGGTACTAAGTGCAGGCCACTATGTGTAAGAGACGGTTTTGGTCACAGATGTAGTACTAAGCGTAGGCTACTATGTGTACCAAATAGCTTCGGTTACAAGGGTGGTAATAAGTGCAGGCCATTGTGTATCTGTTATTATTCCGATGAGTTCAACGAGAAATTGACTAAGTGAAAATACATGTGATCATGTAATGACTAGTGTAATTGAATGACTTTGTGATGATTAAGTGCAGGTATATGTGTGTGAAAAATTTTGAGCAATGTGCTCGATAGTTGAGCGAACTTTCGGTAGGATGGAATGGAGTAAGTGAGATTATGTAAGAGTGAAATTTGTAATAAAACAGTTTTGGACAGCAGTAGTTGTGTGAATTTAAAAAATCACCAAAAATGGTGGAAATCGAATTAGAAGTTTAATAAGATGTGAAATAAAAGATTATTGAGTCTATTTTCATATAAAAGAAACGGTGAAAGCAAAATAATTTTGTATTATGTGATATTTGAATTTTTGTGAGATAGGGTCAGTGATTTTGGAAGCCCCTATTCTGACTTGGAGAAATCATTAAAAAATTTAAAAATATAATTATGGGTTATAATTTATATGTTTAAAATCTTTAATGAGTCTATTTTAAAAAGAAATAAATAGGAACATTATCCAAATCTTTTACTACGAGATAATTAATTTTTTGTGCAGAGGGGTCGGAACTATCAAACATCAAAACAGGGGAAAATTTAAAGAATAAACTGTACTTATTGGCTAATCCAAAAATTCTGAAAATTTTATGATAAGAAGATACATGAGTCTAGTTTCATGAAAAATTAGCAGATCTTGATTTGGAGTTCCGTAGCTCAAGTTAAGTAACTAAGTGACTATGACTCGAGTAAACAACTTAACTTGAATATAAGTAAAAGTGCAATTATGATTATTTTACCTTGGAATCATGTTTGTAACATCTCGATTTAGACCTTAATCAAAATGGTGGTTTCAGGACCACAAATCCGAGTCAGAAAAATATTTTAAAATTAATTACTGTGTTTATTTTGTGTGAATTTATATTTGTAAAATTTTCGTGATTTAATTTTGTTGTTTAGGTATCCGATTTAATTAAAAGACTTAATCACGTAAATTAAAAATTGGATAGTTAAAAGCATAAGGGCCAAATTTTTAGTGGCTTTCTAAGTTGGGGCTTTTATGTTGCAAATAATCCATTTGAATAGGTAATGGCCGATTATGTCCTTGATTAATACATTTTAATATTAAATAGTAAAGGTTAAAAAGGTAAAACAATGATAAGTTAATATATATGATATAATATATGATAATTAAAATAAGTGTTCATATTATATGTCATTGCCGAAACTTAAATAAGAAAAGAACTAGGGTTCGGTCGCCTTCCAAGCTCAATCAAGGTAAGAGTTCAGCTCGATTTGATAATTTCTACGTTTTTGAGATCGTTGCTTTGAGTATTACAAAGCCCATGCTTCAATTTTTTATTTTGATGAATATTTTGAGTTATGCCATTGATGAGAGCTCATGATTTTTGTTGTTTGATGATGAAAAATGAAAGATATGTTTTAGATTAACATGTTTTGTATTGGAGTTTTTGGTGATTTTGAGTAATTAGGACTTAATTGCAAAAATAATAATTTCAGGGACTAAAATGTTAAATAAATGAAATATATGGACTTGTATGAACACTAGGAATATTTTTCCAAACATGGGTATCTTGAAATTTCGCATATTTTGTGTTTTGTGCAATAGGGACTAAATTGTAAAAATTGTAAATGTTAGGGGTAAAACGGTAATTTTTCCATTTATGTGTTTTTGGATTAAATTGAATGAAAATATGTTTGAATGAGCTTAATTTGAATATGTTTAGATCAATTTGGATCGGGGAAAAACGAAAGTTGTCGACTAGCCGCTCCGTTCCGTTTTGTATCGTCCGAGGTAAGTTTATAAGCAAATAGACGTACTTAATTTTAATTAAATGTAAAGTATATATGCTGATATGAAATATAGGAATTAATATGTGCTAATGCTGAATGTGTATAAGCATAGTAACTATGTTCATGCAATCGTTTCGACCGAATTACATCGTTCGAAAGCCCCGTATGAACCTTAGGAATAGTTAGGATACATATGTCATGACATAGGATTTCGATATATGTGTGCAAGTAAGACCATGGCATAAATATGTGATTCCGATATGTGTTTACGAGTAAGACCCTATTTGGGACAGTGGCATCGATATGTGGTTACATGTAAGACCACGTCTGGGACGTTGGCATTGTATGATTTATGTGATTATCCGAGTGTCCTATCCGATTCCAAATGGTTCATCGGGCAAAGGTAAATCAAGAACGAATGTGTAAAATGAGCTAAATGATCAGGTATGAGTTAGCTTGTTGTTTACTTGAGATAAGGTAACTAAGTAACTTGATATTGGTTACTAATTATGTGTGATACAAATGAAGATTACATGTGAATTTAGTGTGTGTATTTGGCCTTGAAAATAATGGTATGAATAATGTAGAATTCATTCTTGGATATATGTATCTATGTGACCATGTATATTCGACCATATAAGTCGTATATGTACATAATGTTAAATTATGGTTCTTGAGCTTATATAATTGTGTATGTGTAAGTTTGATTATATTAAGACATTTTGACTCTTGAAAATTGAACAATGATTTGATGATTTACCCTTGTGAATATTCAGCCAAGGTAATAGATATTTGTGTTCAGGTATATTATTATTGAAGTTGTAAGTTGTGATTAAGCTTGACAATGATATTGTAATTTGGTTGGTTAAATTAAGTTGATTATATTATCGGTTTGTTTGTTTGCTTATGACTGACTAAGCTTAAATAGCTTACTCTGTGTATATTTTTCTTTGTTTTATAGATTTTGGATTCAGGTTACAAGCTCAGGGATCGTCAGCAAAATCTATCACACTATCGACCGTTTTTGGTATTTTATAAGTTGCATTATGGAACTATGGCATGTATAGGCTAGATTATATTTTGAGAATGCCGAATGTTGGTTATGTGTATAAGCCATGCGAAAGTGGATAAACTTTTATCTTTAAAATTTAGCTATGTTAAGTTCGAATTATGTTTACTTTGGTTTTATAGTTATGTGCCATGTTTGTATAATGTTTGTGTTAGGTACCACATGTGCTGAAAAATGGTTGCTTGCTATGTCTCAATTCGGTTTTCCATGCTTTAGATTAAATATTCATTGAGTTTGATTATTGGTAAATATTGAGTATGCTACATGGATAAATATGGTTGATTTTTTGGTATGTATTTTATATCAAAGGTGGCCTTTGTTTTAGGTAAGTTGTATATATTATATATATGTGCTTTATTTACAAGTTCGATTATGGTTTATTGGAATTAAATATATATGATTGCTTATTATATTATTTAATATGTTTGTATGTGTAACTTGGTTATTATGAAATTTCGGTATGAGCTAGGTCAAGGATAATAATATGTGATCAAAGTTTATGATGTCTGAATAAAGACTAACATTTCTGTTATTACGTAAGTTAATTAGAAATATTAACTAATATATATAATAAGAGTATCTCTTAATGATGTGTGCTTAAAATAGTTAAAATTTACTAAGATCAAATGCATAAAAAAAATCTAATGAATAAATGGTATGTGTAAATATTGATGATTATTTATTATTAATAAAGTATCCAGAAGTGCATGACTATTGCCGTGTGAATGTTTTAAATTAGTATTAAGTGAAAAGTATGCAAGACTAAATTGCCTATGATCCAAGCCATATAAATAAGTGGTATAAGATGTGAAATATGACTTACTAAATTATAAGAATGTGTATATGATTTAACGGCTACATGTATAATTACATAGATGGTAATGGAAATATGTTTAACCAGGTTGGTAATAGAAAATGTTGTACTATTAAATGCATTATATGCTGTTAGTAACAAGTTGAAATTTGTTGTAACTTGTATATGCAAGGTGTAAATCGATGTTTTGAAATTTGTTGTAACTTGTATATGCAAGGTGTAAATCGATGTATGTTCTGAAATGTGAATTGATTGTATTTTATTTATTAATGAGATTGACTTGAGTGATTATATATATTAATAAATGTATTGAAATTGTGTTTTTGATCGGAATGCCTCGTAACCCTAATCCGGCAACAGATATGGGTTAGGGGTGTTACAATGTTGATAAATTGCTTATTATTTTCATATGGACTTACTAAGCTATATAGCTTACCCCCTCCTTTTCATTTCTTTAGTGTTGTCAGGTTAGCTCGGGGTTGGAGATCGTTGGAAGCAGCATCACACTATCGAGCTATCAATAGGGGATATCGACAAGTCTTAAGCATATTCAAGTGAGTAGCATGTATAAGAGCTTAGTTATTGATATGTGTTCTTATGATTTAGCCAAATGTATTGGCTTATATTGATTCATTGTATATAGCCATGAGATATGGCTTATAATGTTTTGGCTTGTAAGCCTAATTATCATTGCCATGTGTTGATGCTTTGTGATATGATTATAATTGTCCGCCATAAATGAATAGTAAATAACATATGTGCACGAGAATGCCCTAGGACCATTCAGGGTGGTCATGGCTATGGAATAAACGCGTAAATTGGCATTAAGTTGATAATGATTGAACATGGACATTTGTTGAATAAGTAGATATTATTTATTGGGTAATATGTTATGGTTGATTGTTAAAAATGTGCTTTAGTGAGGCATGCTAAATCATTAAAATGATGCTATGATATGTGTCTTTAAAGTATTTAAGTATGTAAAATATTAAGGCAACAAAAAGGCTTGGAAAATAGCCTAAGTGTTGACCACACGGGCAGAGACACGGTCGTGTGTCTCAGCCGTGTGGAGGACACAGCCTTAGCACACGGGCGTGTTACTTGGCCGTGTGACCCTAAATGTTTGCTGACGTCATAAATAGAGAGTTACACGGGCTGAGGACACGGGCGTGTGAGACCACCTGGCGTACCCACACGGGCGTCTGACTCTCCAAACATGAAAATTTTCTAAGTGTAGTAAAAATGTTCGTGAGTTATCGGTTTAGTCCCAAACCGCTTTTAATGCATGTTTAGAGCCTCGAAGGCTCGTGTATGAGACATTTTGCATGTGATCGAATGATTCTGATATGATTGAAATTTTATTGCCCAGTTTTACATGTATGTGCATGTTTAAGTCTGGTAATGCCTCGTATCCTGTCCCGGCGTCAGACACGGATAAGGGGTCTTACACTAGAAGTTAGCATAATTAACAAAAATTCAAATTTTTTAATAAAATATAACTTAATCATAATGATAAGAATAATGTATCTTGAAAAACAATTTCAATTTTTGGTCCTCCCTACTTAAAATGAACAATGTCCTTATTAGTAAAAACAGTAGAGAGAAGAAAATATAGAAGTGAATAGATACTGTAAACCAGGTAAGAACCTAGGAAAGGAGGTGAATCAAGTTTGACTGCTTAAGTACCAAGCTTTTCCAAGGCAAATCCAGTCCTAGACATGTACATATCTATTGCCACACTTCTTGTTTTGCAATTTGTTCAATTTTATTGATGATTTCCAACTTTTAGTTTATAATGCAAGAAATATAAAGCCTAATCCTAAAAAAATTAAATGTCTTAAGAGAGAAAATAAAATAAAGTAAAGATCCCCACTTTTTATTTATTTGCAGATCCCTCAGACTCTGACTCATCTTTTTCCTTCCTCAACATTGGAGTCCATGGTTTGAGTATAAAGTTTGGAAATTTAGGCACAAAAACAAACGGGTTATGAAATATATATTTTAAATGCATCTCTGATTGAGTCATCCAGTATTTTTGAGTATCTCTAATAATCTTGTTGTTGCGACTGCATGTGTTTTAGAATAGCCATTATATCAAACTATTCAATTTGTGGAATGGTGCTAGATGAAAGGACTCTCAGCGTCAAACTTAGGGTGGTTTTAGTTTTGGGTAGGTGGGTCAGTAGTTGAGGGTAAGGTTTAGAGTTAGAGGGGGTGGCGGTTTTCAGGATAGTTTAGGTGCAACGGTTAGTGGCTTCGAATAAAAGTGTTTAGAGTGGTGATTTAGGGAGTTAACTGCTGTGACATTAAGGGTTAAGGGAGATACACTATAACACCCTTAACCCGTAACCGACATCGAATTAGGGTTACGAGGCATTACCAGACAGACAAAACATGTCAGACCAATTCAAAAACATAGATATTATTTAATATCATTTCATAAGCAATTTTTCTCATAAGATGGTCTACAAGACTTAAAACATAAGTTTAAGAACGGTAAGAGCTAAACCGAACACATTCATAAAATTTAGAACATAGAAAATTTTCAATTTTGTTGAGGTCACACGCCCGTGAGTCCAGGCCGTGTGCCTCACACGGGCATTAGACACACCCATGTGAATCAGTCGTGCCAAAACAGAGCATGCATACTGACTTTTTCACATAGCCAATAGGCACGCCCGTGTACTATGGCCATGTGATATTTAGCTAGCTACTAACTTTAGCCCATGGCCATATGACACGCCCGTGTCAAGGCCGTGTGATTTTTAGGTGAATACTGTTTTTCTTACACGGCCATAAGACACTCCCGTGTCCCCTGACCGTATGGCATAATGCAGGCTTAGTTTAAGCCAATTTGCCATTTCTCATTGGGTCAAACCTACAAGCAATGATATACAACATTCATACCAAAATTTCCAATCAATTCCATGTTTAAGAATGATCAAAACACATTAAAACTTAGCACATTACAAACATACACCAAAACCATACACAACTTATCATTTGTTAGCTAACTCTCATGGCAAATATATACATATCAAAACTTATAAACATAATCCTTCTAGCCTATACATGCCATACATTAAAATATATACACTTTCAAAAGTACCAAAATGAGATCGATAGTGTGGTGACGATCCTCGACTATCTCCGAGCCTTTAGTAGCTACGATATCTATAAAACAATGTAAATATACACAAAGTAAGCTTTCAAAAGCTTAGTAAGATCGTACTCAAGTCATTCATAATATATGAAACATAATATAACATAATATGGTTAGCCCTAAATAAATATTTTCACACACTGAGTGCCATCTCAAATAACTGAGACTAAGTCGGTATCGCACACTTAGTGCCTCAAATAGCCGAAGCTAATTTAAATCGCACACTTAGTGCCAAAACTTCCGATTCATCATCATATCATCCAATTTAATTATATACAAACCATGTATAATTAAGGCATCAAAGCTTACTTAACATCATATTTTAAGTATGAACTTGCCTCGTACTCGAAGTTGTCGACTCGAACGTTTATTCTATAATCTTTGACTTCCCTCTATCTAAATCCGAACTCCTCTTTTCTTGATCTATAAGTATTCAAAATTAATCCTTTTATTTACCATATAATTCAATTCAATCCATAATCACACATTTAGGGCAATTTGCAAACTATCCCTCATGTTTTCACATCTCGACACTTTAGTCCGTCTTTCACAAAATTGCAAAATACACATAATTTGTTTGTACACAATCTTACCCAAATTTTCATGGCTCTCATACAAGTCCACACATTTCATTTATTTCACATTTTAGTCCTTTAAAATAACATTTTCACAAATTAGCTCAATTTACTCTATTTCATCAAAATTCAAAGACAAAACTTATAAATCATTTATGAAGCCTTTATATTTTATCCAAAAACATCACAAAGCTCATGATATCAACAATGGAATTTCATGAAATCTTCAACAAAAATAGAAATTCAGACATGGGCTTTGAAGAACACGAAGCAACGATCACAAAAACTTAGAAATTATCAAAAACGGACAAAAATCCATACCTTAATCAAGGATCAAAGTGCCAAAACCTAGCTTGTTCTTTTTCTCCCTTTTTCTTTTGTATTTTCGGCAAGGGTGTGCATGAATAAACAAATTTTCATGCATTTGTTTTATTTAATAACATATATTACCTAATTACCTAACCATCCTTTAAAAAGTTATCTATTTACTATATTGCCAAACCATGTCTCCCACTATCATATAATGGTCTTATTGACATGCAAGGGCCTCAGCTTTAACAAACCATAGCACTTAGGCACTTTAGCAACTAGTAGGCAACTTATACAACTTACGCGATTTGATCCTTTTTGCAAATCGAGCACAGAAACATACAAATTAAATTATAGAAATCTAGCAGATATAAATTCACATATCACAGGCACAAAAAAATAATATTAAAATATTTTATCAGACTCTGATTTGTGGTCCCGAAGCCACTATTCCGACTAGGGTCAAAACCGAACTGTTACAGTTCTCCCCCTTAGGGATTTTTTTCCCCGAAAATCTTACCATTAAACAGATTTGGATATTGTTGTTTCATAGCATCTTCAGGCTCCCACGTTGCCTCTTCAATACCGTGTCGATGCCACATCACTTTAACTAACAGAATCTTCTTATTGCGTAACTCTTTAACCTCTCGAGCTAAGATTCGAATTGACTTTTCTTTGTAAGTCATATCAGATCGAATTTCAATCTCAGATGAAGGAATTACATGGGAAGGATCAGATCTGTACCGTCGAAGCATCGATAGGTGAAACACATTATGTATCTTTTCTAATTCAAATGGTAGCCTCAATCTATAAGCAACTGGCCCAACTCATTCAATGATTTCATACGGCCCGATGAACCTCAGACTCAACTTGCCTTTTCTACCAAACCGAATCACTCTCTTCCACGGAGACACTTTCAAAAACACTTTGTCGCCGATCTAAAATTTAATGTCTTTTCTTTTCAAATCTACATATGATTTCTGACGATCAGAGGCAACTTTCAGACTATCTCGAATTATTTTCACTTTCTGTTCTATTTCTTTTATCAAATCAATACCGTAAATTTTATTCTCGCTGAGCTCAGTCTAGTATAACGGAGTTCTACACTTTCTACCGTATAAGGCTTCATACGGTGCCATTTTAATGCTCGATTGAAAACTATTATTATAAGCGAATTCAATCAAAGGTAAATATTGTTCCCATGTACCTTCAAACTCAAGAATACAACATCTGAACATATCCTCGAGTATCTGAATAATCTGTTCAGATTGTCCATCTGTTTCTGGATGGAAAGCAGTACTAAAGTGTAATTTGGTACCCAGAGCATCTTGCAATTTCTTCCAAAATCGCGACGTAAATATCAGGTCTCTATCAGACACTATCAACAATGGCACACCATGCAATCTCACAATATCAGAAATATACAACTCAGCTAACTTGTCAAGCAAATAATCAAACTGAATCGGAATAAAATGAGCTTATTTCGTCAAATGATCAACTACAACCCAAATTGCGTCCTTCTTTTTCGGAGACAGAGGCAAACCCGAAACAAAATCCATGGTCACTCAATCCCATTTCCACTCTAAAATCATAATCGGTTGTAATAACCCAGATTGCACCTGATGCTCAGCTTTAACTTGCTGACAGATTAAACATCTCGAAACAAAGTCAGAAATATCTCTTTTCATTCTCGGCCACCAATATAATTGTTTCAAATTGTTATACATTTTCGTACTCCCCGGATGTAAAGAAAATCTACTACTGTGAGCTTCACTCAAAATCATCCGAATCAACTCCGGATTTCTTGGAACACAAAGTCTATTTCTGAACCTCAGACAGTCATCAACATCTATCCCGAATTCAGAATCAGAATTACACTGAGTTCGTTTAGCCATAATCTCATTATCAACTTTCTGAACTTCAATAATCTGTTGTAAAAACAAAGGTCTCACTTTTAATTAAGCTAAAACTGAACCATTATCAGACAAAACTAAATTAGCATTCATTGCAAATAACGATTTTTGACTCAAAGCATCAGCAACCACATTTGCTTTTCTCGGGTGATAATTAATCACAAGTTCGTAGTGTTTTAACAGTTTTAACCATCTTCTCTGTCGCAGATTCAAATATTTTTATGTCATTAAATACTTTAGACTTTTATGATCAGAAAAGACGTGACATTTCTCACCAAACAGATAGTGACGCCAAATTTTCAAAGTAAACACAATAGCAGCTAACTCGAGGTTGTGAGTCGGATAGTTCTTTTCATGCGGCTTTAATTCTCTCAAGGCATAAGCTATAACTTTTCCTTCTTGCACTAAAACACAACCGAGTCCATTCAACGAAGCATCACTGTAAACAACGAATTCTTTACCTGACTCAGGTTGTACCAATACCGAAGCTTCAGTTAACAGAGCTTTTAACCGATCAAAACTTTCCTGACATTTCCCAGACCATTCAAATTTCACATCTTTCTAAAGCAATTTTGTCAACGGAGTTGCTATCACAGAGAAATCTTTTACAAATCGTCTGTAATAACCGGCAAGTCCCAAAAAACTGCGGACTTCAGATACATTCCTCGGAGGCTTCCAATCCAGAATAGCTGAAATCTTGCTCGGATCAACTCAGATACCAGAGGCTGATACAATATGACCCAGAAAACCAACTTCTCGCAACCAGAATTCACATTTACTAAACTTTGCATACAATCGTTTATCTCACAAAGTCTGTAGCACTAATTTCAGATGTTCAGCATGCTCAAATTCATCACGTGAATAAATCAAAATATCATCAATGAATACAACAACAAATTGATCAAGATACGGTCTGAAAATTCTATTCATTAAATCCATAAATACAGTAGGTGCATTCGTTAAACCAAAAGGCATAACTAAAAAATCATAATTCCCATACCTCGTTCTAAAAGCAATCTTCGAAATATCTGAATCTTTTACTCGTAGCTGATAGTAGCTCGATCTCAAATCTATTTTCAAAAACGCAGTAGCTCCTTTCAACTAATCAAACAAATCATCAATTCGGGGCAGGGGATACTTATTCTTGACAGTCACTTTGTTCAACTAACGATAACCTATACATATTCTCATCGTACCATCTTTCTTTTTCAAAAATAGAACCGGAGCACCCCAAGGTGAAAAACTCGGTCTAGCAAACCCTCGATCAGTCAATTCTTGCAACTGAGATTTCAATTCCTTTAACTTGATCGGAGCCATTCTATACGGAGTTATTGAAATCGGAGTAATACCAGGTACCAATTCAATGCAAAACTCTACCTCTCTAACCGGAGGTAATCTCGGATGTTCTACAGGAAATACATCAGGAAATTCACAAACAACAGGCACAGATTCAACCTTCTTTTTTGATACTCTCGAATCAATCACATATGCAAAGTAAGCTTCACAACCCTTTCTCACAATACTCAAAGCTTTCATCGAAGATATTACAACAGGCAATCCATTCAAATCACTAGATTCAATTTTGACTATTTCATCATTGTTTCATCTCAAATCAATAGTTTTTCATTTACAGTTCACCACAGCATCATGCAAAGTTAACCAATCCATTCCCAAAATAATATCAAACTCATCAAAAGGTAATAGCATCAAATCAGCTGGAAAACAATTGTCTTGAAACATTAACTGACAATTCCTGCAGACTTTATCAACCAAGACACATCTGCCTAGGGGGTTTGAAACTATAATTACAAATTCAGTAGACTCTACAGACAAAATCTTACTGTTCACTAAGTTCATACATATATATGAATGTGTTGATCCAGGATCTATCAAAGCAATCACGTAAGTACCATAGAGAGTAAATGTACCCGTAATCACATCTGGCGATGAAGCTTCCTCTCGAGCTCAGATAGCATACACTCTAGCAGGTGCACGAGCCTCAAATCTAACAGCTGTGTCTTTCATTCCTCTTTGACTACCACTTACATTTCCCATATTTCTGGGAGGTCTACCACGAGAAACATTACCACTCGGTCTCAGATTCTTAACATTATCTTTTTCAGCTAAATTTGGATAGTCTTTAATAAAATGGTTTCTTGAACCACAACTATAACAAGCTCGGTTATTACTTTTTCCCCAGCATTCACCAAAGTTTCGTCTTCCACACTGATCACATTCAGACCTTTCATTATTTGCATTGTCAACACTAGCAACAGACATGGTTGAAGATTTGTAATTCGATTGCGATCTAACACTGTCTTTGTTTGAATATCCCACACTAGCCTTTGAATGACTGCTATCATCTCAAAACTTCTTAAATCCAAGTTGAAATGATTTGCCCGATGATCTCTTTCGTACATCTCTGACATCAAACTCAACCTTTCTTTTCTCTTTCCCAAGATCTTCCGCTTTACATGCTCGTTCAACAAGCACCACGAATTCTTTGATTTCTAGAATACCAACTAGCAAACGAATATCCTCATTCAAACCGTCTTCAAATCTCTTACACATAATTATTTCCGAAGATACATATTCACGGGTATATTGACTCAACCTTACAAATTCCCGCTCGTATTTTGTGTCAGACATACGGCCTTGTTTAAGCTCAAGAAACTCTTTGCGTTTTTGATCAATGAATCTTTGATTGATATATTTCTTCTGGAATTCAGCTTGGAAGAAATCTCATGTAACTCATTTACTCGGAACCACGGATGTCAAAGTCTTCCACCAATAATACGTTGTATCTCTCAAAAGAGAAACAACACATTTTATACATTCTTCAGGGCTCAAAGACAATTCATCAAATAATCTTATTGTGTTCTCTAACCAGAACTCAGCTTTTTCAGCATCATCCTTTGTTGTAGCTCAGAACTCTTCAGCCCAGTGTTTTCTAATCTTATCAACTGGTGGTCTACTCGACTGTATCAGATTTACTGGTGGCATAATAGAAGTTTGAGGAGAATTAACCGGGGGTGGAGGTTGTTGTACAACTGGATTAGTTCTAATGTATTGGGTTAACCAATCATTCATCATTTGATAGAAGGCTTGCTTAGTCTCACCATCACGGCTACTTGTAGCCGGTCTAGAATCAGCTTGCACCGTCCCTTGCGCGGGAGCAGGCGCATTGCTTTCAACATCATCAGCTATAGCTCTATCAGGATCCATTACTATACAAAAGGACATTTCAATGTCAGGATTCATCCACTATCGCAGTTTCAAATATATGGCATGTATAGCTAGACTCACATACGCTATGGCAATCCTAGAGCCGACTAAACCATAGCTCTGATACAAACTAAAATGTAACACCCCTAACTCGTAATCAACATCAAATTAGGGTTACGTGGCATTACTAGACAGACAGAACATCTCAGACCAATTTAGAAACACAAATATTATCTAATATTATTTCATAAGCAATTTATCTCATAAGATGGTCTACGAGACTTAAAACAAAAGTTTAAGAACGGTTAGAGCTAAACCAAACACATTCATAAAATTCAAAACATAGAAAATTTTTCAATTTTGTTGTGGTCACACGCCTGTACGTCCAGGTCGTGTGCCTGGCACGGGCATCAGACACACCCATGTGAATCAGCTGTGCCAAAACAGAGCATGCATACTGACTTTTTCACACGGCCAATAGCCACGCCCATGTACTATGGCCGTGTGATATTTAGCTAGCTACTGACTTTAGCCCACGGTCATATGACATGCTCGTGTCAAGGCCGTGTGATTTTTAAGTGAATATTGTTTTTCTTACACGGCCACAAGACACGCCCGTGTCTCCTAACCGTGTGGCACAATGCAGGCTTGGTTTAAGCCAATTTGCCATTTCTCATTGGGTCAAACTACAAGCAATGATATACAACATTCATACCAAAATTTCCAATCAATTCCATGTTTAAGAATGACCAAAACACATTAAAACTTAGCACATTACAAACATACACCAAAACCATACACAACTTATCATTTGTTAGCTAACTCTCATGGCAAATATATACATATAAAAACTTATAAACATAATCCTTCTAGCCTATACATGCCATACATTAAAATATATACACTTTCAAAAGTACCAAAATGAGATCGATAGTGTGGTGACTATCCTCGACTATCTCCGAGCCTTCAGTAGCTACGATATCTATAAAACAATGTAAATATACACAAAGTAAGCTTTCAAAAGCTTAGTAAGCTCGTACTCAAGTCATTCATAATATATGAAACATATTATAACATAATATGGTTAGCCCCAAATAAATATTTTCGCACACTGAGTGCCATCTCAAATAACTGAGACTAAGTCGGTATCGCACACTTAGTGCCTCAAATAGCCGAAGCTAATTTAAATCGCACACTTAGTGCCAAAACTTCTGATTCATCATCATATCATCCAATTTAATTATATACAAACCATGTATAATTAAGGCATCAAAGCTTACTTAACATCATATTTTAAGTACGAACTTACCTCGTACTCGAAGTTGTCGACTCAAACGTTTATTCTATAATCTTCGACTTCCCTTGATCTAAATCCGAACTCCTCTTTTCTTGATCTATAAGTATTCAAATTTAATCCTTTTATTTACCATATAACTCAATTCAATCCATAATCACACATTTAGGGAAATTTGCAAACTGGCCCTCATGTTTTCACATCTCGACACTTTAGTCCCTCTTTCACAAAATTGCAAAAATACACATAATTTGTTTGTACACAAGTTTACCCGAATTTTCATGGCTCTCATACAAGTCCACACATTTCATTTATTTCACATTTTAGTCCTTCAAAATAACATTTTCACAAATTAGCTCAATTTACTCTATTTAATCAAAATTCAAAGACAAAACTTACAAATCATTTATCAAGCCTTTATAATTTATCAAAAAACATCACAAAGCTCATGATATCAATAATGACATTTCATGAAATCTTCAACAAAAATAGAAATTTAGACATGGGCTTTGAAGAACACGAAGCAACGATCACAAAAATGTAGAAATGATCAAAAATGGACAAAAATCCATGCCTTAATCAAGGATCAAAGTGCCAGAACCTAGCTTGTTCTTTTTATCTCTTTTTCTTTTTTTATTTTTGGCAAGGATGTGCATGAATAAACAAATTTTCATGCATTTGTTTTATTTAATAACATATATTACCTAATTACCTAACCATCCTTTAAAAATTTATCTATTTACTATATTGCCAAACCATGTCTCCCACTATCATATAATGGTCTTATTGACATGCAAGGGCCTCAACTTTAACAAACCATAGCACTTAGGCACTTTAGCAACTAGTAAGAAACTTATACAACTTATGAGATTTGGTCTTTTTTGCAAATTGAGCATAGAAACATACAAATTAAATTACAGAAATCTAGCAGATATAAATTCACATATCACAGGCATAGAAATATAATATTAAAATATTTTTCAAACTTGAATTTGTGGTCCCAAAACCACTATTCCGACTAGGGTCAAAACCGGACTGTTACATGCACTATGGAGCTACTTGGGAGTAGTGATGGAGCAAGGTAAGGGCTACAGGGTTGTGCGGAAAAGGGTTGAATATTTCTTTCCTAGTAGTGTCTTAAGCCCAAAGGTAGCTCCTTTTTGGATCCTAAGCTCCTGTACTAAAAGTAAACTAAAAAAACTCAAAAAATTTTGTGTTTGGGTTAAAATACTAGAGGGCTACTTAGAAAAATATTTTTTGAAAGATTACATTAAATTAAAATCTCAGAAAAGACTAGAGGGATTACAGATGGTCCCGCATAAGTCCCAATCTCCTAGACTGAATTTTAATTAATGTAATGATCCTAAGAAAATTTTATCTAAGTCTAGCGTTTTATTCAAATGAGAAAAAGAAACTAAAAATATAAAATAACAATAGAGAAAGTGAAAAGAACTCTCTTCATTTTATTCAGGATCGTCATTAACCATGGTGGTGTCAAATGGCCATTTTTCATACCAACCATAACCATCTAATAAGTAATCATATTCTTTTCCATCAAATTTGTCCAACATCTTATTAGGGAAAGAAAAACCAGAATGATCTTTCCTGGTAGCCTTGTTTAACATCCTATAATTCCTAAAAATCCTCCAACTCATTACTCGAATATATGAAATAATTCATCCAGTACTATTCTAGTGCCTTTCCAAAATCACAAGTGCCTTTTCTTTTTGATCTTTGGTGAACTTAACTAAAATAATGACAAAGAAAGTCGAAGACAGACCCATATAGTCATATTTCAAATGAGGAGACAAAATATTCAGTTCCAATTCAACTGGCTCTTTAATCAATGACTTTGGTTGCGTATACTACTGAAATGATAGATTTAATAATTCGAGTGGAACTTCTTGAGTGAATTCCTTTGAATTAGCTTCTAACCAAGCCAAACATTCCTTGTCTTCATCATCACTTGGTGAATCCTCCAGTAGAATATTTTCTAACGGATCGTCTAAAGAATTAAGCTTTAATTCTGTAGAAGCCAACGATTCCATATTGGAAATAGCAGAGCAGTCTTCAACTATATTTAGGGATTTAGCAGTATCGAAGTCATTAAAAGTAACCTCGTCATTAAAAATTTCTTTCAATTAAGTATTCACTAACAGTAACCTCGTCATCAAAAATTTCTTTCAATTAAGTATCCTATTGCTACTTTTGCAATCGTTGAGGATATAGCAGTTGTGGAATCGTAGCTTTAGCCGAACAACTCTCCTGTGGAAATTTTTCTACATCTAACAAGGGTGTTAGTTAATTAGAACTAACTGGTTTAGAGTTTACCTCATCAAGTATCACCGAATTTGACTTCTACGATACAGGAGTTTCTGTAACACCCCTTACCCGTGCTTGACGCTGAGACAGGATACAAGGAATTACAGGACTTAAACATACACATACATGTAAAACTGGGCCATAAAATTTCAACCAATTCAAAAACATTCAAACACATGCATATCGTCCTTTATACAGGCCTAAGAGGCCCAAAACACACATCGGGGGTGGTTCGCAACTAAACCAAGAACTTCTAAAAATTTTACAACACTTAGAGAAATTTTCCATGTTTAGAGAGTCACACGCTCGTGTGGATTAGCCTATGTGGCTTGGGACATGCCTGTGTCCTCAGCCCGTGTAACTCTCTGTTTATGACGTTAGCAACGAAATGGGGTCACACGGCCAAGTCACACGCTCGTGTGCTAAGGCCGTGTTCCCCACATGGCCGTGTCTCTGCCCGTGTGGCCAACACTTAGACTACTTTCCAAGCCTTGGTCAACCATAATCCCTCACACATTTATACAACATCAAGGATATATAACATGACATCCATTTAACGATTAAACATCCTCAATTAAGTCACAAACATAGCATTTGCATGTCATCATACTTGTGTTTCTCATACTCATTTTATACTAAGTTAAACATACCAATTCGCACTCATTTGGCCTTGCCTATTATGATATCACTTATACTTTTATACCATGGTTACCATTCTACCAAAAGAGTTCAACTTAATCATCAAACATTCATATTCAAGGCTAGCTCATAACTTTATGAAATACCAATATATTTCACATGTGTAGAATAACATGCTTGTCTAAGACATTGCACACCATATCATACATTCATCGATACCAAGCCATCACAACATGCATATCATCAAGACATTAGATCAGTCATGCAAAATCAATTAGGTTTACAACCCAATGATCAAATATAAACCATATCTACTGGCTCTATACAAATGAATCATTATAAACCAACTAGATTGGCCAAATCATGAAACACATATCATAAAGTACTAAGTCTCTCTACATTCCGCTCACTTCAAAACACTTAAGGTTTATTAATACCCCAACTTGATAATTTGATAGTGTGATGCTGCCTCTAACAATCTCCAACCCCGAGCTAACCTGACAACACTAAAGAAATGGAAAGGAAGGGGAAAGCTTTATAGCTTAGTAAGTCCGTACGAAAATAATAATAAGCAATTTATTAATGCACTTTTTCCAAATTCTTACAACATATTCTCATGGTAACACAATCGAAGTTGCACATAATTCCACTATTTGCTCATATTCTAGTTAAGTTGTCTACTCGAGTCATAGTTACTAAATTATTAATATATTGAGATACAGAAATTAAAATTAAGATCCGCTAATTTTCTCTGAAACTAGACTCACATATCTTCCTACCATAAAATTTTTAGAATTTTTGGTCTCTTTAAAGTCTCCCCTATTTTGCTGTTTGACAGTTCCGACCCCTCTTCACTAAAAATTAATTATCTCCTCACACGGGATTTGGATGATGTTCTTATTTGTTTATTTTGAAAATAGACTTATTAATGATTTTAAAAATATAAATTATAACCCATAATTATTCTTGTACTATTTTTAGTTATTTTCAAAAGTTAAAATAGGGGAGCTCGAAATCACTCTGACCCTGTCTCACAAAAATTCAAATATCTCATAATATAGAATTCTTTTACTTACACCATTTCCTATATGGAAACTAGACTCAATAATATTTAATTTAATATCTTATTAAGTCTCTAATTCTATTTCCAAAATTTTTGGTTGATTTTCAAAGTCAAACTACTGCTGTTGTCCAAAACTGTTTTAGTGCAATAGGATGATAACTATCATAAGTTTATTTTTAACTAATAATGAACTCACCATTTCATGGATTCCATGTTCAATTACACATTGTAAGTTAGCATGATATTGCAACAAAATTCATAATCATAATTCATACATCTTAGCTCACTAAGGTCTCGACATTTTATAGTCTCAATATCCATAAGCTTAGTGTTCATACCTGTACCCTTTCAACACTTTTCACATATTACTCCACTTCTTAACCATAATCTTGAATGGCCTGTTGAACCACCCAGAATACTGAGGGACGTTCGAAATCATCATACACCAAATAAAGTACCAAAGTCATGTCCTAAACATGGTCTTACATGGATCCACATGTCGACGCCGTATCCCAGATACGGTCTTATATGAAGTCTCATATCGATGTCGATGCCATGTCTCAGACATGGTCTTACATTGGCACACATATCAATGCTGATGTCATGTCCCAGCCATGGTCTTACACTGGCACACATACCAACGCCGATGCCATGTCTCAGACATGGTCTTACACTGACACACATATCAACGCCGATGCCATGTCCCAAACATGGTTTCTTCATGTTGAGCTTGGAAGCTTGGAAAACCCTAGCCATGGTTTCTTCATGCAATATTCAGCCAAGGAAGAAGATGGACAAGAAATTTTGGCTTTTATTTTGTTTTTAATTCATTTTAATTACTAGATTACCAAAATTCCCCTAACTTAAAAAAAATTCTATTTCACCCATTTCATGTCCATTTTTGTCCAAAAAATTATCCAATGGTCTAATTACCATTTAAGGACCTTGAATTTAAAATTTCATAACAATTGGACACCTCTAACATGTAGAACTCAACTTTTGCACTTTTTACGATTTAGTTCTTTTGACTAAATTGAGTGCCCAACTCAAAATTTTCGAACAAAATTTTCACAAAATCATCTCGTGAATTTGTAGACCATAAAAATATAATAAAAATAAATTTTTTTACGTTAAATTTGTGGTCCCGAAACCACTATTCCTACTAGGCCCAAAATCGGGTTGTTACAGTTTCAACACTTAATTAAACTTCCTCTTTTTCTTGAGCTACAACAGGCTCATTTTGAACTTCATCCACTTTGGGCTCTAATGCCTTTCCACTTGGAAAAGTGACTGCTTTGCAATGTTCTTTGCCTGAAATTCTTGGATTTTTAAAATCGTGGGGCAAAGCTCCTTGAGGATTATTTTGAAGTTCATTGGTTAGCTGACCCATTTGAGTCTCTAGATTTCTTAAAGTGGCATCATTCTTCGCTATGTATGCCTTCAACAGATTCTCAAGATCACTTGAAGATTCAGTTGGTAGGGGTTGTTGCACAATATGGTCCGCCCATTGATTACTCCATGGAGAAATTGGATGGTTTTGCCATGAAGAGTTGTAAGAATTTGATTGCAGACTATTCCAATTTTGATTTCCCATGTAATATTTTGACTATTGATTTGATGGGTAATTTAAAAAGAAATGGCCATCTCCATAGAATTCACAAGAAATATTCTTGAACTGGTTCGGCTGCTGACCTATCAGATTACCATTGAAACCATCAATAGTTATGTTCTTAAGCATAGAAGACATAGAAGGTATCTGGGCTGCCAAAGAAGCAAGTGTGTTCGCTTCATGTACTCCTACTACTTGTCTTTCTAAGGCTGCTCGGTTGGTTGGTCACTGATAGTTATTGCTGGCAATTCCTTCAATAAACTTATAAGCATCGTGATAAGACTTAGAAAAAAGGGCTCCATTTTTCGAAGCATCCATCATCATTTCATTATGAATATTGAGACTAATATAGAAAGTCTCCATTTGAACGTAGTAAGGAATGCCATGATGAGGGCACTTTCGTAATAACTTATTGAACTGCTCCTATGCCTCATATAAAGATTCTTTATCAAGTTGTTGAAATGAAGTGATTTCATTTTGGATCTTGGCGGTCAAAGATGGAGGAAAATAGTTCATTAAGAAATGTTCAACCAACTCTTGCCATGTAGTCATGGAACTAGACGGTAGGGAGTTCAACCACGCTTATGCTCTATCTCTTAAGGAGTGTGGAAATAATCATAGTCTCAAGAAATCCTCGGTCACCCTGACTAGTTTAAATAAGTCTCTCACTTCCATAAATAGCCGAAGATGAAGATGTGGATCTTCAGTAGGAACCCCATTAAATTGAACCATATTTTGCAACATTTGGAACATTACCAGCTTTAGCTCGAATTGTTGTGCCTCGATTTCGGGTCTCCTAATACTTGAATTGAGCTCATTGAATAAAGGAATGACATATTGTCAAATGATAGTTTCTTTCATCGGCAACAATGATCAAATTTTGAGTATTGTAAGTGAATGTTCCTCTTGGATTTTGGTTTTGATTTTTAAAATTCATCACTTCGGTCCTTCTTTGGTTCACTTGTCTTTTCCTTTGTTTGAAATTCCTTTCAATTTCAGGGTCTACGGGGAGTAAGTCAATGATTTGATCAATACTCATAAACACCTGACACAAACACAAAAAAAAAATGGAATTAAAATTTAACAAAAAAATAGACCAAAAATGCAAAATTAACAATTTCACAAATAATGTCTTTTAAAACAGTCCCCGGTAACGGCACCAAAAACTTGGAACGATAGAAATGTGCAAGTGTACACAATCGCAACAAGTAATAAAATGACAAGTAAATGTCGAGTTATCGTTCCCACAGGGACTGTGAAAGAAAAATATTTATGAAATGTAAATCAAACACTTTGGTGATGGGAAAAATATTTTGTTTTGAAGAAGTGATGTAAAAACTAAAAATTAACTAACTAATAATAAAAAATAAAAATTCCAATGCACAATTTCAAAAAGATGAGCTTTAATCAATATGACATAATTGTGCTAGATTGATTACATTTCTTAACTTAGAATTACTAAACCCAAGTTCATGTTGTTACGAATATTTTCTCGGCAACTTGGTAATTTGTTAACTATTGCAAATACATACTTACTAAATTAAACAATCTCTTGAACATTTTTTCAATGTAAATTCAAACAATTAATCAATCTTCACAAGCGCATATAAGATTAAGTGAGGTAACGATATATTTTTATATTGAAACAATTTAACCACAATAATCTTGCAAGTTATGCAAGGCTAATGTACCATTTAATACCGTCGCTAATTTAACCTTTAGCTATCTTAGAAGATTAAATATGCAACAATTAAAAACTGTGTCAATTAATTATAATTTCAATATGTTTAATAATTAATACATTTGTTACCTTGCATTTTATAATGCAAGTATAACAGAAGCATGGTTATGTTGTTTAATTAAACAACTTACCAAGACCAATAACAACACAAACATGATTTTAAATATTCAAGTGGACAAAATGCAATCAATCTAACATGAATTAATTTAAGCAATTTTAATTAGAACAAAAACAACAATAAAACAATTATTCATATTCATGATCACAACATAAATAAGAAAATTAAAGAGAAGGGAACTAGGAAGCAAATCCAGTATTTCTCTAACGCAAGACTAGTGTGCTCCTCTTCTTCTCTGTTCATTCTATTGAACCGAGGCCTGCATGAACAATTGAGTGATGCTATTCCAAGGTGGATGATGACTTTTTTTCAAGAGGGAAATCGACAAGGGAAATGGACAAGTAAAAAAGAAAAACAAAAGAGAGAAAGTGTGTGAAAGAGAGAGAGATTTGTGTGGGAATGAAGGTGTGTTGAGTTAATAGGTGAAGAAGGCTATTTATAGATGGGAGTGGCTGCTAAAAATAGCAAATAATTAGCAGGCACACACTGCCCTTGGCTTGCTAAATTTAGCTTGGGGCAAATCTTCAAAGGCACAAAAAGTGGAAGGGTTTGAATAGGATTTTAAGGAAACTTGAGGGATATTTTGAAATTAATTTAATCAGCTAAATAAGCTGATTGGGTAAGCTTATTGGGTTAGTTTTGGGCTGCAAATTTTCTTATTGGATTAGTTTCAATGCTTAGCACACTGGGCCACTTTCTTCTTCAGGCTTTATATTAATTTTTAACCCAATTTAACTTGGATAAAAACTAAATATAAAGTATATAAAATTATCATCATTTGGATCGACCTTGGCTAGAAATATATTTAATCTTGCCCTTGGTTCACTTGATGCAAAAATTCCCCAACAGTTTAAGCCTTTCAAGGTGTCTGTTGAGTCAATTTTTACCTTTTATGCAAAAGTGTCGAAAATAAACCATATTTGTGAAAATTTATTATAAAAATAATTAAAATTCAATATGTTAATAATTTAAGTGAAAATTGATTATTTTATAATTAAAGTGTGAATTTTTGACAAAATTTACTACGAAACTGCATGAATTAGAGCTCAAAATGTACTGAAAAAGTCTATATATTTTTGTGTTTCCAATAGCCCATAAAAAGATAAGGCAAGAAGTTACCCGATTGATTGTGTTCATTCTAACAACTAATGGGGGGTGCTTCCTCCTTTGATCGTGTAACGCTTGAATTGTTTGTGTCTCCTTCATGTTAGGTTCCTACATAGAAATCATAAACAAAATACAAAACTAATTGTCCGTTATTACTACTAATCCTAACTACTCGAAAAAAATTAAAATAATCCAATTAATACATTCCTTTCCAAATTAGCGACAATTAAAATTTAATCCTCCTCCGAACCTTCGAGAGGAGAAGTACGCCTTTGCTCCATTGGTGCCTTGCCCTTGCCCGAGCCATATTGTTGGTGAAAGCTCCCACCTCTCGAATGCATTTGTCTTCCCAAGCTTCAAATAACTGGCCATTTTGGCGTGGATTATTGCGGTTGGAATGTTACCTCATACTCGTCCTCCATCCCGGGGTATTCTTGGGCAACACCTTCCTCCTCAGTATTAGCCCCCTCATCATCTCTCTCATGAATCGGTGCCGAGCTGAACATATCCAAAGGGTAATTCAGAGCTCATAACCCATTCATTCTTGTGAATTCTTGGACCACTAGTCATGTATCTTGCATCCATCTAATCATTCCATCGAGCTTTGCTTCTGTGCTTCCACCGACTCTTCTTCTAGCCTTTGACTATTTTTTCGTTTTAAAGATGTAAGAATGTCCATCTCCTCCTTCCTCGTTTGGTTCCATTTAGTAATTTTCTTTTGTTTAAGCTCAATGTATTGTGTATATAATGAGTATCCAATTATGCTTCTCGTTGGCTTCATGAACTACTCATTTTCGCACATTGGCACTTTTGCCTTTCGGCATAATGCCGTCACAAGATGGGGAAAGAAAGTTCAGCTTTCTGGCTCTGTATACATTGTTTCATTTCTCAGAAGATCCAACACCTTGCACAGATATGTTTACATGGAAAAATACCATATAATAAAATAGCTCAAAAGAAATTAACGTTAGAAACATTTAATACAAGTGCAATTCTGGTGCTGATGAATTGTATCCACATTTTGGTCATAGGAAACATAATCTCCTGATTGAAATTTGTTGGCAACCTAGTATCTGGCCTATAGTTCCAACTACCCCAATCCTGAGTCAAATATTTTATGACACTATCCATATCTATGTTTTCAAATTTATCCAAACCAGTACTAGTGAGAAAATTGCTTTCATAATATAGAGTGTCAAAAAATTCACATATTATGCTAGGAGTTAGGGGGACTTCCACCCATTGAACCAAAACATTAGTTACATAAAATCTCGATTCCATATCTAATTATCTGATGTTTAAGCGAAGCATAAAATTCATTGACTATGGGGACTACCACATTTTCTTTAAGAGTAATACAAAATCGCTCCCAACGATGGTACCGAACTAAAGTCCAAATTTCTTTGCAATGGACCATGGAGGGTTCGAACCTCTCTCCTATATAAGAGGTCTCCCCTATAATACGAGAAAATGTTTCTCCACATTTAAATGATGAAACCTCACAGGGTCCAAAACATCTAGAGTTTCTAGGACCGTAGCCTTCTTGTTTCTTCTGAGAGGCATTCGTAATCAAAGTTTCTAACAAAAATGTAGATGAATAGTGATAAATAGAATAAAGAAACCTTAACCTCAACCTCCTTGAACCCGTATGTGATTTCTCCTCAGTCTATTGATGACATTTTCCTCCAATGTTGTCTTTAGAATTGGGAATGAAGGAATTGAAACCTAGGCTTTTGGTAAAAAGGGGGTTTTGAAATTAGAGGCTTTAGAGAGGTTTTAAAAGAGTTTGGATGTTAGAATTAGGTTAGACTATATTAATATGGTCTTTTTATACTTAAAACTAGTGTTTTTTAGGTTAAAATTTGGGTATTTTAAAGGTAAAAACGTTGGTTGTGCAATTGGACTCGGTTGACCCTACAACAAATTGCAGTGATGTCGCGACACACCCTTTAGTTTTGAAATTCTTGAACTTTCGGGGATACTAATCTCTATGTCACAAAATAGACTATTGTTGCAACATTGAGGTGATTTATGTTATTTGAGGTAACTGGACGCGATGTTGCAACACAAAATGACCATGTTGTGACGTTGGCTCTACTTTTCCCGATATCCCCACTCTCAGTTTTTCAAACGCATGTTAGTTCTATCTTTGATTTTTCTGCAAAATTTCAATTAATTATTTAGAGAAATATGATTTTTTACAGTTTAATTAAGTCATAAAAATTGTCAGATTTCACTGCTGGTTTTATTCGACAGCTCAGTTAGTGTACACTTGGGCATGGCTTGTAAATTGTTTCTATCTGCATTGGTCCAACACCCATCATGCCATTCTATATGTCTGTGATTTCTCTCTGTCTAAATTTACCCTTTCATATGAAATTAATCACTAAAAATTCTTTCCACAAATCATAACTACTAAATATCCTTAAGATCACATATTGGCACCACCACCATAATTTCTATTTGATATCATTGTCTCGCGAGCAATGTGGGAGTTGTGATTCATCCCTATTGTTCAGCACATGTTCAATCACCTCATCTAGCAAGAAAGATCGTGCAAAAATGTTTTTGAGAACCCTAATCGATGTGGAATCAGGTATTACACCACTCAAGGTCTAATTCTAAGAGCATCCAAATTTTCCTATTCGTCTTACCATAATTTTATGAAATGATTCCGATCACAACTAAACATGTTGTGGCTCTCACAACTCTGCTTCAATGTTTTGTAATGGTACGGTTTGACTAATACCTAGCATATGCTCATGGGTTCTAGCGACATGCATTTTCTGATTTCTGTCAGTAATTAGAGGATTCCTAGATCATTGAATTTCTAAGGTGATTGTTTTAAGTATAGTGACTTACAGAAGATGGTTAAGTTAAGTTTATTTTCTGAAATTACGGGTTTATCCTTACTATCCCTTATGAATTTTCAAGATGTTAGGACTTCTTCCATTAAATTAACTACAACTATCATCGTCCCTATTCGAGTGTTCTTATCACCCACCTCTTAAATTTTATCCTTGTTAGTGGAACTTGAAGTTGTCGAGAGAATGAGTTCAAGACCAAGATGATTCTTCTGTTCACTTCCTATTTCTCTAGATGGTTCTATAGCTTTTTCCAATTATATTCTATTCAATTCATGCCAAGATATTAGGTTGTTAGAGAATTCCTCCTCATCACAAGCGTTTGGGGTTAAATCCTTTTCCTTTTGCAATCCTTCGTTTGGCTCATCTTGTCAACTTTCTGAATACGCATGTTGTCGTCAATGTCTTAAGAAGGGATTAGAGTTTCTCCTCAAAGTTGAATTAATTCAATCGTCAATAACCGTTGGTTTTCCTTATCTCCCAGTCCTCATAAACTCCTTCCTCGTAAATATCATCAGCATAATCGAGATCTTCCTGGACCCACATATTATCGAAGTTGTCCATAACTTTTACTGACTAGTCTCTGTAGTTATTTTGCTGGCGGTTCTTATAGAAAGATATGCACTAAAGTTCCTAAGATAAAAAATGAACAAATGTTAGAGATGTTAGAATAAAATAAAAATTGTATCTACAACCTAAAGATTTCCTAATTATTCTTTAATTAAATGTGAAAATTAAAATCTACTAGTAACACTGCCTCCCCGGTAACGACTGCAACAACTTGACTGCCTCTAGACGTACTAATGTCTAGAATGTGAATACTATTTACAGGATATAAGGAATTGAGGCGGTGTTCACAAGTATATAGGTATGGATGTAATATAGTTTTGTTATAACAAAACACTTTGGCAAGTATTCTGAGGATCGTACCCAAGGGAGGCTTACCACTAGGCCAATTTTAACCTAAGCATGACAAGATCTAATTAGTAGTCTCTTTAGATTATATTATGAAACATAAGTAAAAAGGGTTTTTGAGGTTTTTGTACTAAATAAAATAATAAGAAAGACAAATAATATCAAGGATTTGGAAAAGTAGAATTGATCAGATCGTGTTATGGTGGATTAACTCGCTTCGGTAATCTTCATTAACTATTGCTTTAGGTTCATCATCAATCAACTAGTCGCTATCACAGCAGGATCTTACGATCTTCTACTAAAATAATAAGTCAGCAAGGACTACTTATCTTTCGACCTCACAGTCCAAACTGGATCAGGGTTAAGGCGTTCATAGATGGGTCATGCCAATTTTGAATTAATTCCCACCTTGATAACTTCCTAAGGTCATCAACCCTAGGGTTTGTTTCACATTCTCCCTTTCCTGAACAATTGATCCATTCAGTAACCCTACAAAATAGTGAATTCATCATACCTCCACTCGCTAATCCCCAATAAAGGGATTAGTTCGTCATAGTTTTCGTAAATAATATAAAATCGATATAAAAGATAAACATAATGAGCAAATCAAAATATAAGATTTAGGAAAAATCCTGATTTGTATTAATAGAAAGAATAAATCTACAACGTCTGATCACTTTCACAAATCGAATCTCCTGAAATATAAAACAAAACAGAAGTAAACTAAACCCTAAGAAAAAAAGAAAAACTAAACTAAATTTAAGAGAGAAATTCTAAGCTAAGGAATTAGTGTCTAAAATAGGTGCCAAATGAGCCTATTTATAGATTTTAGGTGGTCATTGTCCTTAACCCTAGGTCGACTAGCATTCCCGAGCTTTAAATTGGATTGTGCTAACCAAAATGACCCTGTCTTGTAAATAATTCCTCTCTACAGTCGATGTCATGACACACCAAGACCTGTCTTTAGGGGAATGTCACGACATCCTTAGTCTGTGTTACGATATCGAAGGCAATCTCAGGATTTATCCATTTTGCTCCATATATTGCGCAATCAGATACTTTGTGTTGTGACATAGTGATTAGTATAAATGTGGCACGTGTAACACCCCTTACCCGTATCCAAAGTTGAGACAGGGTTCGAGGCATTACTGGACTTAAACATAAATAAACATACAAAATCGAGCAACAAAGTTTCATCCACATTTAAAAATTTTCAATTACATGCAAATTGTCCCTTATAAGGGTCTACAAAACCAGAAACATACATCAGAAGTGATTCGGGACTAAACTGAGAACTTTCGGAACCTTTTTAACACTTAGAAATTTTTCTTGTTTTGGAGAGTCACACGCTCGTGTGGGTAGGCCGTGTGGTCACACACACCTGTGTGACATGGGACACGTCCGTGTCCTCAGCCTGTGTAACTCTCTGACTATGACGTCATCAAGCAAATAAGGTTACACGACCAAGTCACACACCTATGTGCTGAGGCCGTGTGGCTAATTAAATTTCAAAAACTTAAGTGCAGACTTTAGACGACCATGGCACACACCCATGCCCTATGGCCATGTCCTTTACACGGCTGAGACACACGGCTGTGTCTCTGCCCATGAGTTTACTACTGGGCATTCTGTTTTGCATAATTAGGGTGCAGGGGACATACAGCCAGATCACACTCCCATAGGACAGACCGTGTGTCACACATAGCCTAAATACATTCCATGTGTTTAACCGTGTGGACAATTTCTAGACTATTTTCCAATCTATTTGCCACCCTTAAGCACTCACAAACTTAGATCCACTTCATGACATGCAATATGAGACCTTTAATCACTTAAGCAAGCACATTCATGGTTAAATTATGAATTGACAATGTCAACATATCACTTATCCAAATTATTATACTTTCATATGGCATCCCACACCAATTTCATATTTGACTATTATCATTACTAACTTATTTTCAAGTTATACTTTTGCACCAAATTTATCGTCAAACACATTAATCATATTTCATACACCCAACATACATGCCATCCATCACACTAATTAACCATAAACAACTATAACCAGGTTAAAGCATAAGCACATTTGCATGCATGCATCAATAATTAGGGTCTGGCATTTCCCATACCGAGTTGTAAAGTGTAGGTATGGTATTTCCATGAGGAAAACCATACTGAGCTATGAATCGTGGCACTGAACAACGACGTACTCAATTTCATAAGCTGTTTCCTAATTTGATAATAAGAAATACAAGAGAAGTGAACCAAATGAAAGAGATTGAATAGTTGTTAATATTGAGCTCAACTACGTGAAGTATTATAACAGTGGTTGTGAATGTTTTGGTATTGTTTGGAAATATTATGTTTGGTAAACATTACTTTTATATATATAAATACATGTTCTTACCACGAGCTCATCATATTTCATGTCATTCACATGAATTCGATGTACATACCTATGCCCACTTGCACATTATAACTTACTTTCGTGTCTTGATGCAATCGTTACGGTTACTCATAGAACTTCTTTGATCTACCTGTTGAACACTCGGAATACTATCAGATACATCGGAAGTTTGCACCTAAGTGCCTTATTGTAGCCAATGCTACTTCATATCTCAGATCACATGTTGCTCGTTTACTGGCTACTCACGGGTCTGCTCATGCAGGCTGTCAAGTATCCGCAAGACATGTAAGACTACCTTGGCATCAATAAAATATACGAGACCAGTACCCGGATGCCAACACATGTGTCACATATATCACGAACTCAGACCATAACTCACTGAGTTCGAATGTGACATATATCATGAACCCAGACTACAATTCAATGAGTTCAGATTACATAATTCTTAATGACATGTCACTTGTATCCTAACTACTACTAAGGTTCAAATGGGATCCTTCAATACCATATGAGCTTGCTCGTAATGTCGATTCCAATATTCATGGCACTAATCACATACTCATGAAATAATCAAAGTATATTTCATGATAAAATTTAGGCAATAAACACATAATACAACATATCAATTATGTAAGTATTTATCATACATGCAATATTAAAGCATTCAAATTATGGTACATGTTGCATTATTTGCAAATGAACTTACCTCGGTACAAAAATGATAGAAATGAGCTTAACCCTCGTAAACCTTATTTTTCCCTCGATCAAGACCCAAATCACGTTTGTCTTGATCTATAATACCAAATTCAACTTGTTCAATACATACATTTCTCCTATCGACCCATAATACATACTTTGGTAAAATTACCTTTTTACCCTTAACGTTTTGCTTATTTACACTTTAGTCCCTAGGCCCGTAAAATGAAATGCATTCAATTTCTTGGTTACCCAAGCCTATCCGAATCATATTCCATCTCATATCAGGCCATATTTTCCTTTATTTCACATTTCTACTACTCATTTTTACACCTTTTACAAATAAGCCCTTTTTAGGTGTTTTCACTAAAAATCACTTAGTAAAAGATGTTTATCACACATCAAACATTCATATTCCTCCATTAAACATCAAAATACAACCATGTTACACATGGGTCAAATTTTATACATGAACCCTAGCTCAAAATAATGGTAGAAATAGCTAGATCGTTGATGACAACTTCAAAAATGTAAAGAACATTAAAAACGGGGCTAGGGAACACTTACAATCATGCTTGAAAAGATGAATAAACCCTAGCTATGGTGACCCTTGGAATTTCGAAACAAGTAAGAAGAAGATGGACAAATTGTAACAATCTGGTTTTGACCATAGTCGGAATAGTGGTTTCGGGATCACAAGTTCGAGTCAGAGAAATTTTTAAATATTATTTTTCGTGATTATGATATGTGAATTAGCATGTGTGAAAGTTTCGTCTAAAAATTTAATTGTTTGTATGCTTAATTTGATAAAAGGACCTAATCACGTAAAATGTAAAAGATGCATGTTGTTTGTTAAAGTGTTTATTTGAGGTGTCTCATTAAATTTGAGGTCCTTATGTTGTAAATAGACCATTGAATTAATGTATGGACATATTTGGACATTAGATAGTGGAATTTTAGTGAAAATAACAAGGCTAAAATGGTAAAATGAATATAAATGTTATAATAATAAAACAAAAACATAAATTTGGTGTTATATTCACCACCATTACCGAAAATCAAAGGAAAAATAAAGGGTAAAAGCTTGCTAGGGTTCGGCTATGGTTTGACTTGATTAAGGTCTATTTTTGTTTCAGTTTTTGATAATTTTTACGTTTTTGTAATCGTTGCTTCATCTACTATCAAGCTCATGCCTCAATTTCTGATTTTGATGATTAATTTGAAATATGCCATAGATGAATTCATGAGTTTTGTGTTGTTAAATGGTGAAATATGAAACCTTGATATTGGGTTTACATGTTTTGTCTTTGAATTTTTGATGAATTTGAGCAATTTGGGCTAAATTGTAAAAATGTTATTTTGAGGGACTAAAATGTAAAATAAATGAAATGTGTGGACTAGTATGAGTATTAGTATAATTTGGCTAAGCTTGTGTATATGTAAATTATGTGTATTTTTTTATTTTATGAAATAGGGACTAAAGTGTCAAATGTGAAAATGTGAGGGCTAGTTTGCAAAATTCCCTAAATATGTGTTTATGGATTGAATTGAATTATTGGGTGAATAAAAGGGTTAATTTTGAATACATATAGATCAAGAAAGGAGGAATTCAGATTTAGATCGAGGGAAGTCAAAAGTTATCGAGTAGACAATTCAAATCAACAATTCCGAATACGAGGTAAGTTCGTACGTTATAAATGATGTTAAAGTTATGTTTTAATGCGATGGTAATGCATAAATTTTATAGATTTGATTACAATTTGAGTATGATGGTATTTGACTATGCTTGGCACTAAGTGTGCGGTTTAATATAGCTTCGGCTACAAATGGCACTAAGTGTGCGAGTTGGAATAACTTCAGCTTTATAAGGCACTAAGTGTGTGATACCGACTTAGCTTCGATTAATTGAAATGGCACTAAGTGTGCGACATCATTTTAGCTTCAGCTAACCTTTACAGAATTGAGTGTGTGGATGTTAAAGTAAGAATAATATACGGAAAGTCTTGAAATACTCAAACAAGAGGTGAGAATGAAAGTGAATAAGTATGGGAAAATCCAGGGATGTACGATACCTTTGCGGTAGATGATATTATCTAGGTGAAGTTCATTGAATTGTTATGAACATATGGATTGGGTTGATATAGATTTGATAGATGATTTGAGAATTCGTAAATACCTATGTGTTGATGTTTTATGTTTTATATACTGTTGATGACTATAGTACGAGCTTACTAAGCTTTTGAAAGCTTACTTTGTGTGTGTTTGCATTATTTTATAGATATCGAAACTACTGCAAGCTCGGGGACCGTCAAGAATCGTCACCACACTATTGAACCTTAATTTGGTACTTTTGAATGTGTAAAAATTTTCAGTATGGCATGTATAGGCTAGAATGTATATGTATTTAAGCTTTGTTATGTATATATGTTATGCCATGTGAGTTGGCTAGCAAATGGTATATTTGTGCTTAGTTTTGGTAAATGGTTTGTGATGCCAAATTGTGTATGCTTGTAATGGTTATATGGCCTTGTATGTGATGGTTATTTTGAAATATGCCAAGTTGAATAAATGGTAAGTTTATGCATGAGTTAGAAGGTGCCATAAGTGAGCTATGAAATGAGCATTTTGGCATTTTGTTGTACTAAGATTTTTAATATGTTTGGTACGTATTTGAATAGGTCATTGAATAATGATGATTTAGTTATAATGAAGCATGTTTTGAGCATGGAATTGGCTGAAAATTTTGGTATAAATGTTGTTTAATATTGCTTGTAGGAATGACCCAAAAAGGGGTGGCAAGTTGGCTTAAACCAAGCCTGCATTGTGCCACACGGTCAAGGACCACGGGCGTGCCTTGTGGCTGTGTATGCAAAGCAGTAACCTCTTAAGATCACATGTTTAAGACACATGGGCGTGTGGTATGGCCATGGGCTCAAGTGAGTAGCTAGATAAGTATCACACGACCATAGCATACGGGCGTGTCTGTTAGCCGTGGGTGAAAGTCAGTATATATACTCTGTTTTGGCAAGGTTGGATCACATGGGCGTGTCTGGTGCCCATGTGAGGCACACGGCCTGGTCACATGGGTGTGTGACCTCAACAGAATTGAAAAAATTTTCTAAGTTCTGAAACTTTTGTATGTTATCAATTTGGTCTTGAATGCATGTTTAAGCATTGTATACTCAGTTATATGTGAATATTGAATGTGAATGAATGACTTCTTTTAGTAATGAGATAATTTTTGATGTGTGGTGGTTCTGATTTGAGTTGTGAGTTTGGTAATGTCTCTTAACCTATTCCTACAACGGTTTCGGGTTAGGGGTGTTACACAAATTTTACTTTCTTTTTGCCTTTTTATTCTTTTATTTACCAAAAGACAAAAATGCCCTTAAGGCCGTTCTTTCAAAATTTTCCTATTCATGCCTATTTTTGTCCAAAATTTTAGAACTTGGACAAATTTCCATTTAAGGACCTCTAATTAATAATCCAATGCAATTTCATGCTTAAATCTTCTAGAACACAAGTTTTACAACTTATTCAATTTAGTCCCTAAAGTCAAATTGGACATCTTAGGCATAGAATTTATTCATGAAAATTTCACACAAACATGCAATCATGTCATGGACCATCAAATAATCATAAAATAATTATTTCTATTTCAGATTTGTGGTCTCAAAACCACTATTCTGACTAGACCCTAATTCAGGATGTTACAACTCTCCCCCCTTTAAGGATTTTCACCCCCGAAAATCTTACCAATGAAAAGGTTTGGGTATTATTTCCTCATGGCCTCCTCGGGCTCCCAAGCAGCCTCTTCAACCCTATGTCTTTGCCATAACACTTTCACCATGGCAATGCTTTTATTTCTCAACTATTTGACCTCTCGAGCCAAAATCTTAACCCATTCTTCACCGTAAGATATATCCGGTCGAATCTCAACCTCTGTCGGTGAAATTACATGTTAAGGATCTGATCTATAGTGGTGTAACATAGACACATGAAATATATCATGAATCTTTTCCAACCCTGATGGCAAAGCCAACCGATAAGCAACCGGCCCTATTCTCTCGATGATCTCATACAGTCCTATAAAACGATGACTCAACTTGCCTTTCTTGCCAAATCTCAAAACCTTTTTCACTTTCAAAAATACTTTATCACTGACTTGATACTCAATTTCCTTCCGTTTCAAATCCGCATAAGATTTTTGTCTTTCAGAAGCAGCTTTCAAACAATCACAAATCACCTTCACTTTCTCTTCGGTTTCCTTGACTAGGTCAACTCCGTGAATCTGATTTTCTCTCAGCTCGATCCAATAAAAAGGTGTTTGGCACTTACATCAGTACAGTGCCTCATAAGGTGCCATTTTCAAACTCGACTGATAACTATTGTTATAGGCAAGCTCCACTAGCGGTAGGTACTTTTTCCAACTGCCTTGGAATTCCAATACACAACATCGGAGCATGTCTTCCAAGATCTGAATTACTCGCTCAGACTGACCGTCAGTCTGCGGATGAAAAGCAGTGCTAAAATTTAGCTTTGTACCCAAAGCTTCTTGTAACTTTTTCCAAAACCATGATGTGAACCTCAGATCTCTATCTGATACATTCGATATAGGTACTCCTTGAAGTCTCAAAATTTCACCAATGTACAATTCAGCTAACTTATCAAGTGAGAAACCGGTACGTACTAGGATAAAGTGAGTCGATTTAGTCAGTCTATCGACAATAACCCATATGACATCTTTCTTTTTTGGAGTTAAAGGCAACCTTGACACAAAATCCATAGTAATCCGATCCCATTTCCCTTCGGGGATCATGATGGGCTAAAGTAAACCTGAAGGTACTTGGTGTTCAGCCTTTACTTGCTGACAAACTAAGTATTTCGATACAAACTCTGAGATATCTCTTTTCATACCATTCCACCAATACATTTTCTTCAAGTCATTATACATCTTTGTGCTGCCCGGGTGAACTGACAAACAACCGTTGTGCTTCATGTAAAATATTTCGAATTAACTCAGTGTCTTTCGGAACAAAAATCCTACCACAAAATCTTAAACAACCATCGGAGTCACTCAGAAAATCCGATTCACTACTAGACTCACAATGAATTCTCTTAGCTTGTAATTTTTTATCAACTTTCTAAGCATCACAAATCTATTGAAGAAAAGTTGGTCTAGCTCTTAACTTGGCTAGAATCGAACCATCATCGGACTAGGTAAGCCATGTATTCATAGCCCTCAAGCTGAACAATGACTTCCTACTCAAAGCCTCGCTAACCACATTCACCTTACCTGGATGGTAATCGATCACAAGCTCATAATCTTTTAGCAATTCCGACCATCTTTATTACTACAAGTTCAAATCCTTTTGTGTCATCAAATACTTAAGACTTTTATGATCTATGTAGACATGGCATTTCTCACCAAATAAATAATGTCTCCAAATCTTCAAAGCAAACACTATGGCGGCCAACTCTAAGTCATGTGTCGGATAGTTATTTTTGTGAGGCTTCAACTGTCTCGAAGAGTAAGCTACGACCTTACCCTCTTGCATAAGTACACATCCCAAACTATTCAAGGAGGCATTACTATAAATCACAAGTTTTTTACCTGACTTGGGTTGTACCAAAACCAGGGCCTCAGTCAACAATGCCTTTAATTTCTGAAAACTCTGTTGACACTTTTCTGTCCATTCAAACTTGACATCTTTCTGTAACAACTTTTTCACTAGAGTAGCAATCATGGAGAATTCTTTAACAAACCGTCTGTAATAACTGGCCAAGCCTAGAAAGCTTCTAACCTCAGTTACATTCCTCAGCGATTTCTATTCAACAATAGCCGAGATCTTACTCGGGTCTACTCTAATACCATCACCCGAAACAATGTGGCCCAAGAGTCCAACTTCTTAAAGCCAAAACTCGCTTTTACTAAACTTAGCATACAACTACTTGTCTCTCAAGGTTTGCAAAATAGCCCTCAAGTGTTCGGCATGCTCGGATTCATCACGAGAACAAATCAATATGTCATCAATAAAAACGACAACAAATTTATCCAAATACAGTCAAAAAATACAATTTATCAAATCCATAAATACATCAGGATTTGTTAAACCAAAAGGCATGACAAGAAACTCATAATGACCATACCTCATCCAAAAAGCAGTTTTCGGCACATCCGAGTCTTTCACTCTCAACTGGTAGTAACCGGACCTCAAGTCTATCTTTGAAAACCATGTCGCTCCTTTCAACTGGTCAAACAAGTCGTCAATCCTTGGAAAAGGATACTTGTTCTTAATTGTTACTTTATTGAGTTATCGGTAATCTATACATAACCTCATAGATCCGTATTTCTTTTTCATGAATAATACTGGAGCACCCCACGGTAAAAATCTCGGTCTCACAAAACCCTTGTCGATCAATTCTTGCAACTGTGACTTCAATTCTTTCAATTCAGTCAGGGCCATTCTATATGGAGCAATCGAGATAGGTGCTATACCAGGGGCTAACTCAATGCCAAACTCAACTTTCCTAATAGAAGGTAATCCAGGTAGCTCTTCCGAGAACACATTTGGATACTCACATACAACAGGCACTAATTCAATTTTGATTCAGACTCTTTCGTATTTAACACATAACCCAAATAAGCCTCACATCCCTTTTTAATACATTTCTGAGCAGACATCGAAGAAATCACAATTGGAAACTTATCTGACTCATTTGACTCAACCCGGAGAATTTTACCATTTTCACATTTTAATTCAATAACTTTTTGTCTACAATTCACTATAGCATCATGAAGTGTCAACCAATCCATGCCCAATATAACATCAAATTCATCGAACGGCAATAACATCAAGTCAGTTGGAAAATAATGATCTCTAATTATCAAAAGACATTTCTTACATACCTTATCAACTAAAACATGTCTGCCTAACAGGTTTGACACTTTAATCATAAATTTTGTAGACTCAACAGGCATATTCATGCTAGATACCAATTTCATACACACATATGAATGAGTAGAACCAGGATCAATCAAGGTAATAACAAAAGTGTCATAGAGAGAATAAGTAACCGTGATCAGGTCAGGAGAAGATGTGTCCTCATGCACACGTATAGCATAGGCCCTAGCTAGAGCTCTAGTTTCGGATCTCACTGTCGTATCCTTTGTTACATTTTTACTACTAGCCCCATTATCGGCATTTCTCAAGGGTCTCCTTTTTGTAACCGTACTGCCCGGCCTTGTATTCGAAAATTTTTCTTTCTCGACCATCTTAGGACAGCCTTTGACATAGTGGTCTTGAGAACCACATCGAAAACAAGATCCATCGCTCACCCTACACTTACCAAAATGACTCTACCACATTGTTGGCACTCGGGTCTGGGAGCTCTATCATTACCTACACTAGCCACAGATGTAGCCTGAGATCTAAAACCTAAATTTTGCTTCTTACGGTTTCTGTACGAATGCCCAACCGACACATGAGAACGAGAATACATATATCTAGATTTCTTAGATTGAGATGGAAGTGCCTTGCTCATTGGTCTCTTCCTTATATCTCTAGCCTCACCTTCGACTCCTCTCCTCTCCTTAGTCATCTCCTCAGCTTTACAAGCCCGATCAACGAGCACAACAAATTCCTTCAGCTCAAGAATACACTCTAATGTCCTCATTAAGTCCATCTTTGAACCTTCTACACATTTTAGCCTCAGAGGATACACACTCTTGAGAATATTTATTGAGCCAAATAAACTCTCTTTCGTACTCAGTAACTGGCATGCGACCTTGTTTGAAATCGAGAAATTCCTTATGCTTTTAATCGATGAATTGCTCACTGATGTATTTCTTTCAGAACTCTTCTTGAAAGAATTCCCATGTTACCCTTTCTCTCTGTACCACCGAAACTAGCATTTTCCACCAATGATATGCCACATCTCTCAACAAAGAAATAGCACACTTCAAACATTCATCAAATGTGCAGGATAGCTCATTGAATACCCGAATGGAATTATCGAGCCAAAATTCTGCCCTTTTAGGATCATCTTCAGTATTGGCCCTAAACGTCTCGGCTCTTTGCTTTTAAATTCTATCAATTGGGGTTCTATGAAACCTCATAAAATCCATACCTTGAGGCACTTGAGGTATAGGTTGTGAATTTGGAGGGGGTGGAGGAGGTTGAGCGTTCAAGTTCGTTCAAACGAACTCCGTGTACCATGCATCCATCACGCTGAGAAAGGCTTCTCTGCCCCCTTCTCTACTAACAATCGTGGGTTTACTATCAAACGGCACTGCTCCTTCAGCGAGAGCAGGCACATTACTTTCAACATCATCCGCCACTGCTCTATCGGGATCCATTTACTATATGAAAACACATTTTTAAATCGTTAGGAGTCGTCACACTATCATAATATATATATGGCATTTATAGCTAGACTCATACACATGCTACATTAGTTTGAGAACTGACTAAATCGTAGCTCTGATACCACTAAATGTAACACCCTTTACCTGTATCTAAACCCGAGATAAGGTTCGAGGCATTACTAGACTTAAACGTAAATAAACATACAAAATCGAGCCATAAAGTTTCATCCACATTTAAAACTTTTCAATCACATGCAAATTGTCCCTTATAAGGTTCTACAAAACCCAAAACATACATCAAAAGTGATTCGGGACTAAATCGAGAACTTTTGAAACTTTTTTAACACTTAGAAAATTTTCTTGTTTTGGAGAGTCACATGCCTGTGTGGGTAGGCCATGTGGTCACACATGCATGTCTGACATGGGACACGTCTTTGTCCTCAGCCAGTGTAACTCTCTGACTATGTCATCATCAAGCAAATAAGGACACACAACCAAGTTACACACCCATGTGCTGAGGCCATGTGGTGAATTAAATTTCAAAAAATTAAGTGCAGACTTCACACGGCCTGGGCACACGCCCATGTCCTATGGTCGTGTCCTTCACACGGCTGCGACACATGGCCATGTCTCTGCCTATGTGTTTACTACTGGGCATTCTGTTTTGCATAATTAGGGTGCAGGGGACACACGGCCAAATCACACGCCCATGGGGCAAACTGTGTGTCACCCACGACCTAGACACATGCTCGTGTGTCTAACCGTGTTGACAATTTCTAGGCTATTTTCCAAGCCATTTTCCGCCCTTAAGCACCCACAGACTTGATCGACTTCATGACATGCAATATGACACCTTTAATCACTTAAGCAAACACATTCATGGTTAAATTATGACTTGACAATGTCAACATATCACCTATCCAAATTATTATACTTTCATATGGCATCCCACACCAATTTCATATTTGACTATTATCATTACTAACATATTTTCAAGTTATACATTTGCACCACATTTACTGTCAAACACATTAATCATATTTCGTACACCCAACATACATGCCATCCATCACACTCATTAACCATAAACAACTATAACCACATTAAAGCATAAGCACATTTGCATACATGCATCAATAATTAGGGTTACAACCCAAAATAATCAATATGAGCCACCTCTCATGGCCATATACAAAATAATCATAATAACATCATCAGCCAACACATTGGGTAATCAATATGACACATAACAAAAACGCCAAGTCCCTATACATGCCATATCCAAAATGATAAAGCTAATTATACGCAAATGTTCAATTGATAGTGTGATCGAGTCTCCGACGTTCTCTGATCCCAGAGCTAGCTTGGCGAAACTATAAGAGATGGAAAAGAAAGGGGGTAAGCATAAAGCTTAATAAGTTCACATACAAATAAAAGGCAACTTAAACAAGCTTAAATCATACATTTAATATAACAAACATAATCTTGCATTTTATCAATTCCCATAAACTTATTCCTTATATATATAAATACATGTTCTTACCACGAGCTTATCATATTTCATGCCATTCACATGAATTCGATGTACATACCTGTAACACACCTAACCCATATTCATCGCCGGACTAAAGTTAAAGGTGTTACCGGACAAATCAGAACATTTAACATTCATTTCACAATCATCATAGCATCATATTCATACTTCAATACAGAGTCCCGTACATAGGTCAACGAGACCTTTAACATGCTTTAGAAAAGGGTCGGGACTAAACTAAGCACATATAATTTTTTTTGAAAATTTAACATTTTTCAAAGTTACAAAGGTCAGACGCCCGTGTGAACAGGTCGTGTGCCTCACACGGCATTAGACAGGCCCATGTGCCTTAACCGTGTCAAATCAGGGCATACATACTGACCTAATCACACGGCCACAAGACATGCCCATGTATCTTGGCCGTGGTCGAAACTGACTTGGGTCACATGACTAGCCACATGCCCATTTGCCTTGACCGTGCACAAGACTAACTTAAAATCGTAGGGTACCCAAGGGGACACACGACCGTGCAACATGACCGTGTATCATACATGGCTGAGACACACGCCCGTGTCTCTCCCCGTGTGGACAAAAATAGGCCATTTGAAAAGCCAATTTGCCACCCAATTTGGGTCAAACCTACAAGCATCAAACCAAGCACATTTACAACATATTTCCAACCAATTTCAATCACAAAACATTCATCATTCATGCCATATCATTGACAACAAATTCATGCTTGTAACAAATACCAAAGCATGTCATCCCATAAGTCAAAATCATACCAAAACATATGATTTCATAATCTTTAATCATATAATCAAATCTCATGCCAAAACCTTACCAAATTTCATACTAGGCACATTCCAAAAACTTACCAAATTGACCAACTCTCTTGGCCGTCTAAAACACTTCACATAGATAATATTGCATCACATAATTCATACCAAAACTCATTTATATAAACAACCAAAACCAAGCCAAATCACATGGCTAGAAACATACACTTCACAACACATATTCAACTACTTCTAGCCTATACATGCCATACTCCCATATTTGCACTTTCAAAATGTACAAAAATAGAGTTGGTTAGTGAGGTGATGATCCTCGACGATCCCCGAGCTTTTAGTACCTTCGATATCTATAAAACAATGCAATCACACACAAAGTAAGCTTTCAAAATCTTAGTAAGTCATATACAAATAAACTTATCATTTAAATCATATAATCATCATCAATTTGCATATAATTCATAGCCAAATACTGTCACAAATCTCAATGTTCATTTACATTTCATATATTCCAAATTCTTTAGCACATATAGCATATTTTCTCATGATTTTATCACATATCATTAATTAATCACTAAAGTACATATACTTACCTTTTTACATCAAATATGATACTCACTCCAGATGTACCTGAACCAGATACATGTTCACATCATAATTCATTTTTTCGAAATGCCTGTTGAACCGTTCGGAATCATAAGGATATGCGGATAGCTCGGAAAGCTCGTACAATGCCAACGTCCCAGACGTGGTCTTACGTGTAATCAAATATCGATGCCACTATCCCAGACAGGGTCTTACACGAAATCAAATACGATGTCGATGTCCCAGACATGGTATTACATGTAAATCATAATTCGATGCCAACGTCCCAAACGTGGTCTTACACGAAAACACATACCGGATCCTATGTCATGACATATGTATCCTAACTATTCCTATGGTTCGTACGGGGCATTTTGAACGTCGATACTTTCTCAGATATCTCATATTAATTCCATAAGCCATTCATCATTGTTCAATAGCATTGAAACATAAGTAAACCATTACAAACACATTAATTTGTATATAGACTTACCTCGTACAGATTCGGATAGACGAAATCGACTACTCAACGACTTTTAACTTTCCCCAATCTAATTCCAGTTTCTTCAGTTCTTGATCTATATAAATTCAAATTTAACTTATTCACTATCACATTCATTCAAATCAATCCAAAAACACATATTTAGGGCACTTTACAAACTAGCCCTCACATTTTCACATATTGACACTTTAGTCTCTATTTCACAAAATCACAAAATATACATAATTTCTTTATACACATGTCAAGCCAAATTTTCATATAGCTCATAAAAGCCCACATATTTCATATATTTCACATTTTAGTCCCTCAATTTACAAATTTCTCAATTTAGTCCAAATTACTCAAATTCATCAAAAATTCAAAGACAATATACTAACCCAACACATATCTTTAATTTACTAATATCAAACTTCTTAAAGCTCATAGTTTCATCAATTGCTCAACTCAAAATCATCAACAAAATCAGAAATTGGGACATAGGCTTGATATTATACTAAGCAACGATCACAAAAACGTAGAAATTATCAAAAACCGAGCAAATTACATATGTTGATCAAACAAAATGAGTGTCGAACCCTAAAACCATATTTTTCTCTTCTTTTTCTCTCAAAATTCGGCTATATAGATGATTATAACGCCAAATTTTGATTTTGGTTTTATTAATAATTTATAAATAATCCATTTACCATTTTACCCTTATTTAAATAACATTTAAACCATTAATATACAAGGTCATTAATGTCCACTCAATCTTACAATGGTCAAATATTAACATAAGGACCTTTCATTTACAGAGACATATCAAATAGGCACT